>CM045735.1:43897248-44032248 GCA_024760905.1 Plotosus lineatus
TACTTTTTCATGCAGCGTCATTACCTTTTTCTGGCACTTCGGCGCCTTACCAGAAGCCTGAGGTGCGCAGCGTTTGGGTGGCATGATGGCGCTTAACTGTAATTAAAAACACACACTAAAAAGCACATGCACAAAGTGCGCGAATGAGAAAAAAGGGGTATGACATCATCGCAACCAATCAGCAGGAGGGAGAACAGCCATTGGCTGAATTTGAATCACGTGACAGTTGCTCGGCAATCCACGAATACGCGAAGCCGCGAATAGTCAAGGGCCTACTGTATATGGTGTGTTAGTCACTCACAGGGAAAATATGAATTGTACTCTGGAGAATAAAGGAAATGCAGCACAAATCAAAATTTATACCCCCACCCCAAAAGTTACATTTCAAGATCGAAACTTCCTGCAGGACTACTGAACAACTCACTCTGTATTCCACTCCGATGCACATTATTGAAATTTTCTTTAAATAGTGTAGTGCCCGAGAGTTTATGAAGTCTTTAGGACCTTCTATATGTCTGCAGGCATGTTTAAAAACAGCAGAGTTTCACACAAAGATGAACTAAAAGTACGAACAAAAATACAAAAATAATAGAAGTCGATATGCAGGGCTGATCAAGTCACTACAAACGTTCACTGTTCTAGCACAAGCACATCAAAAAAACAAAAACCAAAAGTTCACATATTTTTGCCACTAACAGATAATGTAATGTTGGATCATTTCCACCAACAAAGACACTTTTCAAACCACTCAATCCTCCTATTTGGGTCACAGGGAGGCTGGAGCACATTCCAGCCACACCCTGAACCAGCCAGACCACTACATAGCAACATGCATGCACAACCATTTACATTCACAGCTGGGGCAATTTGAAAGAGCTAATTAGCCTAATGTGCACGTCTTTGGGCTGCAGTTGGAAACCAAATGTACTGAAAGCAAACCGATACAATCGTATGGAGAACATGCAGACCAAAACCCCAACGCTTAGGACTACTTCTTGTGACGTAGATGTGCGCAACACTACACCACTGCATGGTTCTCAAAAAATAAACAACCAACTCAAATATGTCCCATTTGTGTTCTCTTCATGATCGTGTGAAAATCTGATGTTTGAAATTATTCTTATACTGTATAGGAATCACTTAAGCACAGGAGTCAAAACTCAAGGCCTATGGGCCAAATCCAGCTCACAAACTCATTCAGAGCTTCAAAAGGATATAATTATCATAGTGTTTGCATCAACCATTACCATGAAACCTAATTCCTCCTAGTTAAACTAGGTGGCAGCAACCAATTTGAAATGACTAGCTAGTTGTCTTAACGACTCAAGGATTGTTTTGACGTAAGAAAAGGAAAGTGAAATACCTAATTATTTTGCCCTGCAGTTTTTATTTCATTCCCTTTTTGAAATTGATGCTCAACAATTTGGCCATTGGCGAACTTTGTAATGAGGTTCTCAGTAAAAAGGAGTTCAGTACCCCTACTCTAACGGGTACGTAAACTTTCAGGCAAACTGTATATGCAAATCACGGAAAGTTTGTCTGCTTAAGACCAGCTAGTTTTGCTCTTTTTTTCTTCTTCTTCATTGAAGTCTTGATTTATTTCCTGTAAAATAACTTGATTTTGTTTTAATTATTGGTGTGTTTAAATAATCAATAACACTTGATGGAAGCCAAGAGGTGATAAAAACAAAAACTCCTTATTTGTTTATGCCGCTTCCATTTTTAAGGCGTACTGCAATACATTAGTTCACAGAGATCTCAACTTTATATCATTCCTGACATCACCACAACTCATCCATCTGCAACCTGATCGTCTTCACTTCAAAGTGTGAGCTGCGGTATTCCTTTAGTTAGCATGCTAGGTACTTATCCAGGTGATAAAGGTTTCCAAGTTAGTCTTGCTGAAGGTATTTAAATGTAAAAAAAAAAAAAAGATAATTTTATGCCCCATCTGTATATGGCCACAATATGCTAATATGTTAGCAACGGGATTCGACTTCAACCCAGGACACTAGGGACATCTATTGGCTGATCTGGGTAAGTCTTGGGTCCCCCCCCCCCCGGAAGAGCTGGAGGAAACGGCGCAAGAGAGGGATGTCTGGACCCCAATATGGAGGCAACTGACCATAAGAACCAACCACTAAACAAGCGGAAGATGTTTCTCTTGCTCAGGCTGATGACGTTTAAGTGCAAGTAGTCACAACGTAATCCATCAGTCCTTCAATTTGAGTATTGCTGTTAACATGCTAGCTGATAGCATGTTACAGCAGAAGCGCGTGTAGTTATATGTGAATTTGAATATTTTTTAAACTACTAGTGAATGTGTGCCACAACATGATCTTTTTGTTCCAAGCAGTTGTTGCGCTTACTTCCATCTCTCTGTACCAGTGCTTGTAGTATGTCCTTTGGAAGCCAGATAGGAGATGATCCCCTTTATGAGCGAGTGTGGTTACCTCTCCACCACAAAATTGTCACAGAAACATTTGACGCCATTGCATGCGTTCTGCATTTCCCCAATCTACGTACATTGGCTATTCTTTCCACCTTAGAAAACATTACCAATAGAGCACGAGAATGAAAAAACAAAAGGGTTTGACGACACCAACTGCACGTTTTTGATAGCACATCATCTGATGGCACACATTGGTCTCGAAAGACCCTTTAAACCAAAGCCATTTGCAAGTTGTAGTTGAACCCCCCCGCCCCCAACACACTGCAGCTTTTACTCATTTAGCATTAACTTTGTGCAACATTCCATTAATCATCAGTTCCTGTTGTTCACGTTGAAGCAGGTTTTACTATTCAAGTGAATACTAATGCAACAGGTTACTGATTAACCACAAAACAAATGTTTATAAGCGTTCTTGTTGTGAAAAACTTGAAGCCATCACAACTGCTGCTCAGGAAAAATTGTTTCAAATCATAACGCATCCGTGAACCGTAAAGCGCCGGATCCGACACGAACTGTGAGCTTCTCTAAAAGGTCACCAGGGAAACTGAATTTTGTGAATGACTTGGTCATGATCTTGAGATGTAGAGCTCATCTTCAGCTGTGATTTGATCATAGACCATGAAAAACACCTGGCAAAAGCAGCTGGAACCACAATACAAAGCCAACACCAATGATGGTGAACTTACCTGCAAATAGTAGAACAGATAATTCAGGCTTTTTTTTTTTTTTTTTTTTTTTGGGGGGGGGGGGGGGTCTTTCTTTGGTTCCACTTTCAAAACAAAACCCTGAGAGACCATGAACTGTCATGGAATGCAATCAGAACTACCGCAGTCAAAGAACTGGATTCCAGACGCAGTATTCTGCCTGTTCCACCGACACTCTTCCATTACTCGCACCTCAAAACTGTTTATAAACTGCTAGCATTAGACTTTTAAAACCGCAGAATGAATCATAATCCATTTTATGAATAAATAGAATGTGACCCATCAAAGCAAAGTGGGCATTCAGGCAGAAATTATTCAATACTTTTCTCAACTTTAAGTGCAATTTTCTGCAAAGTTAGTCTAAAAATTTTTTTTCAGGTTTCGGTTCGTGACTCCAAAACTAGAGAAATATGTAAAACAAACAAAAATTTGGAATCATTTTAAAGCTTTGGGCATTAACGATAGATTGAGATAGTTTGGACATGTATAGTGGAGGGATAGTGAATATATTGGTAGTAGGACGCCGAGGTTGGAACTACCAGGCCTAGAGGAAGACCAAAGGAGATTTATGAATGTAGTGAAAGAGGACATGAAGGAAGTTGGTGTAAGAGAAGAAGATGCAGAGGATAGGGTGAGATGGAGGCAGATGATTCACTGTGGTGACCCCTCAAGAGAGCAGCTAACAGGAAAAGAAGAGAGGCATCAACGACATAGTACAAATAACTCAAAATCAAGTTTTTGACCAAATACCCAATTTACTGTGGGATGGGTCACAAATAATTGCGTTTAATGACCATTGAAGTTCTTGGATATTTTTTAATTAATGAGTTAAAACTATTCACTTCTTGCTAACGGTATGGAAACCATGTAGAAATAAATCATTATTTCAGAAATCTATTAAACGGATGGTTAAAAAAAAACCTTCACTGCGTATTTCAATACTAATTATACACGTTAAACACCGAGAAATCAACCCTTCCTGTTCAGCCTGAACATTTTGTTTAAATGCATTGAACCATCTCGCCTTCAGGTTAATTTCACTAGGTGATCAGCCTGAGGTTGAAAAATTCAATTCAACAAATCAGACTTTACCCATCATACAGGAAATATTCAACAAGGAAGTGGATAACACAACTATGACCTTTGGCATGTGCAATTTAATACTTCACACCACATTTAAATAATTAAATAAACAAACAAATAAAACCAGTTTTTCATCAGGACTTTTTTGAAAACCTAAATGGGGCACGTGGTTTTTTTTTTAACCGGAGATAAACAGGGTAACAGGCTAGGTCCAAATGTTTTAAAACTAAAATGTGGGTAAAGTGACTGAAGCTATACATACATGATCTCTCTCTCTCTCTCTCTCTATATATATATATATATATATATATATATATATATATATATATATATATATACACACACACTATTCCTCAAAAAATTAGCATATTGTGATAAAGTTCATTATTTTCTGTAATGTATTGATAAACGTTAGGCTTTCATATATTTCAGATTCATTGCATATAACTGAAGTAGTTCAAGCCTTTTATTGTTTTAATATTGATAATTTTGGCAAAAAACTAAAGAAAAATCAAAAATCTCTATCTCAAAAAATTAGCATATTTCATCCGACCAATAAAAAAGTGCTTTTAATACAAAAAAAGTCAACCTTCAAATAATTATGTTCAGTTATGCACTCAATACTTGGTCGGGAATCCTTTTGCAGAAATGACTGCTTCAATGCAGCGGGGCATGGAGGCAATCAGCCTGTGGCACTGCTGAGGTATTATGGAGGCCCAGGATGCTTCGATAGTGGCCTTAAGCTCATCCACAGTGTTGGGTCTGGTGTCTCTCAACTTTCTCTTCACAATATCCCACAGATTCTCTATGGGGTTCAGGTCAGGAGAGTTGGCAGGCCAATTGAGCACAGTAATACCATGGTCAGTAAACCATTTAGCAGTGGTTTTGGCACTGTGAGCAGGTGCAGGTCGTGCTGAAAAATGAAATCTTCATCTCCATAAAGCTTTTAAGCAGATGGAAGCATGAAGTGCTCCAAAATCTCCTGATAGCTAGCTGCATTGACCCTGCCCTTGATAAAACACAGTGAACCAACACCAGCAGCTGACATGGCACCCCAGACCATCACTGACTGTGGGTACTTGACACTTGACTTCAGGCATTTTGGCATTTCCTTCTCCCCAGTCTTCCTCCAGACTCTGGCACCTTGATTTCCTGACATGCAAATTTTGCTTTCATCCGAAAAAAAAAAGTACTTTGGACCACTGAGCAACAGTCCAGTGCTGCTTCTCTGTAGCCCAGGTCAGACGCTTCTGCCACTGTTTCTGGTTCAAAAGTGGCTTAACCTGGAGAATGCGGCACCTGTAGAGCAGTCCACTGCTTCCACAGGTCCCCCAAGGTCTGGAATCGGCCCTTCTCCACGTTCTTCCTCAGGGTCCGGTCACCTCTTCAGGTTGTGCAGCGTTTTCTGCCACACTTTTTCCTTCCCACAGACGTCCCACTGAGGTGTCTTGATACAGCACTCTGGGAACAGCCTATTCACTCAGATTTCTTTCTGTGTCTTACCCTCTTGCTTGAGGGTGTCAATGATGGCTTTCTGGACAGCAGTCAGGTCGGCAGTCTTTGATTGCGGTTTTGAGTAATGAACCAGGCTGGGAGTTTTTAAAAGCCTCAGGAATCTTTTGCAGGTGTTTACAGTTAATTGGTTGATTCAGATGATTAGGTTAATAGCTCGTTTAGAGTATCTTTTTGAGATAGGAATTTTGGGTTTTCGTGAGCTGTATGCCAAAATCATCAGTATTAAAACAATAAAAGACCTGAAATATTTCCGTGGGTGTGCAATGAATCTAAAATATATGAAAGTTTAATTTTTATCAGTACATGACAGAAAACAATGAACTTTATCACAATATGCTAATTTTTTTGAGGACTGGTATATATATATATATATATATATATATATATATATATATATATATATATATATCGTAAATGGAGCTGGAGCAGTCTTTTACATTCACCATGTACTAAACTCTGAACAGCTGTTCAGCAGGCTTGCAGTTACAAAAAACAATAAGCCAATCATAGAATCACAATCACAGCTTCTCTCATACAATCATACTGTTGTTTTTACCTTGTCTGAGGTGTTTTCCCAAGATTGTGAACATGGATTTCCAAAACAAATAAGTTAGCCGTGATGCCAATTTCTGAGCACGCGCACCAATGTTGTTTTTTTTTTAAATCTAGCTTTCAGGTAGATCATCAACGTGCTAGCTGCCGATCTCTAGGTAAGCACATATTTAATGCTTACGCCTTGTTCATAACTATATACAAATGTAATTTAAGCCTCGTCTGTGGCAATGCTCGTGGCACAGACTGTGGCCGAACATAAACAAAATTGTCACTTGTACTTCCAGACTATTGCGCAACAAGTTTGAGTCTTAAACCAGGAAGCATGGCGGCCTCCAGTAAACACATTGCACCGGAGCAGATCACCGTAAGACCTGGTGAAAACCCGACAGAAGCTACGGAACACGCTCAGTCCAAACTTATGAATATCTGGTGTTGGTAAAATGGTGAAGCTTTTGTTTAGTTCTAAACTTAATAACTGACCTTAATTAACTTTGCATGTATGGATTCAATCTCTACCAGTTGAAATTAAGTACAGTATGTCAAGGAATGTGGTCCTTCTATCATTGCTCCCAGGAAACAGAATTTATCATAGTTGATCCAAGGCTCAAGCTTAAAATTGATAACATCAGCGAGTTTTAAAGAGGATGCAAGTCCAAATGGCTGTCCTGTAGTAGATCCTGGGGAGTACATGAGTGAGTCATAATCTCACAACTCGTGCACTGTAAGCCACCTCACCTGTACTTTAACTTGGGTGTTTGTTTTAACATCAGCTTGCTCAAGGTTCATTTCGGCTCCTTGTACTGATGAAAACGATACAAATAACAGCACAAATGTGAACCATGTTCCTGATACTTACATTTCGGGGCCTCACTGTTGGATGCCAGCTTCGTTTTGCTTCCTTTCTATCATTTCCTCCGGGGAATTCTTCAGAGGCTCCAGATGGAATATGACATCCAGTCGAGAAGTGTGGTGCGGAACATTTACATACTACAGATTTCCTACATCATCCAGGTACCGCTCAACTATTATTATACACCCACCAAGCATTCACACAGCCGACATACTGCCTTTTTATGAACCTAAAGCGTGGAAGCAAATGTACTCAGTTAGAAAACCTAATATTTAGTCCGGAGCGTGTTGTTGGATTAGTTCCTCATAGATCAGGGAATGTTTTTGGAGTTGTAACTTCGAGCAACTGAACAAGGTTCGGACACACAAGTGATGTCATGGGTTTTGATTAATGCTCACTCAAGTTTAACTTTCAAAAGTTTGGGGGGGCGGATTTAATGAGTGAGGAATATAATTCAAATCTTTCTTCTCTGCCAATTTAACTGTTAGATTTTTTTTATTTTTTAACCCAGAAAACTGAAAATTAGCCCATTATTAATTAGCTCGTTAATACCATTGAATCAAAAACTGCTAGTTATATTGGCTACAGTTTATAGGTTTTACATAATTAGATATTTTAACTGGCCCTCTATTATTAGAAAAGTTACACATCAACCAGAATACTTTAATGATTTCATGAATTTTCATGGAAACATCAACTTTTCTTAAATATGTTAGTCTTATTTTATTTATCCACAATGGAGGCCACTGCAGATTTCACCGTCATCTTTGGTGATGGCATATGCTAAAAACTTTTAGGGAAATGTATAACAATTACCGTTTTAGTGCAAAAAAAAAGTTGACTGATGTGCTGGGCCTCAGACCATATGAGAAAAAAAATCTAATGAGTAGACTGGTCATGATTGCTGGTACTTGCAGCCAAGGTTTAAGAAGTCTTATCAATACATAACAGGTTTCATTTGCAGATGTTCGGATTCTTTCCGCTAAAATAAAAACCACCCACCTGTGTGAAAGGTCCAGTGACTTTCTCGAAAACCGTTGGTGAGCTCTGGTTGTCACGCTTTCTCTTCAAGTGACGCACCATACCGTCATGGGATCACTTCATTACAAAAAGCCACGTGGGACGGTCGTTGGCCATCGCTGAACAGCTCACCGAACATGTTTTAAACTTGGAGATCGAAACTAACTGTTGAAATGCTGAGATGGACAGAAACGGAGTCCTCAGGCAGGACCCTGAAAGTCAAATCCCTGCTTTACCAGCTCGAAGCCTTTAGCTCAGAGTGACCTGATTTAACAGATCGAACCGTGGATCAGATTAGGCTTCAACAGATCTACCTTTAGACTCCATTCTAATTCAGTTTTATGGATTTTTATGGAATTTTAGAGTCTATCAAGGTGCATAGAAACTGTCAAGCAATATCACGAACACATCATTTCTTTTTGCTCTTTGAATTAGCCAGGCTAGATGCCAGACAAGGTTTTTTTAAATGGCAGTCATTATGTTTTTATGACCACCCCCCACCCCAAGCTGCTGATAAGCATTTCTTGATTGCAGACTGGTAACGTGTTGGTGTTAAACTAGTATCTCCCATTCTTTGGCTGTCAGAACACCGGGAAATAGTTCATGATCAGACACTGGATCCAAACAAGCTTTGGTGGAGATGAAGTATTAGAAGGAATCCAAATGTAGAGGTGAAGAACTCTCTCCGCAACACATGCTACCAATTGTCAGGTTTGCTCCTCCACAGAAAATAACATCTGCCCACCCATGCTCCCTTACCATCAATAAACAGATTACTGTCAGTTGATAAATTGGGTGAGTTAATAAGTGTCTCGAGTAGTCCGTGATGGTTGGATTTCTTTGCTCTGGTAGATGTGTGTAAAGGAGAAATATTAATTTTTGACTCAAGGAATCAAACAGAAGGAAATCACTGAGGGGGAAATAAACAGTCGTGATACTAGCCGCTCTTTTTTATTAGGTTCCAGGACTGACATTAAACTGGTTGAGGCATTTGACGATCACCATGCATTGTACAAAAAGTGTTAAAACGAACTGCGTAATGGGAAATGACATTGTGCTGTGAAATGGACCAGACAAACACTTAACCCCCAGATGGAACAACAAATGGAAAAATAGCAGGAAAAGTTTGATCAGCTCCATTAAGACCTTTTACCTGTGACGCGACTGCAGCTCCGCCCTCGAGTTCTTGCTCAGGTCCCTGTGTGCAGTCTCTGACGGGTTTAACAAGCTCGTCAAGCATCGAGGCCCACTCTACATTAATAACCAATAATTTCAATAAATAAAGTGCCAAATTTAAAAATAAAATCATTTAAAAAAAAAAAAACCATACAAACACTTGTGAATTAAAAGGACCTCCTGAGATGACAGCATGTAGGATGTTGAATCCCAGATGACTCAAGGACACAGCACACTCTACATAGGTGCTTAAGACTCAGTATTACTGACTACACACTGCTCTAAAAAAGGTTTTCACACCCTTTCAATCTCCTCTATTCATCCAAACATTTGACTGCTTCTGAACTAAACTAATTATATGGGTTGAGGATTTTACTCCATACTTTTTGATAGAGGTGTGAATTCATTCTTGCCTCAATCGTGGCATGCCGCCCAGAGCCTGAAGCTGCAGAGCATTCCCACACTGGCACTGCACACTACCCCCCAGCCACATTTTAACTGTGGAATTGGTTCTTATTTTGGAAAGGCTAAGAAGTATCCCATCTTCGCTAACATCAGACATGACAGCAACGACATTATAAAATATTCCACAGTATTTTTTTTTATGGTTTTCACCTTAACACTCGCTTTCGTCTTTCAATAAATAAAAAACCCCAAATGGGTAAAATCAGACTGAGGCAAATACTTTATCCTCAGTACTGTTTCAATTTAGCATCCAAGCTCTATGCCACACATATCTCTGGCTTCACAGAATCCTTTTCCCAAGAACCAAGGGCATAGAGGTGCACTTCTGTAAGATCCCTCATTGCTTCATCTAGTGCCCTATGCAGGGGGTAGGAGACACTGGGGTAGGCTTTATCTTTCTGACATACATGTGTGTGTTGTACCTGGTTTGAGTGTTTCCTGGTCAAACACTGCACCCTCCCTCAAAGCCACTAACTCTGCCTCCTTCAGCCTCGCCCAAGGAATGTAGGTCACGCCCAACTCTGCATTCCAGCACTTCTTAAAGCGACCGCTGACACCTTTATTCATAGCCCATGCGATCTGAGCGTGCGCACGCACGCACACACACACACACACACACACACACACACACACACACACAAACACACCAGTTAGGTGTACAAGAACTCAAATAGTAAGCTAGAAATCATTATCCCACCACGAGTGTGGCATGTAGGTGGTAGTATCATGTTGGCTTGGATTGGTGGCGGAAGTGCAGTTCAGAAGGAACATAAAAATACACTTATGTTCTAGCAGGAGCTTGAAGTTGTAACAATATAAATTCAAACGCAACAGAGTAAAAGTATTGGCACCACCATGAGCATCACAAATTATAGTTCTTTTTCATCTCCTTTCCAAAGCAAGCACATTCTCTCGCTCGCACCTGATGTGCTTTTGTAAATCAAGCGTGTCATAAATCAAGTCATGAATAGAAAGCAGGCTGCTGCACCTTGAAGGATTTGTTGTTGATCTTGACACTTCCTCGGCTGAGTTTATTCAGAGCCATGTACGCGTCTTGTCTGTGAACCATACTGATGTAGGCACAGCCCCTGGGAGGGATCATCTAAAGTATACGTACATAAAAATACCGACACTGTATAAACACATGAAACTGCTTATGCTTTTAAACAGCACACTGCATCAAAATTTATATCATTAAATACTACTTAAAGTACTACAATGTTATCTGAGGGGAATTTATCTGCACAGGGAAAATGTCACAGGCTTACATTGATGGACTCAACCTGGCCGAACTCCTCTATTAAACTGCTGACATCTTGCTGTAGCGTTTTCTTATCCAGTTGACCAAGCCACAGAGTCGTACTGCATACTGCGTGTGTGCGCACACAACAAACAAACACACACACACACACACACACAAACACACAATATGCATGTGCACCTTGACTCAACACACAGCAGGTTGATTCTATTCCACTCGAATGTTTTTTAGATAAATAAATCTCACACTGACCGCTCAACATCTCTCTCTTGATTGGTGGGAGTCCTTTAAGTCTTCTCTCCATCTCTCTTCGGTCCTCTATGCGTGATCGTTGAGGACTCCTTCGGCGCTCGCGAGAACGAGAACGGCGGTAACGTGAATGTCGCGAGTGAAAACGAGAACTAGACAAAGAACGCCTCCTGGGTGACCTGCGCAAGATTCCAGAGAAGAAGTGGAATCAAATGAAAACAAATATTCATAAAAAAAGAGAGAAGTTTATTACATCACATTTTCCATTCATGCTTAACCAAAAACCCGCACCTGGACCGGGACCTCCGGTTGTACCTCCTGTCTGGATCTTCTCTCCAGGAAGGACCCGATTCAGCCTGAAGAAAGGGAAAGAGAGCAAACGAGAGAGAGAGAGAGAGAGAGAGAGAGAGAGAGAGAGAGAGAGGTGTATAGTGCGTATAAGAGTACAGTTTCCAAGTGTCTCCAGGAATGAGAATGTTAATGAGGGAGTGCTGAAGGTGTCTACCATGTGGGGTTCTGGGACAGCGCAAGCATCTCTGGTGTCCGGGTTGCATACCTGCTGTTCAGGCGAAGCGTGAGGAAGTGCCTACACAAACAAACACAAATCAGAGAATCAGACAGTAGTGTGTTAAAAATTATTGTCCGGTGCCTAATAAGGAGAATTCAAACTGATCCATCTCTCATGTCCCATCTCATCTTCTGAGGTAAAATGCCTTCAAACTTGCCTTTTCCATTGAAAGAATCCTGTTTAAAACCCCGAGATGACAACCTAACATTTGTCTGACCCAAAGACCTCGATCATACTGACAGTCATGAAAAACTATGACTCAATAGTTTAACAAATTCTTCATTATGGAACCCAATGAATGAATGAATGAGATTTTACGGCATGTTCAACAGCTTGTTATATTATGCCAAAAACGGTAATTAGCAGCATCAAATATATTAGGTAAATATGGAGCTCAGCTCTTTATAGATATACCTACATAAAAGGCATAAAAAGACTAGAGTTTATAATATATAGATTTCTTTTAAAATAATAGAAGCATTAGATTTCATAAACAGTTCCTTCAGTGAAGTAACACTAAAATATTTGTTTCGGACCAAATTAAACTCTGTACAATCAGTTAAAATATGCTTAACTGAGGGGCGTTAAACATATGTCACAGGTTGGTACTAATTCCCCATTCAACAAATAACCATGTGTAATGTAAGTATGGCCAATTCGCAGTCGTGCTAAAACTCTCATCTCTCCTGTTATCTCTTTTGTCAGCTTTTTCATTACCCTTGATTCCAACATGACTGGGACACCAACCAAATACAATATCTTTAAAACTTTCGACTAAGTGATCGATAGTACTTCTAAAATGTCTAAAACCACTTTGTGATTTCGAGAGTAGTTGGTTCTTTTCAAGAAACCAAACAAGGTGATTGTTAACCATTCGTTCCATGGTTTTAAATAAACAGCTGGTAAGAGCTATAGGACGATAATTAGTTGGACTGGAATGATCTTTCCTGGGTTTGGGAATAGGAATTATTGTTGCTTCTCTCCAAGACTCTGGAAAAATTCCAGTCTCCCATATGTCATTAAAAATACCAAGCAAAACCAGTAAGAATTTCTTTGGTGGGTGTTTAAGGAACTGGTAGTGAATGTCATCAGGTTCACTGGCTGCATCATATGCCTTACTCACAGAATATTTCAATTCTTTAGCACTAAAAAGAGAGTTGTAGATTTCAGAGTTATTTGAATTAAAATGTGGTTTGACTTTTTCTTGTTGTTTCTGATGTTTTTGAAACACAAGTGAATAATTATTGGAAGATTAATTCTTTTCAAATTCATCAGCTAATGTATTCACTATATCAATTCTTTTAGAAGCGTTGTTACCATCAGGTTTATTGATGAAAATAACATTACCACCATCTTGTTTCCCAATAATTTTCCTTACCATATCCCAGGTCTTTTTTTTTTTTTTACAGAAGACCTCGAATTTAATTTAGATCCATAATCCTGCCAGGATTTCCTTTTATTTTGTTTGATGATGCGCCGAGTTTTGTCACATGTTAACCTGTATTTTTCTAGATTTGCTTGAGTGAGTTCCTTTTTAAACTTATTTAGAACACTTTTACGCTCTTTCACAGCTTTAACACATTCATTGTTAAACCATGGTTTATGCTTGGATGAAGGAGTTTTCATGGACTTTCTTTGAAAAGAATCATGTTTAATTTCCGATGAACACAGTACATTGAATTTATTCGTCAGCTTTATGCAGTTGCCATTTTGGTGGCTTGTCGACACCTACTGGAATAATAGGATTAATATTGGAAAATGATCACTCCCATGCTGATCAACACCAACTTGCCAATCAAAATCCAACAACAATGACGGGGAGCAAATGCTTAAGTCAATTGATGTAAAAGTTCCTGATGATTTATTTTTTAAAATACAGAGATCATGTCTCGTAATAAAATTCTCTACCTGAAAGCCTCTTTGATCAATATTACTGGATCCCCAATTTATGCTATGTGCATTTAAATCTCCAAGCAGCAAAACCGGAGAAGGATGCTGGTCAAAGAGTTCATCCAGCTCTCGATCTTTCAATTTATATTTTGGAGGAATGTATAATGAACAAATAGTGATGGGTTTATGAAGGGTGACTCCTATGGCCACTGCTTGTAATGATGAATTTCCTAAAATGGGTTCATGAGGAGTCTCACACTTGACCAAGATGGAAGATACTCCTATGGCCCTCCCATCAGCAGGTGAAACGGATATCTTAATTTGTACAACATATCCCTTAAAACTGATATGAGTTTTTTAATAAAGTTTCTTGAAGACATATAACAGATGGTACATTATCATTAATGATACCTTTTTATTTCTTCAAAGTTTGCCTTGAGTTTGTGGCAATTCCACTGAACAATACCTAATTTACTATTAATTTTTTGCTGGTAATTTTATTACTTTTGTCCTGTTTTAACAGGAATAGTTTTAGTATCAACAGGAGGAGTAACGTCTGTTACCATATCGTCATCCCCTTCACCCTCCTGCTCCAAAGTACTGTGCTGCATGTCTGGGTTTTCAGAACCTTTAGGCTGGCAATTTGAAATTATGATTTGGGGTTTCCCCCCCTTTTCAGAAGATTTTGTTGATTCAGAAGCTGATTTGTTGGTTTTGGGGATTTTAGAAGTTTCTGTTTTCTGGTGAAGGGATTGCTGTCCAGATGAAACTGCCTGTGTACTCTCAGAGCTTTGAGCTTGGTTCAGCACCAACTGCGAGCTTTTTTGGCGCAGTGCTGCAGCAGCCACTGCATATGATCTCTGCGGGCAGGATGATTCCCTATCCTCCACAAGTTTCTGCACTTCAGAAAAGGTGATGTCCAATGTACATTTCAACTTCTGTATTTCTTTTTCCCCGAATCCACCTTGGGCAATTCTTGGAATAGACATGATGGTCACCTTTTACAATTAACGAAACAATCACCGAATTTAGCAAAGGCGGCATCATGCTGACAACTATCCTAAAAAATGGCCAAATCTCTGGCACTTAAAGCATCTAATGGGATTTGGGATAACCGGGCTCACTGGAACATAAAGGTAGCTTCACTTCTTTGGGTAGTACTGTACAATCAAAGGTGAGCACAACCATTCCTGAGGGCACCTTTGGCCCATTCCTAGTTACTTGTATGTGTTTAACCACCTTGACCCTTTGGGAAGACAGCCCCTCTTGAATGTCTTGTTCAGTGTATCCCTTCAGTTCGAAACATCTAATAACTCCCCTCCTTGCATTAAAACATGTATGCGGTGAGATTTTCACTGGGACGTTTACTAACATTTTGGATTTCAGTAAATTCTGAGAATGTTTTGAGCAAGAAACTTCCACCAGATCTCCAGAGCGCATCCTTGTAACCTTTTTTGGCTCTCCTGCCAAACCTTGAATCCCTTTTGCTATTGCAAAAGGGGATAATTTTTTAAGAGGTCTGGTCTCATCAGAGCCTTCCATCATGAAATGCTTGTGCCAGTTCTGATCCATTGTACAATTATTGGTTTCTGAGTCCGACTCTACCATGATTTTCCTTTTTGTTGAAGAAGCCATATTTAAGTTATTAGCCTTCATCACCGAAGCCCCCCACCTGCCTTGGAGCCCAACAAGGGGACATCTATTTGTGAGGGAATACCCAGCTCACAGATGCCAGGGATACTATCCATGAATATACACTTGCATGGGTTTAGAATGAAACCCATACTCGATTGTCCTGATTAAGCATTGATTAACACCACCAACCGCTTGATTTGTGCCAGGCCTCACAAATCTCTCGTTTAGCTGAAATAAGGGCCAAAGTTGCAATTTAACAATATCAGAGTTAAATCACTCAATCAACCAGGATCCCATCTTCCAACGACAAGTCGCAACACACGGTCAACAGGTTGCCTCATGGATGAACTAGACTATATAATGCAATATCAGAGTTTACACTTCTCCTAGTTTGTGCTGGAACCCAAAGATGGATTTTTGAATAATTTGTTTAGCAGTTGGCTTGAAAAAAAAAAAAAATCAAAAAGTGTCAAGAATAAATTAAAGCACATCAAAATGGTGCCTGCCAAAATAAAAGTCAGTCAGTATCGGGTATGGCCTCCGTTTTCAGTGATACAGTAAGTACTGCAGCCAGACATAGCGATTCTGTTCGGGAGTTGTCAGTCTCTCTCGTCTAGTCCTGTGACGGTCGATCGGATTTCTAATGGTGGGTTGTGTACCTCACTGTAGGTTAACCTGGCCTCCACCGTACCCTTTAGACGAACTCGTTCATGTGGTAGACTTGGCATGATGACGTGCTCAAGACTAACAACACTGGACATTGTTGAGTCTTTATATTGTTTTTTCCAAACCACACCTCAAATTGTGCATTTTCTCAAAAATTTTAAAGTGACTCATACATGTGCAATGAAGTGGTGCCACAACAACGAATCGTTAAAATTGATTATTAAAAGTGTTGGCAACAAATTTCATGATCGAATAGTCTCACGATTATTGCGCAAGTCAGCCACTACAGATGAGCGTCACCAAGTATGGCGTAAAAGGGATGTGTCATACATGTGCCTCGAATTGTTTCATCTTCATAAACATTACGAAACATGACTCAGTCAACTGCCAGTGGCACTGGGATGCTGGGGGGGGGGGTTTTGATCGAAATCTTCAGAACATGGGAGCATTTTAATCTCCATTGTCCTGAAAAATGTGTTGAATGCAGGCTTTGTAAAAGTGAGATGGCTCGGCATGGGAGCGCAACAGTGACGCGTGAGCATCTTAAAAGAAAACAAAAAATTATTATTGATAAGGACGCCCACCCATCAGCAGGATAAGTGACTACAGAACAGTAAATTTATTGTTTTGAAAGGGTATAGAGCAGTGGTTAACCTTGTTGGAGGTACCGAACCCCACCAGTTTCATATGCACATTCACCGAACTCTTCACCAGTGAAAAATAAAAATATGATTTTTTTTTACAAATTCAAGACATAGGTACTGTTGTGTTCTTGTATTCCCCATCTCCATGCAGTTTCACGAAGTGTTCCTTTAGTTTTGCCGGTGCGAGACTAGAGTTGCTCAACTTGGCATTGCAAATCATTCAGATAGGACGCTGAGTCCCATCACGTTCCGTGATGGATGTGAATCCATGTTGTACATATTCGTCCGACCACTTTCTTTTTTTGCTCGACATAGTTAGTATGGATTAAAATATTCCGAAAAAAATCTCACGACTTCACACATTGACTACTGAGCGTGCTAAATTCCCCACGGCACTGATTGGCCAAGCAATGTAATGTGATTATCTGCAGCCAGTGATGGCCAATCGAGGCGTGTCATCACTAATTGACATGATGAGTCGGGTATGTCTTGACCTCCATGGCAGAGGCTCCGCCGCACCCCTGAGGCCGACTCACCGAACCCCCAGGGTTCAATTGAACCCAGGTTAGGAACCATTGGTATAGAGAGCGAGGGAGAAATCCATCGTAACTTCGAGCTTCAATTCATGCGGTTTCAGTGCATCGCTTTTTTTTTTTTTATATTAACCGAATTTAAAAAATAGGAAAATTAAGGAAAAAGAGGAAAAACTAAAGAAAATGCAGCAAAACAAGGCCAATTATGCAATTTAAAAGAACAACCCAAAACCCCCTATTAAAATACTGTCATTTTTATGTGAGGTGTTTATGTGTGTATTCATAATTTAATTGTATCTTACGCATTATTTTTGAATGTGTTATTATAACCAATTATAGTGTTGAATATGTATTTGTATATGCATATATATATATTTTATTTGAATGCAGCCGTGAGGGGGCACAAACAAGTGCCCGCCCTCACGCCGGTCCCAAGCACGGATAAATGCTGAGGGTTGCGACAGGAAGGGCATTAGGCGTAAAACTTTTGCCAGAACACAAAATGCAAAGACAAACGTAAAGACAAATTTCATACCGGATCGGTCTAGGCCCGGGTTAACAACAACTGCCACCAGTGCTGTTAACCAACAGGGTGCTGATGGAAATTGAACTACTGTTGGTCGAAGAAGGAGAGGTAGGAGGCATGTCCGTAGGCAGAGAGAGAAGAGGAAAGGTATGAGTTTAGGACTGAGAGTAGGGACTTTGAATGTTGGAACTATGACAGGAAAAGGTAGAGAGCTGGCTGACATGATGCAGAGGATGAAGGTGGACATACTGTGTGTTCAGGAGACCAGGTGGAAAGGTAGCATGGCTAGAAGCTTAGGAGCAGGGTTTAAGCTGTTTTTTCATGGTGTGGATGGGAAGAGAAATGGAGTAGGAGTCATCTTGAAGGAGGGATTGGTCAGGAATGTTCTAGAAGTGAAGAGTGTCAGACGGAGTGAGGAGTCTCAAGTTAGAAATTGAAGGCGTGATGTTCAATGTTGTTAGTGCTTATGCCCCACAGGCAGGATATGAGCTAGAAGAGAAGGAGAGATTCTAAAGTGAGTTAGGTGAAGTGATGAAGAGTACCCCCAGAGGTGAAACAGTAGTCATTGGGGCAGACTTCAACACACATGTTGGTGCAGGCAACAGAGGGGACAAGGAAGTGATGGGCAGGTTTGGTATCAAGGAGGAGTTGAAACAGGTTTTGGGTGGTCAGGAAGTGCTTCCAGATGACTGGACAACTACAGCTAATGTGATCAGGGACACAGGTAGGAGAGTACTTGGTGTATACTCTGGAAAGACAATAGATAAGGAGACTTGGTGGTGGAATGAGGAAGTGCAAGAGAGTGTACAAAGGAAGAGGTTAGCTAAAAAGAAGTAGGACAGAGAGGACCGAAGAGAGTAAACAGGAGTGCAGGGAGACACAGCGTAAGGCGAAGGTAGCAATGTCAAAGGCCAAACAGAGTAACAGTAGATTTTCTGATAAGAACATTCAACAAGGTCTTTGAGAATGAAAGGATGCCGGAGGAATGGAGGAGAAGTGTGCTTGTGCCCATTTTTAAGAACAAGGGAGACGAGCAGAGTTGTGGCAACTACACAGGGATAAAGTTGATGAGCCATACAATGACATTATAGGAAAGAATAGTGGAAGCTGGACTAAGGGCAGAGGTCAGCATTTGTGAACAACAGTTTGGTTTAATGCCAAGAAAGAGCACCACAGATGCAATGTTTGCTTTGAGGATTTTAAGAGAGAAGTACAGAGGGAGCTGCGTTGTGCCTTTGTGGATCTGGAGAAAGCATATGACAGGGTGCCGAGAGAGGAACTGTGGTATTGTAAGAGGAAGTCTGGAGTGGCAGAGAAGTATGTTAGAGTGGTGGAAGACCTGTATGAGAGATGTAAGACAGTGGTGAGGTGTGCTGTTGGTGTGACAGAAGAGTTCAAGGTGGAGGTGGGACTGCATCAAGGGTCAGCTTTCAGCCCCTTCTTGTTTGCTATGGTGATGGACAGGCCGACAGACAAGGTTAGACAAGAATCTCCATGGACTATGTTTGCAGATGACATTGTGATCTGTAATGAGAGCAGAGAATAAGTGCAGGAAAATCTAGAGCGGTAGAGTTATGCCCCGGAAAGGAGGGGAATGAAGGTTAGCCTCAGTAAAACAGAATACGTGTGTATTCTTCTCATATGTGTGTGAGAAGGACCCAAGAAGAATGATCAGGTTAAAAGGGAGCAGAGATAAAGAAGGTGGAGGATTTTAAATACCTAGGTTCATTTATCCAGAGCAATGGAGAGTGTGGAAAAGAGATGAAGCATGTGCAGGCAGGTTGGAATGGTTGGAGAAAAGTGTCCAGTGTGATAGGAGGGTATCAGCAAGAATGAAAGGAAAAGTGTACAAGATGGTGATGGGGCCAGCAATGTTGTATAGTTTAAAAACAGTGGCACTGGGGAAAAGACAGGAGACAGCTGGAGGTAGCAGAGACGAAAATGTTGAGGTTCTCTTTGGGAGTAACAAGGATGGATAGGATCAGAATGAGTACATCAGAGGGACAGCACATGTCATAGGTTTTGGAGACAAAGTCAGAGAGGCTAGATTGAGATCGTTTGGACATGTAGAAAGAAGAGATAGTGAATGTATTGGTAGTAGGATGTTGAGGTTGGAACCACCAGGCAGAAAGCCGAGAGGAAGACCAAAAAAATAGAGATTTACGGATGTGGTGAAGGACATGAAGGTCGTTGGCGTAAGAGAAGATGCAGAGGACAGAGTGAGATGGAGGCAGATGATTTGGTGTGGCGACCCCTGAAGGGAACAGCCAAAAGGAAAAGACACACACACACACACAGGGATCCTTCATTTTCCGCAGTTAACTGGGACCAAGATCCCTACGCAGCCTTCGAAATCTGCGAAGTAGGATCACCCCCCTCCAAACCCCCCCTGACTGACGTATACGTACAAGTATATGAGTATATAATATCAATAAATGCATATTCAATGCTTAGGGATGAGAACACACCTTTATGGAAAAAGAGGAAACATTGGCAGGGGGTTCAGGGGGGGCGAAGAACCCCCAAAAGGTTTGGGGTTATACTTACAAAAAGGAGCTTAATTGATGTCTTCTGGAAGGAATATTTTTAAAGAGAACCTTATGAAACTTAATTATTAAAATTATTGAAAAAATTTTAATTTACAGTTATAGGCCTAGTTTTAATTTCAAATACCTTAAACCAGGGGTCAGGACCCTTTTTGACTAAGAGAGCCAAAAAAAAAAACATTTTAAAATCTAATCCTCTGAGAGCCATATATATATATATATATGTGTGTGCGTGTGTGTCTATTCTCTGCTGTTGCCCGATGACACCTAGACAACCCAGAGCTCTGGCGAAGGACCGGCCGCAAAGCCTCTGCAGCCAACCTCCACTGGAAGGCACTTCACCCTCCATCCTGATCTATCCATACTGACAGTCTTTCACCAGTCCCGTGTATAGCGAGTCGTCGACTTCCGACCGCTTTTGGCTTTGGCAGACCGATCGTAAATCGTAAATCAATCTGGTTGTATGTCGACTTTCCATCCAAATACACTCACGCCAAACAAAAAAAGATGAATAAATCTCACGCATTTAAATCTATACATCTATTTTCAATTCCACGTCACTGTGACACGCAGCGGAGAGCCAATCCTTTCTGTACTCCACTGTGTGGGTGGGTCCGATAGCTTCAAATTCCAATTTTATTGGATTATAAAAACAGCCACAGACTGGGAGTGTTTGAGTAAAGAGAAATTTCCCTCGTTTTGATCGGCTCATTTCCACGAAGCCAAGCACAGTTGGCAAGCAAACACAAATGGACAGATATGGAAAAACTTCAACCCGCAGAGCAGCTGATTGCCAAAACTTGGGACGCGCTTCCTGTCAAACACTGCAGCGTGCGAGTCCAATAAAATTAGACTTTCAAGGTATCGGACCCGCCCACACAAAAAATTGGCTCTCCGCTCGCGCGACAGTGACATAGCATTGAAAGTACATGAATAGATTTGCTCTGAGCAGTTTGTACGTGAATCTGCATCATTTCCTGCTTGGCCTTTTAAGATGCTGGCGTTGCCGGCAGCGCAAACTGTTGTACGCAACACTCGCACTGCACCGCCATGAATTATGCTTCATGACTCTTGCGAACGTCAAGTCGATTAGATGTAACTTGTATAGGTCATAAGTCGACGATTCACTGTACTTGGAAAGCATCCTTTCAAAGGCTGCTTCCAGGCGGTCTTTCCACAGGAAAGTCAACTCCAGCATCGTCACTTGCCTGGTAACCTCTGACACAAGGACAATGTCAGGAGGGAGGGTGGTGACCGCAATATGGCTAGGGAACTTTGACTGGTGTTCAAGATCCATTTACAGCTGCCAGTCTCTTGCAGAGGTCAGAATGCCTGATGGTGGTCTTTTAGTTGGAGCAGCCTGCTCTCCAGCCCTCACAAAGGCAATGATGTTCTTAGGGGGACAGAATTGCTTTGCCCAAATCAATCCCGTGCTGATGGCCTCGGCGATGGTCTTCAGGTCTTGGTCATGCCTCCACCGGTAGCGCCCTTTTCCTAAGGCTGTGGAGCAACAGCTTAGGATGTGTTCTAAGGTGCCTCTCTTGGAACACAATGGGCAAGCTGGTGACTCTGCAAAGCCTTAAGTGTGCAGGTTCTATGGACTAAGCAGCACATCGTACACTGCCTGGTTGAAATTTTTGATGCGGTGAGGCTCAGCTTTCCAGATCTCAGTCCAGACTGCTTTCCTCTCAAGCGCATTTTCCAATCTTGTCCAGGCTCCCTGCGGTCTCATGCCCACCGCCTTGCAGGATCTTGTTTGTTCCACAGCAGCTCTCACCTCCTCTTGGATCAGGCACCTCCTCTCCTTTCCTCTGATGTTCATTTGTGGAGTTGAGAAGGAACCTAAGCCAGCTCGGTCCCGTGAGACCACTCCCACCAGAGCCTTGTGGCACAGCCGAGCTTCTGCCGTTTGCATGACCTCACTTGGATTTCAGCATTAGCCACCTTTGGATCACTGGAGTCCCTGTACAGCACCACCTCTCTAGCTCTGGTTGCCATGAACTCCTCCTCCAAGGACTTAAAGGGCAGCTGCAATTTGTTATTGCGCCCATAGAGTGCAATGCTGCTTAGGCTCTTTGGTAACCCCAGCCATCTCCGGAGGTGGTTATTGATTGTCCTCTCCAAGGTCCCTACTTAAATTTTTAGATAATTCTGTACAAAGCTTCAGTTTAGTTTTATAAATTAAAATTCATATACAGTGGTATGAAAAAGCAGGAAAACCTGATGCCGTCTGTCAGACAGTTGAAGCTAAAAAGAGGATGGATCATCTTCTTTTCCTTTCGGCTTTTCCCTTCAGGGGTCGCCACAGCGAATCATCTGCCTCCATCTCACCCTATCCTTTGCATCTTCTTCTCTTTCACCAACGACCTTCATGTCTTCCTTCACCACATCCATGAATCGTCTCTTTGGTCTTCCTCTAGGCCTTTTGCCTGGTAGTTCCAGCCTCAGCATCCTATTACCAATATACTCACTATCCCTCCTCTGTACATGTCCAAACCATCTCAATCTGGCCTCTCTGACTTTGTCTCCAAAACGTCTTACATGTGCTGTCCCTCTGATGTGCTCATTCCTAATCCTATCCATTGAGAGTGGGACAGCATAAATGAGGATTGGCCACAGAATCCTGGGGAGGATACCGTGCTGATAAAATCCATGCCTTGAATTTTCCAGGTAGACTAGACTTGTCCACGGACTTTAGCCAGCCCTCCAACTCACCACAAGCCGTCTGGATGGGTGCTCCATCTTTGAGAGAGAGAGAGAGAGAGAGCTGTCAAAAACCTTGCCCAGACTCTTGACTGGCCTCTCTGAGATTCTTTGGATGGCTGTGCCTGCGATGTTGAAACAGAACTTGTCCTCTAACTTTCCTTTCCTCAACACCATCGACCTAGATTTTTCCGGTTTCAAGCTCATTCAAACCCACACCATCATCTTCTCCAGCCCTTGAGGATCCACCGACATCCTAGGACTGACTCCGTGGTGACTGTAAGGTCATGCATGAATGCCCAAATAGGTGGCTCTCGTTGACCTGAGCTCATCAGTGGTCCTCTACATTCTGGCTCAACAGACTTGGTGAGCATATGTGAGGCGCTCCACCAAAAGTAGGCGCTTGTCGCACAGACCACTTTTGAGATAAAGGCCAGAAAAGTAAAAATGGTCCATTTTTAATCAAAATTCAGATTTTTGCATAAACTATTAAAACAAGTATTCAACTATTACTTGCTCACGTGAAATCGACTAAAACTCACTAAAAATGTCTTTTTTCCCCATTTTTCTGACAGGTACCCTCATGAAACTAGATAAAAAAAGTAGCAATCTTACTGGCTTTTGTTGCAATTTATTCACCGAGTTTGGTACAAGACACTATAATCCATACACCAGAACAACAGTTGTGAAGTCGTCTCTGCATTTTGGATACTGTTTTGATATTAAAATGCCGTTTCAGTGAAGAAAATAAAGGTTATGAAGACGATATGAACGTAAACAATGCAGGCTTGTTGCTAAGGAAGATCTGAAACAAGCCCACTGATTGGTCAGCTCGGGCTTGCACATGCGCAGTGCCTATCACACGTCAACTTCCGGTTTACTTCCTGACTCTCGTCATGCGGAACTTATCTCTCTGTCTTTCTCTTCAATAACAATCATTAAGTTTATTTATAAGATTATAAACACACAATTTCTGGAAAAGGAGAGAAATGTCATCTGTGGTGTCTAGCAGCATTAGTAGATGTTAAATTCGACGCGAAAATTTGGCTTTTAAGATGCCAGAATGCTTGGCGTTCTTGAAAATTATTTGTAAGAAAATATATGTATGGGTGAGTGTACTAAATGTGAAAAATTAGTGCCCGAAATGAGTGGGGCAAATGAGTTCAAAATGGGGCGAGAGATGCACAAATGAGCAGTCACCCACTGCTTAGTCTTTGTGCGCGTGTGTGTGTGTGTATGATACCACAGGTCTGCTGGAACTGCTGGAATTTTAAGAAACAGACATAATTCCATTGCAATTCAGTCAAAGAAAATCCCACATGCTCAGTATTATGTACTTGAGAAACTTAGAGTATTGTATGAGTATTGGTGAGTATTTTTCTCTGCATGCAAAATTTGATGATGGAATTTTTTTGATTATTGGATTTGTGTGTAATCTTGTCTGAACTGGACATGCTGGATCGTGGGTTGTTTAGTTTTGTATGAAAATTGGTCAAGACCTGAAAAATACTTCAATGTTTCATTACTTTTAGATATGAACAAACTGATGATGATGCCAGATGTGTTGAAGATTTTGATGTTGATAAAGAAGAGGCATCTGTTAATAAAAGTGTGCATGAGTGGTGTTGGTGGTGAGGATATACTAGTCCTTCTCAAAAAATTAGCATATTGTGATAAAGTTCATTATTTTCTGTAATGTACTTATAAAAATTAAACTTTCATATATTTTAGATTCATTGCACACCAACTGAAATATTTCAGGTCTTTTATTGTTTTAATACTGATGTTTTTGGTATACAGCTCATGAAAACCCAAAATTCCTATCTCAAAAAATTAGCATATTTCATCCAACCAATAAAAAAAGTGCTTTTAATACAAAAAAGTCAACCTTCAAATAGTTATGTTCAGTTATGCACTCAATACTTGGTCAGGAATCCTTTTGCAGAAATGACTGCTTCAATGCGGCGTGGCATGGAGGCAATCAGCCTGTGGCACTGCTGAGGTGTTATGGAGGCCCAAGATGCTTCGATAGTGCCCTCAAGCTCATCCACAGTGTTGGGTCTGGTGTCTCTCAAATTTTTCTTCACAATGTCCCACAGCTTCTCGAAGGGGTTCAAGTCAGGAGAGTTGGCAGGCCAATTGAGCACAGTCATACCATGGTCAGTAAACCATTTACCAGTGGTTTTGGCACTGTGAGCAGCTGCCAGGTCGTGCTGAAAAAGGAAATCATCTCCATAAAACTTTTCAGCAGATGGGAGCATGAAGTGCTCCAAAATCTGATAACTAGCTGCATTGACCCTGCCCTTGATAAAACATAGTGGACCAACACCAGCAGCTGACATGGCACCCCAGACCATCACTGACTGTGGGTACTCGACACTGGACTTCAGGCATTTTGGCATTTCCTTCTCCCCAGTATTCCTCCAGACTCTGGCACCTTGATTTCCGAATGACACGCAAAATTTGCTTTCATCCGAAAAAAGTACTTTGGACAACTGAGCAACTGTCCAGTGCTGCTTCTCTGTAGCCCAGGTCAGGCGCTTCTGCCACTGTTTCTGGGTCAAAAGTGGCTTAACCTGGGGAATGGGGCACCTGTAGCCCAGTCCACTGCTTCCACAGGTCCCCCATGGTCTGGAATCAGCCCTTCTCCACAATCTTCCTCAGGGTCCGGTCACCTCTTCTGGTTGTGCAGCATTTTCTGCCACACTTTTTCCTTCCCACAGACGTCCCACTGGGGTGCCTTGATACAGCACTCTGGGAACAGCCTATTCGCTCAGAGATTTCTTTCTGTGTCTTACCCTCTTGCTTGAGGGTGTCAATGATGGCCTTCTGGACAGCAGTCAGGTCGGCAGTCTTACCCATGATTGCGGTTTTGAGTAATGAACCAGGCTGGGAGTTTTTAAAAGCCTCAGGAATCTTTTGCAGTTGTTTATAGTTAATTGGTTGATAGTTCGTTTAGAGAACCTTTTCATGATATGCTAATTTTTTGAGATAGGAATTTTGGGTTTTCATATGCCAAAATCATCTGTATTAAAACAATAAAAGACCTGAAATATTTCAGTTGGTGTGCAATTAATCTAAAATATATGAAAGTTGAATTTTTATCAGTACATTACAGAAAATAATTAACTTGATCACAATATGCTAATTTTTTGAGGACTAGTAGATCAAGATGATAAATATTGAGGGCAGAGTTGATGAATCCAGCTGTTGAGCAGAGTTGATGAATATTTTGATGTTGATGAAGAAGAGGCATCTGTTAATAAAAGTGTGATGAGTCAGTTTTGTTGTTTGGGATGAGATCTGATCCTTTCTGCTAAGCAGGATATAGAATAAGATGATAATCATGAGGGCAGAGTTGATGAAGCTTACTTGTATAAAGAGATCAGAGTTTTGTTATATCGTTTTTCTTAATTTCAGTGTGATTGTTTGAAGTAGACGGTTTATTTTTCTTCAATCCGGATCATTTGAAGGCATTTGAACCTTTAGAAATGGTCAAAAAGATACATACTGATGGAATGAACAGAAATGGGGAAAAATAGTAATTTTTTGTTCATTTTTTGAGGGTTACCATGGTGACTGATGGGTTAAAAAGGGCCTGTCAGATTAAAATGAGGATAATTTCTCTCATCATCTCTTCATAAAACTTTTCCTAGATATGTTTAGAAGTAATGATCTTGGAAGAAGGGCAATCTTTGAGCTCATTTTTCTCAAAAACGTCTTTTGAAATTTTTAGTTGAATGCTGACACAAGAAATGGCATAGCTCGCTCAGTTTTTAAGGTATTGACAAACTTTTTGTTGTATTTTGCAGCTTTGGGCCTCCTCTATCTGACTGTGTAAAAAGCTCATTTTTTGGACACAAGAGCCTACTTTCAGTGGAGAATAAAAATATACGGTCGGCCCTCTACTTACAAAATTAATCCGTTCCAGAGCGGTTTTCGCAGCCTGGAGTTTTCGTATGTAGAGGCCCATTGTACATGTACAACGCGTGATTCGTTCCAAGGCTCCAAAGACTACCCCATAAACCTTTTAAAAATGATAAAAGTACACCAATTTTTAAGAAATATGTATGAAATGTGTTAAAAGTAAAAGAAATTTATTAAACAATTTAAACATTTTATTAACATATTAAACCAATTTATTAATTAAACCATTGTTAAACATTTATTAATGCATACACACACACACAAACACACATCGCTCCCTCCCTCTGATGTGTTTTGCCGAATGCGGACTCCGCCCACATGCAGCCGACTGAGCAATTGTATTTTAATGTTTAAATGGACAGGGTGTTGTATTTACAAGTGGAATTACAGTACCTGTTTGAAAGATCAGAGTTTCTGATTCAATATTAACTTGCTTCCTTGCAAGATCAGAGGTCTTGTCCCTAAGATCACTGTTTTCATGCTCCTTCTGCTTCAATATCATTCCGAAATAATTGCCTCCTTCACTGTATTCCCGCTTTTCTGTATTCTCCGGGTACATGATGGATAACGAAATATGTCTCAATGTCTCAAAAAACTCACGAGCCAACATTCCTGTTCAACTCCCCTCTCTCACGCGTGTGACAAACAGGAAGTATGGGTACAGTTCAGCTGCCTCCTGGCCAATGAGAAAGCAACTCATATTCGTATTGTTTGAATTTGTGAATGGTGCGTTTGATTTTTTGAAAGGTGCATTTGGCGCTTTAAAAACAGGTTGTTTTCATAAAGAGGACGAAAATTTAGGAAAAATGTTTTTCGTAACTTGGATTTTTCGTATTCAGAAGCTTTCATAAGTAGAGGGCCGACTGTATCTATATATGTGATGCGCTCCACCGAAAGTGGGCGCTTGTCACAAGTGATGCATGGCACTTGAGACAAAGTGGGGCTTATTTGAACTTCCAATCTTTCAAGTGAGCAAGTGCACGTTGAATATTTGTTTAGTATTCAACTATCACATGCTCACTTGAAAGATCGGCAGTCCGGATAAGCTGTGCTTTGTCTCACATGCGCCGTGCGTCTCTTTCAGCATGCGCCCACTTTCGGTGGAGGGTGTCACATATATGATAAGCTCACAATGCAATGAATCAGCTCATTCTGCCATCTTTCATTGAAAAATAACCTCGGCACCTGGCCTCGGCAGCTAATAAGCCAAGAGTAGTAATACACAAGTGCATTTGCTTATCACGTGATCTAAAGTAGGTCCGGCAAGTCAAGATGGTAGCTGTCATGTTAGCGAGGCTGTTTAATCTTTACTGGAACGCATGGGCCGAAATGTTGTACGACTGCGAAAGTTGATTGAACTATTTGAAATGTTAAGGTTGTTTGTCAGACTCTCTTCATTAGTATTTAATAATTGTTTGTTAGCATTAGAAACTCATGTTGAGTGCTGAAAAATTGCTGTATTATTTATAGAAGCATTAGAGCTCAATCATGATTAGCAATGTGGCGATGCTAATGGAGTGAAGAACAAAAAATCTCAACTGAGTCTTTCCATGAAAATTGAAAGACAGTGGTATGAAAAAGTATCCGAACCTATTGGAATTTCTCACATTTCTGCATAAAATCACCATCAAATGTGATCTGATCTTTGTCAAAATCACATAGATGAAAAAAGTGTCTGCTTTAACTAAAACCACCCAAACATTCATAGGTTTTCATATTTTAATGATGATAGCATGCAAACAATGACAGAAGGGGGAAGAATAAGTAAGTAAATCATTACATTTAATATTTTGTGACCCCCCCCCCCCGGCAGCAAGAACTTCAAGCAGACGCTTCCTGTAGCTGCAGATCAGTCTGGCACATCGATCAGGACTAATCTTGGCCCATTCTTCTTTACAAAACTGCTGTAGTTCAGCCAGATTCCTGGGATGTCTGGCATGAATCGCTGTCGTGAGGTCATGCCACAGCATCTCAATTGGGTTCAAGTCGGGACTTTGACTCGGCCACTCCACAACGTGTATTTTGTTCTTCTGAAACCATTCTGAAGTTGATTTACTTCTGTGTTTTAATGCAGCCATGAGGCGCCCGGGGGGGGCCTGAGACGACGACGACACTAAGCAGTGTCTTTCCCCCTTTGCCGGTCCCAAGCCCGGAGAAATGCAGAGGGTTGTGTCAGGAAGGGCATCCGACGTAAAACCAATGCCAAACTTTTATGATGCAAATCAGAAGTATGACCCCCATACCGGATCGGTCGAGGTCCAGGTTAACAACAACCGCCATCAGTGCTGTCAATCAACAGGGTGCTGATGGAAATTGGACTACTGTTGGTCGAAGACGTCGAAGGAGAGGCGTGAGGCGTGTCCGTAGGCAGAGAGAGAAGAGGAAATGCGTGAGCCTAGGACTGAGAGTAGGGACTTTGAATGTTGGAACTATGGCAGGTAAAATGTAGAGAGCTGGCTGACATAATGCAGAGGAGGAAGGTGGACATACTGTGTGTTCAGGAGACCAGGTGGAAAGGTAGCAAAGCTAAAAGCTTAGGAGCGGGTTTTAAGCTGTTTTGACATGGTGTGGATGGGAAGAGAAATGGAGTTAGTCATCTTGAAGGAGGGGTTTGTCAGGAATGCTCGAGAAGTGAAAAGAGTGTCAGACAGAATGATGAGTCTCAAGTTTGAAATTGAAGGCGTGATGTTCACTGTTAGTGTTTATGCCCCACAGACAGGATGTGAGCTAGAAGAGAAGGAGAGATTCTGGAGTGACTTAGATGAAGTGATGCAGAGTACTTCCAGAGGTGAAAGAGTAGTCATTGGTGCAGACTTCAATGGCCATGTTGGAGCAGGCAAACGAGGGGATGAGGAAGCGATGGGCAGGTTTGATATCCAAGACAGGAACACAGAAGGACAGATGTTGATCAATTTTGCAAAAAGGATGGAAATGGCTGTGGTGAATACTTTCTTCCAGAAGAAACAGGAGCATAGGGTGACTTATAAAAGCGGAGATAGGAGCACACAGGTAGACTACATCTTGTGTAGGCAATGTAATTTGAAGGAAGTCAGTGACTGCAAAGTAGTAGTGGGTGAGAGTGTTGCCAAACAGCATAGGATGGTGGTGTGCAGGATGACGCTGATGGTGAGGAAGGTGAAGAAGGCAAAGGCGGAGCAGAAGACATAGTGGTGGAAGTTGAAAAAGGAAGAGGGTCGTGTTGCCTTCAAAGCAGAGTTGAAAAAGGCTTTGGGTGGCCAGGAAGTGCTTCCAAATGACTGGACAACCGCAGCAAATGTGATCAGGGACACAGGTAGGAGAGTACTTGGTGTGTCCTCTGGAAGGAAAGTAGAAAAGGAGACTTGGTGGTGGACTGAGGAGGTGCAGGAGTGTGTACAAAGGAAGAGGTTAGCGAAGAAGAAATGGGACATAGAGAGGACCGAAGAGAGTAAACAGGAGTACAGGGAGACACAGCGTAAGGCGAAGGTAGGGTGTCAAAGGCCAAACAGAGGGCGTATGATGACTTGTATGATAGGTTGGACAATAAGGAAGGAGAAAATGATCTATATAGATTGGCACAGCAGAGAGATAGAGATGGGAAAGACATGCAGCAAGTTAGATTGATAAAGGACAGAGAGGGAACTGTATTGACTGATGACAGAAGTGCGCTGGGAAGATGGAAAGAGTACTTTGTAGAGGTGATGAATGAGGGAAATGAGAGAGAAAGAAAAAAAAAAAAAGAGTAGAACAGGTGACCATTGAGGAGCAGGATGTAGCAAAGATCAGTAAGGGTGAAGTGAGGAGGGCATCGAAGAGGATGAAGAATGGAAAGGCAGTTGGTCCTGACGATATACCTGTGGAGGTATGGAAGTGTCTAGGAGAGGTAGCAGTAGATTTTCTGACAAGAACATTCAACAAGGTCCTAGAGAGTGAGCAGATGCCGGAGGAGTGGAGGGGAAGTGTGCTGGTGCCCATTTTTAAGAACAAGGGAGACGTGCAGAGTTGCGGCAACTACAGAGGGATAAAGTTGATGAGCCATACGATGAAGTTATGGGAAAGAATAGTGGAAGCTAGACTAAGGGCAGAGGTCAGCATTTGTGAACAACAGTTTGGTTTCATGCCAAGAAAGAGCACCACAGATGCAATGTTTGCTTTGAGGATGTTAAAAGAGAAGTACAGAGAAGGTCAGAGGGAATTGCATTGTGTCTTTGTGGATCTGGAGAAAGCATATGAAGGGTGCCAAGGGAAGAACTGTGGTATTGCATGAGAAAGTCTGGAGTGGCAGAGAAGTATGTCAGAGTGGTGCAGGACATGTACGAGAGATCTAACACAGGGGTGAGGTGTGCTGTCGGCGTAACAGAAGAGTTCATGGCGGAGGTGGGACTGCATCAAGGGTCAGCTCTGAGCCCCTTCTTGTTTGCTATGGTGATGGACAGGCTGACAGACGACGTTAGGCAAGAATCTCCATGGACTATGATGTTTGTAGATGACATTGTGATCTGTAGTGAGAGCAGAGGACAAGTGGAGGAAAATCTAGAGGTGGAGGTATGCCCTGGAAAGGAGGGGAATGAAGGTTAGCCTCAGAAAATCGTAATACATGTGTGTGAATGAGGATTGAGGAGGAACAGTGATGTTACAGGGAGCAGAGATAACGAAGGTGGAGGATTTTAAGTACTTAGGCTCAACAATCCAGAGCAATGGAGAGTGTGGAAAAGAGGTGAAGAAGCATGTGCAGGCAGGCTGGAATGATTGGAGAAAAGTGTCCGGTGTGATGTGTGATAGGAGAGTGTCAGCAAGAATGAAAGGAAAAGTGTACAAGACGGTGGTGAGGCCAGCGATGTTGTATGGCTTAGAAACAGTGGCGCTGAGGAAAAGGCAGGAGGCAGAGCTGGAGGTAGCAGAGATGAAAATGTTGAGGTTCTCTCTGGGAGTAACGAGGATAGATAGGATCAGAAAGGAGTATATCAGAGGGACAGCACATGCAAGATGTTTTGGAGACAAAGTCAGAGAGGCTAGATTGAGATGGTTTGGACATGTACAGAGGAGGGAGAATGAGTATATTGGCAGTAGGATGCTGAGGTTGGAACTACCAGGCAGAAGGCCTAGAGGAAGACCAAAGAAGAGATTTATGGATGTGGTGAAGGAAGACATGAAGGTCGTTGGAGTCAGAAAAGAAGATGCAGAGGACAGGGTGAGATGGAGGCGGATGATTTGCTGTGGCGACCCCTGAAGGGAGCAGCCAAAAGGAAAAGAAGAAGAAGATCCATCCTCTTTTTAGCTTCAACTGTCTGACAGACGGCATCAGGTTTTCCTGCTTTTTCATACCACTGTATATGAATTTTAATTTATAAAACTAAACTGAAGCTTTGTACAGAATTATCTAAAAATTAAGTCAGCATTTGAAAAACAAACGGCATATAATAACTATAGCATGTATGAAATTATATTAATCAATAACTGCATATACTAGTCCTTCTGAAAAAATTAGCTAATTTTTTGAGATATGAATTTTGGGTTTTCATGAGCTGTATGCCCAAATCATCAGTATTAAAACAAAAGACCTGAAATATTTCAGTTGGCGTGCAATCAATCTAAAATATATGAAAGTTGAATTTTTATCAGTACATTACAGAAAATAATGAACTTTATCACAATATGCTAATTTTTTGAGAAGGACTAGTATATATATATATATATATATATATATATATATATATATATATATACACATACATACACACACACATACATATATATACATACATATGTGTGCGCGTGTGTGTATATATATATGCATACACACGTACACTGCCCTCTTCCAATGAAATCAACAGAATACGAAAAATCCAATATACAAAAAACATTTTCCTAATTTTTTTCCTCGGTGTACAAAACATTCTTCTTATGAAAAGTGCCAAACGCACCTTTCAAACATTAGGTCAAAAAAAAAAAAAACCCGTGAGCTGTAATGTTGGATGCACTTTGATCCATACTGTGTGTGAGAGAGAGTAAGGCAAAGCGATGTCCGCACCTCAACATCCCGCCCTGCTGGCCTCCCATTGGCTAGGAGGGATGACGCAGCTCCCTCCCATTGGCTATGTCAACATCTCGCCCCGCTGGCCTCCCATTGCCTCGGAGGGACGACGCAGTCATTCCAACTTTGTTCATGTTTGTGTGTCATTTCAACTGTATTTTACGACTCAGGCTTTTAACCTTGCATAAACATTTGTAAAATTATAACTCTGCTTAAAAAGACACGGTCAAAACACACACACACACACACACACACACACACGTGTGATTCCCGGTGAAAGTGATTCTTGGTGCCATGGTCATTGTAAGATTATAACTCTGCTAAGACGACATGGTTAACACCAAGTAAATACCTAGTCTTGGAACGAATCACACGTTTTCCATGTAAAATGCGCCTCTTTACGAAAAATCCAGATTCCGAAAAAGGCGCTGGAATGGATTAATTTTTTATGCGTATGCTGTATAATGTTTATATTTTATCATGAAGACAATCTTTACAGGATATTCAGAACAAATAAACATGCCTTTCATCAAAAGTTCCACTGTGGAAAACAGATGTCTATTACGGTGGTGAGACACCAACAGAGCAATGACGCAACATGAGAAACACATAATCCCATATTTTCCAAACATCTCAAGTCAACCTTAGAAAAGCACCAATCGGAGGACGACTACAGGAAGATTAACCAGCAGACAACCTTTTGGTCCATAAAATTATTTTTGGGGCAAAACATGTCAAGTTCACAAACAAGTGATCCAAACTCATTCTTCAGGTGTTTATTTAGCCTTTGGAAAAAGAGAAGCATATAATAATGCACAGGAAAGAAAAAAAACTGTTCCAACAAAGGACCTCGGACCCCGTCTACCATGCTCTCGCGCTGATTGGATCATCAAAATTCCTCCTCAAGCTCATGACTAATTCCTATACTCTCAGTGGTCCAGCAAGACCCCTCCTTTTATAATTTCAAGTTCACCACCTCTTTGGTTTGCCACCAATAATCTCCGACATTAAATTTAGATTATTTATTTTAGGCGTTGAGGCTCGCTTATCAAAAACAAAAACCAAAACAAAACCCAACTGTCTACGTCGTCATGAGATGAAATCCTGCATTGCCCGAAAGGTTCCCCTACTAAACAAAAAACATGTAAAGGCCCGTCTGAAATATGCTTAAGACCATCTGGACGATCCAGAGGAGGATTGGGAGAATGTGATGTGGTCAGATGAGACCAAAATTAAACTTTTTGGTTTAAACAGCACTCGCCGTGTTCGGAGGAAGAAGAATGCCGAGTTGCATCCCAAGAACACCATCGCTACTGTGAAGCATGGGGTGGACACATCATGCTTTGGGGATGCTTTTCTGCAAAAGGGACAGGAAGACTGCACCGTATCAATGGCAACATGAATGGGGCCATGTATTGTGACATTTTGGGTAAAAACCTTCCCTTGGTCAGAGCATTAAAGATGAAACATAGCTGGGTCTTCCAGCATGATAACGATCCAAAGCACACAGCCAAGAAAACCAAGGAGTAGCTCCGTAAAAAGCATATTAAGGTTCTGGAGTGGCCTAGCCAGTCTCCAGACCTCAACCCAATCTAAAACCTGTGGAGGGAGATAAAACTTCGAGTTGCCAAGCGACAGCCCTCAAACATCACAGCTCTCGAGAAGATCTGTACAGAGGAGTGGGCCAAAATACCAACTAAAGTGTGTGTAGACCTGGTCAAGAACTACAGGAACCATTTGACCTCTGTCATTGCCAACCACGGCTACATTACAAAGTATTAAAAGTAACTTTTGCTGGCTGCCCAATATTATTTGCCTCCCATTTTCACAAATAAATTGTTTAAAAATCATACAAGGTGATTTCCTGGGGGGTTTTTTTTGGTTTACATTCTGTCTCTCAAGCTTGATGTGTACCTATGATGAAAATTACAAACCTCTCATCTTTTTAAATGGGTGAACATACACATTTTTACGTTGCCCAATACTTATTGGTCCCACTGTCGATATATTCATTAACTATTTAAATATACATTTCATTAGAGATGACATCAGGCACATCTCCCATTTCAGGATTACAAACGTCTTTAAATAAAGAAATATCACTTATTCCAAAGATATTAAATTTCTGTGTTTATATTCATATTGATGCTGTTAATGATCAGTAATTAATTTGATGAGATGATCAGGGAGTCCATCAGTTTGCATAAGATTTATGATTCAAGGAGGCCCTAATATATGACGATGACATTTTGGACTGGCAGGCCAGAGGGCTTCCTCAGTTCATAGGTCCTAAACACAGCGCCTTCAATGGCACCTCATACCTCTGATTTTTCCCCTCAACTTTATTATCATCAGTACTGATGTGGTTTCACATAGTACACAACTTACACATTTAAAAATGCAGTACCTATATAATGCAGACTCATTTTATCATAGTAGCCACAAATAAATATGAAAAATAAATAAGTATAACCTGAGTTGAAAGCTGGTTGAGAAGTTGACCCTGGACAGCTTGCTGCAGAGTTGGAAGATTTCTGTCCAAGGAAAAAAAAACAAGTCTGGCTGTCAGTCAAAGAGCAAAAGGATACACACATCACCTGTGGTGAAAACGTCTAAAAATGCATGGTCTATCACAGAACACAACAGAGCAGCAGTGGAATTCAGAATGCTCCACAGTCGGGCTGTCAATCAACCTTAAAATTATATAATCAATTATGTATTTTGTTCAGTGGTGGCATGGAGTCTGGGTTACTCAGATGATTGGAAGTTCACCCAGTACCACCAAGTTACCACAGTTGGGCCCTTGAGCAAGCTCCCAAGGATCTCCACCAAATGCTAGAAATCTAAAAGCGTTATAAATAATTAATCTAAATAAAAAATCACACATTTTCTTTCCTGAGCACTTACTTTACATGACAGTAATTAAAATAAGCGAGTTTCCATTTGCCCAAGACAGCCAATAAGCACAGCAGGCTACCTGGTATTCATAAAATTATGACATTCATAAAATGTAGTGGAAGGGTGTTAGAGAGAGACCCACGACTGTGGGTGTACATACGTGGAGGAAACAGAACACATTTCCATCAGCTGTGGTTGCTCCATATTTGGTTCCTCATCATAGCTGAACCGCTCCTGGAGCACCTTCAGTCAGTCAGTCAGAAAAATACTGCTTTTATCAACACCACAAGAGTCGGACATTTCCTACTTACATTACCCAATCAGCATGTAGTGTTTAATCAGAAACTCTGTACTTTACCTGAGAGAGTGAGCTATTCTGATGAGCAGGGGCTGCATTAAGAGTGCTACCAGCATTTGCTATATTAGCCTGTGTAGCGACTCCCTGCTGGAGAGTCTGCAAAATCTGCTGGAGCTGAAAAGTAAACACACAGGTCAGTGTCTGTGAGATGTGAAAACATTGTGAATGTGATGCTTTCAATTACATCTCATACTAAACAAGTTTTCAAGAACGATGTTCAGCAAAACACATTAAAACATTGAAAAGCTCATGAGCTGAACATTAGGAATCGTTACCAAGGGATGGCAATGTTAATGAGGGTGCTGCATTCAGAAGTCGTCAAAAACACTCAATCATCTTTTTCAAAAAAAAAAAAAAACCACAAAAGAACTTCATCCTAGTAGTGATAGTCGTCCGAGTGGGAAGTCAGCAGTGACCTTGAGGCTTTAGTTTGTTTATTAAACAGATTTTTTTCACCAAGAAAAATAATGAATGTTCTACTTTTGTTTACTTCTCAAATGTGGACATTCTGAAACCATCTCAGCATGCACTTAAAGGTCTGAAGTGGTAATAAGGCAGTTACAGTAACTGCATGCGTGTTACATGTGTCTCATGTTCTCTTTACTCACGTCAAAGCTCTGAGCAGACTGGAGGAACTGCGTCACGGCAGCGAGCGTCACGTTGTTCTGCTGATCTGCTGAGTTCTGAGGGACACTGGTCGTGGATGGTTCTGGTGTTGGCTCCACATACACTGCTTCAATTGGAGAACCTGAAAACACAAATCAGCATGAATTACACAAAGCACAGTTGCACCCTGTGAAAAATATTACAGTATACGACTAGGGCTCTGGTCACATGATCTCAGTCTCTTCTGGAAAGTGTTTCTGAGCTGATATTGTAAGTGAGACCAGCATATGCTGTTCTGAAATCACTTACAAATGAAACTAAAGGGGCATTTTAGCCGACCTTGGAAATCGAATGTTGTTGCAGGGCTTGCTGCTTCACTTCATCACGATCAGAAGTCATTTCATTTTTCATACCGACATTTCAAGCCCCTCATTCATTTACCGCAATTTCCGGACTATATGTCGCTCCGGGGTACAAGTCACATTGGCCAAAAAATGCATAATAATGAAAAAAACAGTCGTACTGGACTAGAAGTCGCAAACTCATGGAAACTGTCTACCTTGGCTTGGAAATCTGCTGCCAGTTTTTATGATGTGGTCCTCACTCTGATAGAGGTGGTTGCATTGCGTGAAGCGGCAACACCAAAAAAGTCCTCACAAAGTCATTTATATTCATCTTGACAACTACCTGGATGTAGAGATGCAACTAAACTGTTCACAAGCCTCTCCCTGAGGCACGTTGCTCAAACCCCCATGTGTGAGCTTGTTCTTCTAGATATGGCCATCTAGCTTTTAGCCTGTGATTTGCTATTTTTGTTTTCTTTATTGCAGTAATCTCTGCTTTTCTCCAGTCCCTCCAGTTTCTCCTTAACTCCAAACTTTCTTTCTGTTACTCGATTACCATTTTCTTCTGCATATTTCACTACTTGCAGCTTGTAATCCGCAGATCGGATTTTCTTTTTGGGGACATTTCTTCAGCGGTGGATGAGCAGGTACTGGTACCCAAGCCTTGCGTGCCCTATTGCGGTTGTGAGTGTAAAAATAACAAACATGTGAAATTCTGTCTTATTATAAGAAACAGAATTATAGGGATCCTTCACTTTTTGCGGTTAATTGGCACCGAGATACCCACGCGACCATCAAAATCCACGACTTAGGATCACCCCCCAGCCCCACCTGACGTATATGTACATGTATAATATCAATAAATACATATTCAATGCTACAAATGCTTATAATAACAATTAAACATCAAAAAGATAGCATAAGCTATAAATACAGACACTCCCCTACTTACCGACATTCGTTCTGCAAACATCCGAAGACCCAAGTCTAAAGTGAAATGAAATTGAACAAGTAGAACTAGAAATGGAATAAAATCTATAGTAAGATATATATCATTAATATAAGTATGAAGTATGATTAAACATTATCCTGAGGTGCACTTAATACTAGGCTCCGGCAGAGGGGCGTGGCTGACACGTGCTTTACACCGGAGGTCCGGGAAGAGAAGCAGAACCGACATTTCTAAACTCCTGCCAAAACTTTCAAAGAAGAAACAAATTGACTCCAGTATTATAACTGGATAAGAGTGAAACTCTGCAAATCTGATCAGATCCAATATGCTGTGCCTGAGAGGAACCAGGAGTTTAAACACTGGACATATTGATAATGTACAGATGATTATGGGGAGAGACAGAGAGAGAGAGATTGTATACAGTACAAACTCGTACAGGTTACTTATACAAGGTTTAAACATGCGTTCCCCTCTAAAGAATGCCCTGTAACGACAAACAAATTCATCTAAGAACGACCGTCCTGAACCTAACTCGTCAGTAAGCTGGGGAGCGTCTGTACACACATACAGATGGTATTGCATGAGAAGATGACATGCATACATATGCGCGCACGCACACTTGTAGATGCGAGTGCACACAGATACAACAATGTATCCAGTTTTGATGGGAGATTTTGGGTTGTTTTTGTTTGTTTGGGTTTTCTTTTGCATAATTGGCCTTGTTTTTGTGACATTTTTTCATGACTTTTCCCCCTATTCTTCCTTAATTTCATAATTTTTTTTGTAATTCAATGAATATTTATTTTTTAAAAGACTGATGCACTGAAGCCACATTAATTGAAGCGCGAAGTAGCGAGGGATACCTGTACAGACGCTCCCCGACTTACATTTTTAATTGGTTCCAGACGGCCGAACGAGACTTCTGGTCTTTCAAGTGCACAAGGGTGCTATTGAACTCGTTTAGAACATAGCCTGCACTAATGTAAATCCCAGCAAAGAGGAGAGTTCTTTCTTTTGTGTAAGTAAGGAAACTTTATTCAAGAGAAGCATACAAAGAACACGTACAAATCCTAATGAATATTAATATAAAAATAAGTATACACTCTTAGGATTCTGCTAAAAGATATCTATAATTTGTGGATTCGGGTTTTCATTCATTTTACAACTCTGCTTCAAGGAAGGCTTCACTTTAAGCCACAGAGAATAAAAGCACATCTAACATGAAGAATGTGTCTTTAATTGCTTACCACAACAAAATCTCCACAAAATTTGCCCGACGGGCATAGAAAATTCAACTTTTATTACTCCTATCACGCAGCTTCGTAGTAACTGCCATTTTATACAAGTCACGTGATCAAAACAAGGTGAGTGACATCAGGTGTGCTCAATCTGCCAGGGAAAACACAAGCCGTCATACACTCTGTTTGTACACAGATGAATACACACATGCCTTTGACAATCAGCCCTTTTTTATTCACAAAATGGAGCAGAATCATGAGAATGCCGATTTAGATTCTGAGTTCAGAGAGGAAGAACTCGTTAGCCTGATGTTGAATGCAATTGTGGACGAAGACCAGTCAGAGGAATTTCAGCCGTATCGCTTTCAACCCCAAAGACGACAAGAGGAGCGGGCAGACAGGATGGGAGATGATGAACAGCAGCAGCCAGCGGCCCAAGACGATGCAGGTTGTGAGCACGACGACTCAGGGATTTTCCTGAGGGACATCAATTTGAGGGCAAGGGTTGGGCAACCTGCTGATCAGTGGTGTACTTGTGAATATATGAGATGCCCACTGATGAATTTCTGCTGTCATGAGCTGGAAGAGCTGCACGAACGACTATTCCATGATGACCTGGATTGCATCCTCCAGCACATGAACTTTAATATGGTGGCGTTAAACCCAGTTATCTTGCGTACGGCTTTGGTTGCTATGAAGGACGTCAAGAGAAGGAGTCTGGAAGAACCCATTCAGAACAGGTAAGGCTTCTCATGGGTGTGGCTGCATTTAGTCCTATCTACACCATGTACACTGCAGTTCGCCAACATGGCTTGTATCACTGTTTGTCAATACAGTATTAATGTAAAATGTAGTCATGATCAAGAAAAACTTTAATTTTACTGTGAAATTTAGTAATAAATAAATATTATACAGCATATACTGTTGTAAAGCACTCATTTTAAAGTCTTTTTCAATTATTATTCCAGTACAGTACCCAAGATAATTCTGAGAATGTTTGTGCGTGAGATTTTATGTTCTGTAGCAGGTTTAACATATGATACCAAAAGGATAAACTTCATTACGCTTCATGTCCTTTTACATTGAACTTGGAGTGACGTGTCCAAGATGGCGCTGCCTAGAGGGCAACGTCGCGGAGTTCTCAGAGTCAAATTGTTTTTGTTCGTTTTAATTTGTTTGTTCATGTTTTGTACTATGCTTGTCTATGATCGGTCGACCCTACTACAGCTATGAGCAGCTTCAGCTTCGGGTAACTAAGCACGCAACAACTTCTATCTTGAGCTGCTATGCTGAAGCCGAGGCGGAGTTTTCAGATTCTCCAGCGCTTGGTTAGCATTTCCGGCCATTTGCATTGCTAAATGTTCAGTCCTGGCGCAACAAGATGGAAAGAGCTTCATGCTCAGATTGCAGCGCAGAGGGCTCTACAGGACTGTGTTTCTGTGATACATGGCTCGAGTAGAGTACACCCGATAAGGCGATTATACCAGCCAGTTACACAGCCTTCATCCCCCCTGCAATCTCAAGCGCCAGAGTCGTCATTCGGCCCCTTCCTGTCTTTGTTAGCTGGGATGCGGCTCGCTGCCTACCATAGCATGATAGCTCTGCTAAGTTATACACACCTGAAGCTACTCCGATCTTATACAGTAGCTGTAGTAAAGTGGACCTAATGGCATGCTAGCTCTGCTTAGTTATATACGCCCAAACATACTCCGATGTTATAGCTGTAGTACAGTCGATCGGACGTAGACGAGCATAGTGCAAAATATGAACAAACAAAACAACAAATAAAACAAATTAAAACGAACCATAGCATGCTAAGTCTGCTAATAGCGTACTAGGTCCGCTAATAGTATGCTAGCTCTGCTTAGTTATACACACCCGAAGATACCCCGATGTTATAGCTGTAGTGGAGTCGACCGGTCGTAGACGAGCCTAGTGCAAAACATGAACAAACAAAACAACAAATAAAACATTTAAAACGAACAAAGAAACAATTAGACTCCGAGAACTCCGCGACGTCGCCCTCTGGGCAGCGCCATCTTGGAGACGTCACTCCAACTTCAATATAAAAGGACATGAAGAGCACTGTAATAAAGTATCCTTTTGGTATCGTTTGTTAAACATGCTACAGAACATAAAATCTCATGCATAAACATGAACTTAGGTACTGTACTGGAATAATAATTGAAAAAGATTTTAATACAACAGTTCAGAGAAAACCGTCGTTTCTCAAGAGAAAGTCTCATTTCTTCAGAAGAGACATCCAGCGTTTTCTATCACTTAGCCAGAGAAGACATAGCATTTGAGTGGTATCATAGAGCTTAACTGGTAATTAAAACACACAAAAAAAGGCTCATTGACAACTTGTGCGCGAATAAGGAAAAAGGGGTGGGACATCAGCTCAACCAATCAGCAGAAAGGAGGACAGCCATTGGCTGAATTTGAATCACGTGCCGGTTGCTGAGCAGACAGTGTGTCCTCAAACCGTGAGTGCAAAACCACGAATAGTCAAGGGCCAACTGTACTTTTCTTTGTCATAGTTCGTAAGTATGCTGTACTTGGTCGATTATTTCATCTGCAATAGTGAAAGGAATGGGCTTTTATGACCAAAGTATTCCTTTAACCGAGTATGCATGGTCGATTGTGCCGATCCGAGCATCTCTGTGTATGAGACTTGCACCCATGCTAGTAGGCTTACACTTCTGACCAACCATATTTGCTTAGGGTTACAAAAGTCCGCAAAACAGTGTAAACACAAAGATCAGAGATGACACCTTAACACAAGGGTAACACACTAACTGATTATATATACATACACAAACATATATACATATATATATACATATATATATATATATATATATATATATATATATATATATATATATATATATATACACACACACACACACACACATATATATATATATATATATATATATATATATATATATATATATATATATATACACACACACACACACACACACACACACACAGTCTGTAGTTTGTAAACAATGAGTGCAGCATCATTATGTCAGCGTACTACGTAGGTAAGTCTAAACTCAAAATTTGACTTTTTGGGGGGAAAAAACGTAAAATCGATGAACATAAGTCGGGGAGCGTCTGTCTGTACTGTATATGTAATAATTTCACATACAAGTTGCTCTGGAGAATAAATTGCACCTTGATCCAAAGTACAAAAAAGTGCCACTTATTGTCCAGAAAATACAGTAAACTTCATTTCATCTAGGTTGATTCGAAGACCCACTAATAAAGCATCATACGTTGCAAAACAAAACTTTTTTCTGGAAGCTTTATAAATGTACAGTCGGCCCCCAATTTATGAAATTAATCCACTCCAGAGCCATTTTTGTATTGTGGGGATTTCGTAAGTAGGGGTCGCATCTTACATGTTAAATGCCTAATTTGTTCCAAGTCTCCAGTCCTTGGACTGGATAAACTCCATAAACCCTTTAAAAATGATAAAAGTACACCAATTTTGTATGAAATGTGTTAATAGTAAAAGAAAATTATTTATTAAACCATTTTATTAATATATTTATTAATTAAACCATTATTAAACATTTTTATTAACACACACACCTCTCTCCCCCCCCCCATCTCCTTCTCTCTCGTGCGCGCTGCGGGCCACGCCCACAAGACGTGGAATTCAAAGCGCATTCCCTGCTTGACAAACTCAACTTTAATTTGATTCCTTAAGGGATCAAGATGCCAGATAAGCTCAAATGAGCCCACATTTATTAAACATTTACGGAATTAAACAACTTAAAAAAAAAAAAACAACCTAAAAGCTAAAGCGTTATTCCTTCTCTCTCTCTCTCTCTCTCTCTCTCTCGCTGCCCCGTGCGGGCACCATAAACACACCATAAACACACCAAGTTAAAAAAGGTGGGTGTGGCCTCTGCATGTACCTTCAACTGCGTTACCGTTCTCCAGAACAGACATCACTGTGGTTGACGCCGCGTCCACCAGCGGCTGAATGACGTCCATACTGAACACAGAGTTCTTCTGCCACAGACTCAACACACGCAGAATCTTGTCCTTTATTTACACAAAAACACCATCAGCACAAACACCATTTACAATACCTGAAGGGAAAATAAATAAAGATAAGAGTACCTTATCATCAGGAGGACATTCATACAGGCTCTGGAAGGTGCTGCTGATGTTCTTCAGGAATCTCGGTCCGAACACGTCTTTATCTTCTCCGAACTGATGTCGGGACTGACGGATGATCGAATCCACCACATACAGACCAGGAACCTTCAGCTCGGGATTACACTACACACACACACACACTTATTTTACCACATCACCATATAATCTATGACATTTGATTAAACAGTGAATCAAATCCCTCACCTTCTTGATGAACTTCTCAGTGATCTGGACAACATGTTTATATAACTGATGAAAAAAGGAAAAACAGGAGCAGATCAGTGCAGACGCCGTGGAAAAACAGATCACTCGTGTGTTTGGGAAGTAGATAAATAAACCAACCTTAATCGCCTTCATCCCAGCTTTAGTCACGGACATCATCTTTGCTCGAGAGATCGGCGGCTTCATGTCCAGCAGGGACGCCATCTGAGAGGGAGAGAGGCAGCATGACCTGACCTGACACTTTACATCAAGAACAAGGTTGTTATTCTCCTGATATATAAATACACCGTGGAGTTCCGTGAGACGCCATCACAGTGAGGTGTAAATCGTCAGTGAAGACTCAACCCACCTCAGTGAGCATCGGGATAAAAGCTACAACAATTTTTTGTTAATATTAATATCAAATGCAAACGTAATCCAGGATTTGCTGGAGGGATTACGTCTCTCGACCGGGCTGAGGATGCCACTGTGTCCCCTCGGGAGAGCTAGGGAGCTAGCGGCTAGGGAGAGGGGCATCTGGACCTCATTGCTTTGGCTGGTGCCCCTGTGACCCAACCCTGGATTAAGCGGAGGAAAATGATTAAGATTAAGTGAACTGTATAATCTTAACCTTCAACACAATACCCTGCTGCAAAGTAGCACAAATCAAAGCCAACCCTCAGAACACCACACAAACTAAACCCGGGTCAATGGTTCTGTAGTGAAATCTGTGCCAAGTTAAAGAAATTAACATTTTTTTTCATGGAAATTTGATATTTTAATGGACTTATGCCTATACTTAAATCCAACCAAGCAAATTCTCTGAACGTCCAGTTTGGCCTCCTCCTCCCATTTATGGTATTTCTGCTCCAGGTCTCCTCTGCTATGACTGATCACCTTTATAAAGTGTTTATATAGTGTTTACAATCAGATCAAGGATCCCAGAAAAACAAGCAAATACGTGCTAACCCATAATTTAACACTCTGGTGTCATCGAATACGACTACTTAGCACTTTAACAACATTTATGGATTAAAAAAATAAACAGGTGGCCTTAGTGTTTTAACTGCATCATTACTGGTACATCTGTAGACTGTAAGACACACCCACTGAAAGCTCAAAACTCCCAAACTCAAAACCCAAATATTCCAGCACATCCCACCTTCCAGAGATATTGAAAGTGACACCAGTGCTGAAGTTTTGTGAAATGGTACTCAGGTCCAAGCTTTGCTTCGGTACCGGCTGATAATGTGCTCGCCAGCAACAGCATCAAAGTGAAACTGGATTATGTCAAAATGTTCAAAATCCTGTTAGTGTGTCAGAGAGGCTGGAGACAGTACAACTCGTGGAACACATTCAGAAAAACATCCAGCTGTACAAAACGAGAAACATGTGAGCCAGCGGACACTGAACCTCAGCAGAAAGAACCTTGCAGACTATCTGCAGTGTAACGCCATACTCCATGAACCTGCTTCTAGCTGATTATGATGAGACAGACGGCCCTGCTCTGTACTATTTTGATTACCGCTGAGCACTGGCTACAGTTCCCTCTTCCGCTCATCAATATGGTGCTTTCCTCACCCTGTCCATCATGGACAGATACTACAGGCCAGATCTGACACGTGAAGAGGCACGAGACCTCCTTAAGTACAGTGAGTCGTCGACCTACGACCTATGCGAGTTACATCTGATCGACTCTACGACTGCAAAAGTGGTGAAGCATGATTCATGGCAGTGCAGTGCGAGTGTTGCGTACAACGGTTGTTTGTGCTGCCGGCAGCGCCAGAATCTTAAAAGGCCAAGTAGAAGATGATGCAGCTTCACTTTCTAACTGCTCAGAGCAAATCTATTCATCTACTTTCAATGCCACCTCATTGTGTCGCGAAGCTGAGAGCCAATCCTTTCTGTGTGGACAGGTCCGATACCTTGAAACTCTAATTATATTGGACTCACCCGCTGCCATGTTTATGTGACAGGAAGCGCGTCCCAAGTTTTGGCAATCAGCTGCTCTGCAGGCTGAAGTTTTTCCATGTCTGTCCATTTGTTTGCTTGCCAGCTGTGCTTGGCTTCGTGGTAATGAGCCGATCAAAACACAGGAAATTTCTCTACCCAAACAACACGCGCAGTCTGTGGCTGTTATAATCCAAAAAATTGGAGTTTGAAGCTATGGGACCCACCCACACTGTGGAGTACAGAAAGGATTGGCTCTCTGCTGCATGTCACAGTGACATGGAATTGTAAATAGATGTATAGATTGAAATGCGCGAGATTTATTCATGTTTTTGTTTGGCGTGAGTGTATTTGGATGGAAAGTCGACATACGACCAGATCGAGTTACGACTGGTCTGCCGGAACAAACGCAGTCCTAAGTCGCAGTCCTAAGTCGACAACTCCCTGTACAGTATATGTGAGGCGCTCCACAGAAAGATGGCGCGTGTCACGCAGACCACTTTTGAGACAAAGGCCAGAAAAGTAAAAATGGTCTATTTTTATCGAAATTCGGATTTTTGCATAAACTATTAAAACAAGTATTCAACTATCACTTGCTCATGTGAAATAGACTGAAACGCACTAAAAATGTCTCCCCCCCTCCCCCCCCATTTCTCTGACAAGTAGCAATTTCGTTGCAATTATTCACCGAGTTCAATACAAGACCCACTATAATCCATACACCAGAAGAACGGTCGTGAAGTAATCTCTCCATTTTAAATATTGCTTTGATATTAAAATGCCGTTTCTGTGAATAAAATAAAGGCTATAATGACAACATGCACGTAAACAATGCAGGCTAGTTGCTAAGGAAGATCTGAAACGAGCACACTGATTGATCAGCTCAGTAACTACTTACGTCAACTTCCGGTTTACTTCCTGACTCTAGTATACCGCATGCGGAACTTATCTCCGACTTTCTCTTCAATAACAGCAAGTGAGTTTATTTATAAGATTGTGAATACAAATTTTCTGGAAAAGGAGAGTGAAATGTCATCTGAGATGTCTAGCAGCATCGGTATAGATGTTAAATTCGACGTAAGAATTCGGCTTTGAAGATTTCTCTCGCTCTCTCTCTCACACACACACACACACACACACACACAGTGTGCAAACGGTTAGATGAGCAGCATCCAGATTAAATAGTGCAATTCGAATGGAAAATATATATGTATGGGTGGGTCTACAAAATGTGAAACAAGTAGTGCCTGAAGTAAGTGGGGCAAATGAGTGCAAATGGTGCGATAGATGCACAAATGAGCAGTCACCCACTGTTTTCTGTATGTGCAACTCAGTCAAAGAAAATCCCATATGCTCAGTATTATGTACTTTAGAAACTTAATGAGTATTGGTATTTTTCTCTGCATGGAAAATGCAATCATGGAATTTTTTTATTTGATTTGTGTGTAATCTTGTCTGGACTGGACATGCTGGATCGTGGGTTGTTTAGTTTTGTATGAAAATTGATCAAGATCTGAAAAGTACTTCAATGTTTCATACCTTTTACATATAAACAAACTGATGACAACTATGCCAGCTGTGTTGAAGATTTTGATTTTGATGTTGATGAAGAGGCGGCATCCATTAATAAAAGTGTGATGACTGGTATTTGTGAAGATGTGATCTTATCTGCTGAGCAGGATATAGATGATGATGCTGAGCATAGACTTGATGAAGCTTACTTGTATAAAGAGATCAGAGAGTTTTGTTATATCGTTTTCTTGTACAGCCGGCCCCCTACTTATGAAATTAATCCGTTCCAGTGCCTTTTTCGTAAAGCAAGAGTTTCGTAAGTCTGTCTTCCTCTCGGCTTTTTCCCTTTTACTCGGGAGTCGCCACAGCAAATCATCTGATTCGCACGTTTTGATTTTGGCAGAGGTTTTTTTTACGTCGGAGGTTTCGTAAGTAGGGGCGAATTTTACATGTAAAACGTCTCTATTCGTTCCAAGTCTCCCAAGACTACCCCATAAACCCTTTAAAAATGATACAAGTACACCAATTTTGTATGAAATATGTGTTAAAAGTTAAAGAAAATTATTTATGAAACCATTTAAACATTTTATTAACATTTATTAATTAAACCATTATTAAACTTTTTTATTAACACACACCTGCCCCTCTCTCTCACCCTTGTGTAACCCATGTAAATACATGGTTACTAATTTTATTGGAAACAAACCCTAATTTCCAACGCTCCCTGAAAGCACTATAGTTTCCTAGTTCCCTTGAACGCATCATAGGGACGTGCTGCGTGCGCCTGGCTGAGCACAGCAGAGCGTGCAGCAGAGTGCTGAGGAGCAGGACGCATACAGAGCCCTCGAAAAGCGACACAAGTGAGTCAAACGATCAAAAATGTGATTAAGTGAACTTTTAACAAGTTTAACTAAGTTTGTGTGCTTTTCAGAGCCTTGTATGTGTTTTGTTCTCTCTGAATCAAACCGGGTGGAGAGTGTTTGTTTTCTTGGAAACTCCGGTGAGTCATTACAATATGAAGCTAGCTTAAGAACCTATGCTAACTTTACACGTGGTGAACCTATGCTAACTTTACACGTGGTGACTTAAAACTGTGTGCACTATTTTTGTCTTTAAAAAGCTAAGACCAGTCGGAGTACACAACAAAGATTGTGCTGTGCACAAAATGAGCCTTACATTTTATTTTGTTTTTGTTGAAGCACTTTTGCTAATGCACTAAAGTAGTGCAGATAAGCACTTTTGTTTTGTATTACATTCCATTCAGTGCCTTTCATGCACTTTTGTCATTTTATTTAGAAATTACTGTTAGGAAATATTTTATTCATTGTGTCTGTACTGCATGTGCAGACTGGATTTTTAGTGGATCTGGATCTGATCTTGAAGCTGGTTTCGGACACGGATGGCGAGCCAAATCCAGTGAGAACTCTTGGCGGATCCAGAAGCAGTGTGGCCAACTGTTCTCTGGATGCGAGAGTAGATCTACAGACCCAACCACTTCAAATCACAGGTTCCCAGATAAGAACAAATAAAAACACCTTTATCCCAAACGGATCACAATCCTGGAAAAGACTCCCGAATTCACACAAATCGAACCTTAGAGACAAGCTTATTTTATTTTATTTTTATTTTGTAAAGAGTGTTCTACAGCATTGTTTGCACTGTTTCTTGTGATATTGTTAATTGTAATAAATCTGCCGGCTGTTCAACTTTAAATCTCCACAATTTATTCTACTCCTCTAGATCCTAGTATATAATCTAGCACAGCTATATCAAGCTGGTGTTACACTTGCACACACACACAATACAGTACACATTAAATGTTTATTGTGGCACTACGGGCTCCATCCACAAGTAGGACGCCAGAGCATTTTCTTCTTGTCCTTTCGGCTTTTCCCTTCAGGGTTCACCACATCGAATCATCTGCCTCCATCTGACCCTATCCCCTGCATCTTTTTCTCTTACACCAGCTATTGCACCAACTATTACTCTTAGCATTTTAAGATGTGGAATTCAAAGTGCATTCCCTGCTTGACATATCGGAGGTCCAAACTCAACTTCAACTTGATTCCTTGAGGGATCGGAGGTCCAGATGAGCCATGTTTTGCTCACATGCGCCACATTTATTAAACATTTACTGAATCAAACAACTTTAAAAACTAAACTAAAAACTAAACAGTTAAGCCTCCTTTCATCTCTGACTCTGTAGGCAATCTCTCTCTCTCTCACACACACACACACACACACAAAAACTTGGGCCCCACCTACATGCAGCAAGCAGCTGATGGAACAATTCTATTTAAATGTTTAAATGGACGGGATGTTTTATTTAAAGCGGAATTATAGTACCCGTTTGAAAGATCAGAGGTCCTCATTCAATATTAACTTGCTTCCTTGTGAGATCGTAGGTCTTCTCCCACGGAGCACTGTTTTACTATCGTGCAGAAATAATTGCATCTGTCAGATTGTAGAGGGGTTTCGGCGATAACGAAATATAATGCTGCATGATCAATCTAAAAAAAAGCCAACAGTCAACTCTCCTTCACGTGTGTGACAAACAGGAAGTATGGGTACAGGAAGTATGGGTAACGTCAGCTGCCACCTGGTCAATGAGAGGCCAGTGGGATGTTGGGAGACAGCCAATGAGAGAGCAACTAGCGCATCCTGTGAAATTTTGAATGGCGCATTTGGCGCTTTTTGTAAGAGAACGTTGTTTTAGTATCCCGGGGACGAAAACTTAGGAAAATGTTTTTCGTAACCCGAAATTTTCGTATCTAGGGGGGTTTGTAAGTAGGGGGCCGACTGTATATAGTTTTCTTAATTTCAGTGTGATTGTTTGAACCTGACAGTGTTTCTGTTTTCAATCAGTATCATTTGAAGCTTTATATAATGGTCAAAAAGATACATACTGATCTTACTGGAATGAACAGAAATGAAGAAAAAAAATAGTTGTTTTTTGTTAATTTTTGGGGCCTACCACGGTGACTTGTCTGTCTTCCTTTTGGCTTTTTCCCTTTTACTCATCTGATTTTCCATTTTAATAATCTGATTCACACGTTTTGATTTTGGCATAGGTTTTTACGTCAGATGCCCTTCCTGTCACAACCCTTTAGCAAGGGACAGAAACACGCTGACGGCTTTGCAGCCTACTCTTTACGAAAGTCAGCAATGGTTCTTTTACATGCCTCTCACCATAGACAGTGAAAGACATCGCCCGCCTTTGATAACCCAGTTAGCTGCACTGGGGGGGGGGGGGGCACGGTGACTGATGGGTTTAAAAAGGGCCTGTCAAATTAAAATGAGGATTTCTCTCATCTCTTCCGATAACTCTTCCTAGACATGATTCCTGAAAGTTTATATGGCTGAGGTGCATAAAAATGTTTGGTTGCTAAGAACTAATGATCTTGGAAGAAGGGCAATCTTTATGCTCATTTTTCTCTAAAACGTCTTTTGAAATTTTTAGTTGAATGCTGACACAAGAAATGGCACAGCTTGGTCAGTTTTCAAGGTATTGACAAACTTTTTGCTCAATTTGCAGCTTTAGGCCTCCTCTGCCTGACTGTGTAAAAAGTTCATTTTTAGACCCAAGAGCCTACTTTCAGTGGAGTGGCTCACATATAGAAAAATTTAACACAGGCATGTGATTTTTCCACAAATTCACGGAATTCTGATTTTTTTTAATTGGCCCAGTTAAAAAAAACAAAAAACAAACCAAAAAAAAAAACACACCGAATGTGTCAAAATAACCTTTCCCACATTTATTCCGTTCCGAGTTTTGCATAAAATGACCTCTCTTGAAACGTGACTGCTGATTGGCTGATGGCTTTCTAATAGCCAATCGCTGATGTTGAAACATGTACGTAGACATTCGCACCACTTCTGATCTGTTCAGCTATCGAAGGCATGTCGGTGATCCAGAGAAAAGATTCTGCTTGAATCAAAGAAATAGACAAAGTCGTGAAAAACAAGTTTAGGTGGGCATGGATGGAAAAGGGAACCATAGCATTCAATTGCCGGAACATTTGGTATTCAAGCAAACATTCCATAACCCTACGAACTTAACCCTTTGTTTGCCGTTTGACCAGAAAATTCTGTGCAAAGAAAAGACCCAGTGAAACAACCAGTTTCTGTCACCGATCGAGTGGTTAATTTTGAGGTATGTTTGAGAGGTTTGTTGTCTAGTTTCTGATTATATTTTTCAAATTATTGTGAATGCATGCATGTTTTCGGCATAGGACGTTCACGTGTTTACTCCGTAAACTGAATCAAATGAGCCGAGACTATGGTCACCGAACCATTTTTCTGCCGTTTAGAATAAATAAATTATTGCAGCAATAACTCACCAGTTTTTCGTAATTAACTGCTGTAAATAGACATTTACAGCAGTGGGAGTGTGTGCTCGTGTAAGTAACTCATTAATATGTATGTAAAACTAAATGTATGTAAAAATTAATAATGTAAAACTACTAATCAACCTCAACCCAAACGCTCCAGTCTCCAGTTCAGGCTGCACAAAAGCAAGCAAGAAAGTGCCATGCCAAAGCACTAAAGACAAAAAAAACATTAATTTAAAAAAAACTTATGTCATATGTGGTAGGTATAGTTTGTTTCCAGATTGTGTTTAAAGACAATAACTGTTGATAATAGTGTGGTGAGGCAGGACATATCTATGAGTGACTATTTGATTTGTGACTGTTACACTTTTATTAGTGTTGGAATCCAACATAATAAACCCACAAGTTGAGGTACAGTATGTACATATGTATATTAGAAATTAATCTTTCTAGAGCTCTTTCAGTGTCATGAAATAACCTTTTTCCCCTTCTGAAATGCTAAAACCCTAGGAATTCGGGGAGGGGGGGGGCTTCGGGGGGAGGAGCCTCGAGGAGGCGCTTCGGGGGGCACGCCCCCAGACCCTGGCTGATTTTCAGATATTTTGGTGAATGGTCAAATCACATGCTTGCTAACAAGCGCTTCATGCCTATCCTCGTCTTTCACTGCTCGTTTGATTGGAAAGGACGACGGGGTATGAAGAAACTTCTTGTGGGGCAAAGTGACCATCTACTGTGGCATCTTTACACCACATGACTAATTTTTCAAACATATTTTAGGTCATAAAAGTAAACTACACTACTGTGACGTGAGAGCGTCTTCAAAATGATTGCTATCCAAACAAACATTCTATTGTACAGCGCACGCATTCAACCCGGAAGTCAGTTTTCCGGAGAGACTTCTCTCGGCATATTTTACCTCTTTGTTTTAATAACGTTCAAAATAGCTTACAAGGTAATTATATGTGAATGAAAACAAACCTTTAACAAAACAAAGCAGTACATTCTGACTGGAGGTTATGTAGGCTGCGACGCAGGCCTCTGAGCCTCAGCAAAAAAAACCCCAAAAAACTAGGCGATAAAACTTAAGTTAGCCAAACTGCGAACTAATCATGGCACTCTGTGACCTGTCTTCGGGTGTAAGACATTATCATCCGCCAACAAGTGTTAACATCTCAACAAGGCACACACAAACACCAACCGTCGTCTGTTAGCTTAGCATAGGCGCGCGGACATGAGCATGCACGGCCATTTGTAATTTAATAAATTCTTCCTCAGGAGTCTTTACCTCGGCGTTGAAAGCTTTGACTGCATCCATGTCGATATCCTTCAGAACATAAACCGTTTATTGATTACTTACAATGTACCACTTTCATTACAAACACAAAAATTCACTGCTAATCCCAACAAACATAAAACTTCCCACAGTCCCAGACGAAGCGTACACGGGATCAGATTCAATCGTTACCTAAACACTATATAGGTGCCCTTCGTAGGGAACACGTGATTGGTCTGACCCTATGTAGAGAACTCGAAAGCGATTTGTGAAAACATAAAGCCCCACCCACCGATAGACGTGCTACGGGGTGGGGGGGCGATGACCTCGTTTCCATGGAGACCGGTGAAAACCAAAAGGTGTGTGTTCGGGCAAGCAACGCTATTACAGCGTCATAAAAAAAAAAAACACAAAAAAACTGTGTCGCATTTATTGAAGTCACAGAGACGACATGATAATAATGTGAATAATAATTAATATTCATAATATGTCGTTAATTATTATTCACATGTTTATCATGTCGTTACTCTGTGTACGTAAACATGACATTCGTAATCTTTTCATTACATCTCTGGTGGCTGGATAAAACCAGATTACAAGGCCGTGATTTTTCTGAATAATAATAATCATAATAATCATAATAATAATAATGATAATATAAAATTACTAAATGACAATTTTTAAAATTACTCTTGTTGGGCAGCGGTGGCCTGGTGGTAAAGGTGCTGGAGCCACAATGCTGTAGTGGTGGGTACACGCCGTGTACCCACTTGTTTTAGAGGCTGAGTTGCGTGTCCTGACTTAATTTGGTCTACTTTATAGTTGATCAACGCAAATTTCCACGACTGCAAAACAGAGATAAAGTGATAAATAGTTTCAAACACAAAGCCACACCCTCCCTGCGCTCCACTTAGTGGGCTGAGGTGCTGCTGCCATCGTGTACTCACTTATTTTTTGACTACAGCACTGTGGAGCCCTGATCCCAAGGTTGAGGGTTCAAGCCCCACTCGAATGGGCTGTCACTGTCCCCCCAGTGCACTGACTGGGTTATCAAAGGCTGACCATGTTTCTCACTGTCTGTGGTGTGAGGCATGTAAAAGAACTGACTTTTGAGAAGAGGAGCTGCATAGCCGTCAGCGTGTTTCTGCCTTGCAATAGCCTAGCCAGCTATGTACTCTGCACTTGCCCAGACTTGGTTGAGATGGGTGCAAGGCTCCTCGAAACCCTAATTAGGATTAAGCGGTTCAGAAAATGAATTAATGAAATATCTCTTGTCCTTCATGGCAAATCGCCAAGAGTCGTCCTAAGACTTGAAAGGTACCAGACCAGACCATTATTATTACTGTATTATTATTATTATTATTATTATTATTATTATTACTACCCTAATGGTTAGAGAAACAGGACACAAAGAGACAGTGAGAGAGAAAAGAAGAGAGAGAGAGAGAGAGAGAGAGAGGAAGGGAAAGAAAGAGTGAGAGACTGCTTGTGTGTATGTGTGTGTGTGAGAGAGAGAGAGAGAGAGAGAGAGAGAGAGAGAGAGCGAGAGAGAGATTGTGTGTGTGTGTGTGTGTGTGTGTGTGTGTGTGTGTGAGTGAGAGGGGAAGAGAGAGAGAAGCTAAAATGCCATCAGAGGAAATAAAGAAAGAAACAAAAAAAAAAACAGTACAGGGGTCCCTCACTTTCCGCGGTTAATGGGGACTGAGACCCCGTGAGCACAGAATTCTGTGAAGTAGGATCGACCCCCCTGACTGATGTATACGTATATGTGTATATAATATCAATAAATACATATTCAAAGTTATAAATGCTTATAACAATTGAATATTTAAAAATAATGCGTAAGATGTAAAAATGTAAATACACACATACAGGCGTGCGCCTCACATAAAAATATAAGTAGTTTTGTTGGGGGGTTGCGTTGTTTTTTGTTTTTGTTTGGGTTTTTTTGCACAAGTAGCCTTGTTTTCGCGGCATTTTCCTTAATATTTTCATGTTATTCCCATGATCCTAATTAGGATTAAGCGGTTGAGTAAATGAATAAATGAATGAAGGACTCCATACTGTTCGGATCACAGGGAGGCTGGAGCTTATCTCAGTCAACACTAGTCGAAGGTGGGGAACATCTTATCAGTGTAAAGTTCACCAGACCATCTTACACACGCATACATGCACACACACGCACACACACACACACACACACACACACATACACACACACACACACACACCCCCACACACACACACACACACACACACACACACACACACACACACACCGACCTACCTACCTACCTGGGGGCAATTTAGAACCTCACTGAGTCCAGAACTCGAACTCCAGACCTTGAGGCTGTGATATATTTATATCATGATAAATATGTTAAACTAATGCAGCCATGAGGTGGGGGGGGGCACTAACCAGTGTCTCTCCCCCTCATGCCGGTCCCAAGCCCGGAGAAATGCAGAGGGTTGTGTCAGGAAGGGCATCCGACGTAAAACCAATGGCAAATATTTTATGATGCAAATCAGAAGTATTACCCCCATACCGGATCGGTCGAGGCCCGGGTTAACAACGACCGCCATCAGTGCTGTCAATCAACAGGGTGCTGATGGAAATTGGACTACTGTTGGTCGAAGACGTCGAAGAAGGAGAGGTGGGAGGCGTGTCCGTAGGCAGAGAGAGAAGAGGAAAGGCATGAGTCTAGGACTGAGAGTGGGGACTTTGAATGTTGGAACTATGCAAAGAAAAGGTAGAGAGCTGGCTGACATGATGCAGAGGAAGAAGGTGGACATACTGTGTGTTCAGGAGACCAGGTGGAAAGGTAGCAAAGCTAAAAGCTTAGGAGCAGGGTTTAAGCTATTTTATCACGGTGTGGATGGGAAGAGAAATGGAGTAGGAGTCATCTTGAAGGAGGAGTTTGTCAGGAATGTTCTAAAAGTGAAAAGAGTGTCAGACAGAGTGATGAGTCTCAAGTTAGAAATCGAAGGTGTAATGCTCAATGTTGTTAGTGCTTATGCCCCACAAGCAGGATGTGAGCTAGAAGAGAAGGAGAGATTCTGGAGTGACTTAGATGAAGTGATGCAGAGTACCCCCAGAGGTGAAAGAGTGGTCATTGGTGCAGACTTCAGTGGACATGTTGGTACAGGCAACAGAGGGGACGAGGAAGTGATGGGCAGGTTTGGTATCCAGGACAGGAACGCAGAAGGACAGATGTTGATAGATTTTGCAAAAAGGATGGAAATGGCTGTGGTGAATACTTTCTTCCAGAAGAGCCAGGAGCATAGGGTGACATAAAAGCGGAGGTAGGAGCACACAGGTAGACTACATCTTGTGTCGGCGATGTAATTTGAAGGAAGTCAGTGACTGCAAAGTAGTAGTGGGTGAGAGTGTTGCCAAACAGCATAGGATGGTGGTGTGCAGGATGACTCTGATGGTGAGAAAGGTGAAAAAGGCAAAGGCAGAGCAGAAGACAAAGTGGTGGAAGCTGAAAAAGGAAGAGTGTCGTGTTGTCTTCAAGGAGGAGTTGAAACAGGCTTTGGGTGGCCAGGAAGTGCTTCCAAATGACTGGACAACCACAGCAAATGTGATCAGGGACACAGGTAGGAGAGTACTTGGTGTGTCCTCTGAAAGGAAAGTAGATAAGGAGACTTGGTGATGGAATGAGGAAGTGCAGGAGTGTGTACAAAGGAAGAGGTTAGTTAAGAAGAAGTGGGACATTGAGAGGACCAAAGAGAGTAAACAGGAGTACAGGGAGACACAGCGTAAGGCGAAAGTAGCAGTGGCTAAGGCCAAACAGAGGGCGTATGATGACTTGTATGATAGGTTGGATAGTAAAGAGGGAGAAAATGATTTATACAGGTTGGCACAGCAGAGAAATAGAGATGGGAAGGACGTGCAGCAAGTTAGATTGATAAAGGACAGAGAGGGAAATGTATTGACTGATGACAGAAGTGTGCTGGGAAGATGGAAAGAGTATTTTGAAGAGCTGATGAATGAGGAAAATGAGAGAGAAAAAAGAGTCGAAGAGGTGACCATTGAGGAGCAGGATGTAGCAAAGATCAGCAAGGGTGAAGTGAGAAGGGCATTGAAGAGGATGAAGAATGGAAAGGCAGTTGGTCCTGATGATATACCTGTGGAGGTATGGAAGTGTCTAGGAGAGGTAGCAGTAGATTTTCTGACAAGAACATTCAACAAGGTACTAGAGAGTGAGCAGATGCCGGAGGAGTGGAGGAGAAGTGTGCTGGTGCCCATTTTTAAGAACAAGGGAGACGTGCAGAGTTGCAGCAACTACAGAGGGATAAAGTTGATGAGCCATACGATGAAGTTATGGGAAAGAACAGTGGAAGCTAGACTAAGGGTAGAGGTCAGCATTTGTGAACAACAGTTTGGTTTCATGCCAAGAAAGAGCACTACAGATGCAATGTTTGCTTTGAGGATGTTAATAGAGAAGTACAGAGAAGGTCAGTGGGAGCTACATTGTGCCTTTGTGGATCTGGAAAAAGCATATGACAGGGTGCCAAGAGAAGAACTGTGGTATTGCATGAGGAAGTCTGGAGTGGCAGAGAAGTATGTTAGAGTGGTGCAGGACATGTATGAGAGATGTAAGACAGCAGTGAGGTGTGCTGTCGGTGTGACCCGGCAATTCAAGGTGGAGGTGGGACTGCATCAAGGGTCAGCTCTGAGCCCCTTCTTGTTTGCTATGGTGATGGACAGGCTGACAGACGAGGTGAGACAAGAATCTCCATGGACTATGATGTTTGCAGATGACATCATGATCTGTAGTGAGAGCAGAGAACAAGTGCAGGAAAATCTAGAGAGGTAGAGGTATGCCCTGGAAAGGAGAGGAATGAAGGTTAGCCTCAGAAAATCAGAATACATGCATGTGAATGAGAAGGACCCAGGAGGAACGGTGATGTTACAGGGAGCAGAGATAACGAAGGTGGAGGATTTTAAGTACTTTGGCTCAACAATCCAGAGCAATGGAGAGTGTGGAAAAGAGGTGAAGAAACGTGTGCAGGCAGGCTGGAATGGTTGGAGAAAAGTGTCCGGTGTGATGTGCGATAGGAGAGTGTCAGCAAGAATGAAGGGAAAAGTGTACAAGACGGTGGTGAGGCCAGCGATGTTGTATGGCTTAGAAACAGTGGCGCTGAGGAAAAGGCAGGAGGCAGAGCTGGAGGTAGCGGAGATGAAAATGTTGAGGTTCTCTCTGGGAGTAACGAGGATGGATAGGATCAGAAATGAGTATATCAGAGGGACAGCCCACGTAAGATGTTTTGGAGACAAAGTCAGAGAGGCTAGATTGAGATGGTTTGGACATGTACAGAGGAGGGATAGTGAGTATATTGGCAGTAGGATGCTGAGGTTGGAACTACCAGGCAGAAGGCCTCGAGGAAGACCAAAGAAGAGATTTTTGGATGTGGTGAAGGAAGACATGAAGGTCGTTGGAGTCAGAAAAGAAGATGCGGAGGACAGGGTGAGGTGGAGGCGGATGATTTGCTGTGGCGACCCCTGAAGGGAGCAGCTGAAAGTAAAAGAAGAAGAAGAAGATAAATATGTTAAACTATAATAAATAGAATAAAATAAAAATTGTTAAATATAATAAATGGAACAAAAATTATGAATTATAATTTAATATCATAACCAGAATAGTGTACTGTACATAAACATACTGCCTGAATAATGAACACTTATACAAGTTAAAAATATTAATTTATTTGCTCTGTGTGTGTGTGTGTGTGTGTGTGTGTGTGTGTGTGTGTGTGTGTGTTGTACAGCATATCTGCAAGAGCAGCACATGACCCTGCTGGGGCAGTGGGAGGCAGAGAAGCGCTCCTTACAGAGGGAGGCGACGCATCTGAGGGATCACTTGCAACGGGAGAGAGATGAGGCGCAGAGGGAGGCGCACACTGCGGGAACAGCTGCACACCTCACACTACACCCAAGTGCTCAAGATCTGCTGTGATTCCCAAATTAGAGCTAAATTATGTCATATTACATTATATAGTGATGGCATGCTCTCCCCCACACTCGCCCAGAGTCAGCCCCGTGACCTTAATTATGATTATCTTTGGAAATGAATGAATGAATTATATGTACATGTCATTTGGGTGCGCTTATATTCAAATAAATTTACTAAAAATGTGTTTCTGCTGGATTATTATGTACCACACATCAACTTATAAAGGACAACATCCATCGATTCGCCAAACTGAAGCTGGGCAAAGGCAGACACCCCCAAAACAGCTTCCCAATCTGTTGTAGGGCAACACACACACAACTATTCATACTGCCTCTAACATCTCGGGGCAATCTGGAGCAGCTAATTAGCCTAATGGGCATGTATTTGGATTGTGGGAGAAAACCACAGTACCCAGAGGAAACCCACACAAGCACAGGGAGAACATGCAAACGCCATTGGAGATGGGGTCCAATCCCACGCGTCAGTTCTAGACTATTAAACCACATTATTTCTACATTTGTATTCTGATCCAGATGGAAGTCGCTGGAACAACAAACGAGCTAAAGAAGGTCAAACTTCAGCTGACCTAGAAGCTTCATCAGGTCAGAGGTCATTGCCAAAGCTACAGACATTACAGTCAGTTCCGTGTACCTTGCTTTCAACCTGTAACCTCTAACCTTTTCCACAGATGAGGGAGGAGGTGGCACAGGAGATGGCAGCTCGTCTGGAGGCTGAGCAAGTCCATGATGCAATGCTACAGAAAGTGAAAGAGATGGAAGGGGAGGTAGAAAGAGAGAGAGATAGAGCAGGTCAGGAAAACATTAGCTGGTCCATCTGCCAGTCAGTATCCTTTTTTATTTATAGCTTTAAAAGTCACTCATTGTAGGTGAAGTTCCTTCAAGCTGACTGCCATGCCCTAAATATTGATGGACAGGAGGTGAAAGCGGCGCTAGAAGAGAAGGTGGAGCTTATACAGAGCTTGCCGGATGAGTGTGAGCAGCTCAGGCAGCAGTTAGGTCAGCAGCAATGGATTATGGGATTTATTAAATTGTCTGCAAGTGGGTACTACATGAAGTGAGTGTGTGTGTGTGTGTGTGTGTGTGTGTGTGTGTGTGTAGAGTGTCAGCAGCATGAGAACAGTACACTCCTCTAGACCTCTTTAAATTTGACCTTTTTCACCAAACATATGCAAACTGATATTATTCCCATTCTCCAAGGTCGAAATTAACTAAATACTGTATACCAGTTCTTTTGATCTTACACCTTGGCTATGCCTGCCTCAAGAGCAGTATTACTAATACATGCATTGACACTTCTTCAGTTTGGCTTTCTTGAAACTGTCAAATTTCTTCCTGTGGTACTCCACAACTTGTAGTAAGCAGCTTCTCTGCTCTGGGTCAGTTGTGATTTGAGTCGCGAAGTCACTCATCAGTTTTACTCCTCTCTCAGCCTTATCATTGGTCACTTTCACTGACTTCACAAACTTCTGTGCATTCCTGTAGCTGTCATTGTCTTCCCAGATCCAATACCTATAAAACTACATGGCTCTTGAGGCAGGCATGGCCAAGGTGTAAGATCAAAATAACTGGTATACAGTGGTACCTCACCTTACAAAATGAATCCGTTCCAGAGCTTTTTTCTTAACCTGGATTCTTCGTAAATTGAACTGCATTTTACATGTTAAACGTGTGATTCGTTCCAAGGCCCCCAATACTACCCCCTAAACCCTTTAAAAATGATAAAGGCATACCTTGTAAGACCTCCTTCTGCTTCAATATCGTACTGATGGTAGACGGGTTTGTCCATATTCCTTTGCGATATCTCTCAACCGCATGCCACGAGCCCGCTTCTTCTTTTCACTAGCTCCAGAAATCACAAGTGTGTGTGTGTGTGTGTGTGTGTGTGTGTGTGTGTGTGTGTGTGTGTGTGTGTGTGTGTGTGTGTGTGCGCACGTGTGTGTGCACATGTATTGACCATGTCTTCTGAGCGGAGTTATAATCTTACAAATGTTTATGGAAGGTTAAAAGCCTGAGTCAAAAAATAAAGCAATGAGCACACTCAAAAAGCTCATGAAACAACAGTAATTCTGTTCTTTACATGAATAGCATTATGGGAGATGCAGCTCAATAATAGCCAATGGGAGGGAGCTGTGTCATCCCTCCGAGCCAATGGGAGGCCAGCGGGGTGGGATGCTGGGAGATAGCCAATGGGAGGGAGCTGCATCATCCCTCCTAGCCAATGGGAGTTCAGCGGGGCAAGATAGTGTTGGAAGATGGTCAATGGGAGAGCAGCTCGTGCATGATTTGAATGTTTGAATAGTGCGTTTGGTGCGTTTCATAAGGCAAACCTTTTTCGTATACAGACACAAAAAATTTTGGAAAATGTTTTTTGTAACCTGGATTTTTCATTTGCTGGGACTATCGTAAGGTGAGGTACCACTATATTTAGTTAATTTAGACCTTGGAGAATTGGAATAATATCAGTTTGCATATGTTTGGTGAAAAAGGTCCAATTTAAAGAGGTCTAACATGCCTCAGAGTCCAAGAAAAACTGAGAAGAACTGAGAAAAACTACAGATAAAGTTCAGGTACACACACACACACACACACACACACACACACACACACCCACACACACACACACACACACACACACACACACACACACACACACACACACACACTCTGTAAAAAATACCTGTACCCACAAACTGCACTTTGCATTGCTCTTTCTCTTTGAAAAGACGTCACTGGTGGTTTGCCCCACCCCCTCCTGACTTCTCTCTTTCTCAGGCACTGAACAATTGCTTAGAGGCTCAGTGTTCTAATCTGAGTTCAGCTCTTCGCTCACTCACTGAAAAGAAAGTGCAGCTACAAGCCAGTCTAAAGGTAACACACTTTAATTTGATGAAGCTGGGATTTATGAGCCGAGATAAGAGGAATGCCTGATTATCACCTTGATGAGAGATTCAGTGAGAAGCAGCAGGCAGGAAACAGAGCGCTGATAAGTAATGCACTGATACGGATACAGATAACACATCGTGGATGGTGATGTGGCAGTGATGGCTGGTGGTATAGGGCACTGGATCGCTGATCCTAAGGTTGGAGGTTCAAGTCCCACTCTCCACAAGGTTGTCATTGAGGCCGGCCATGTCTCTCACTGTCTAAGTTGTGAGGTTCATGTAAAAGAACCATTTCTGACTTTTGTAAAGAGTAGCTGCAAAGCCGTCAGCGTGTTTCTGTCCCTTGCTAAAGGGTTGTGTCAGGAAGGGCATCCGATGTAAAACCCTATGCCAAATCAAGCATGTGAATCATTCGCTGTGGTGACTCCTGAAAAAGGGACAAAATCGAAAGGAAATCTCTCATCGTGGATGGTGATAGAGTAGTGACAAGAGACACATGACAACTCAACATTTAGTACAGTGAAAGGGTGACATGAAAATAATTGATCATATGAAAAAGATTGCAAATGATACAGTAACCCAGAATCGGGTCAAAATCTACAGTGTATAAGGAACAAAGAGATCAAGGCGTGGTAACACAGCATTAGCATATTGGCCAAAAACATAGAAACAGGGCCACATGGTGACTCATGAAATGGTAACAGCGACGTACCAACTCTTGACATGGTAAGAGAGTGGCATAGGATAAATTGACATAGTAACAAGGGGCAAATGACATGGTGACAGACAACATGGGGCAAATGACATAGTAGCAGAGTGGCATGGAGGCAATTTAAATGATAAAAGGCATTATGGGGCAAAAGACATGTTTACAAGGTGACGTGAGGAAAATGACATGGTAAGAGAGTGTCATGGGGTCAAATGACATGGTAGCATAATGACAAGGTGGCAAGAGACATGTAAAATTATATTGTATAAAGAGATATAGGGCAAATGACATTATAACAGGACGAAACAGTGGCAAGTGACATTGTAACATCAAGACATGATGGCAAATTACATTTTAGCATTGAGACATGGGGAAAATACTCCACCAAGTCCTGCCACCGAGTGTCCTGGAGACACCCAGGGTCTCGCCACTGGCATCAGCTGGACTTCACCATCATCAGAAGATCCCTGCTGAACCAAGTACTGGTCATATGCAGTTTCCACAGTGCTGACTGTGACACCAACTATTCCCTGGTTGCCACCAAGGTACGTCTCTGCCTCCAATGTGTCAACCACTCCAAGCAGAAACCCCGGCCCCTCGTCAATACAGCTATGACTGCAGTGCCTGAACTGCGGGAACGCTATGCTGAAGCCATAAATGTAGCCCTGGCGGACTGCCCCACTGACTGTGCTACTGCACGGTGGAACTACATCCGTGAGGATATGTTTGAGACTGCCATAGGCACCTTTGAGAAGAAGGTGGGGAGGATTGTGGATTTGTTAGAAGCGGGAGCGGCTGAGATGGAACCTGCCATTGCCAACAAACGTGCAGCCCTAATTGCTCATAAGAAGGAGCCCTCTGTACGAACGCTTGCTGCACTGTGCGCTGCATGAAATAATGCACAAAAGATTGCCATTGTGCCAACAACTACTGGCTTAACTTCTGCCAGGACCTACAGCTTTCTGCAGATCTTGGAAACGAGTGCAAAATGTACAAAGGCATGAAGAAGTCTTTCGGTCCAAGTGCCATCAAGAGCACCCCACTCAAATCAGCTGCAGGCGATGTCATCAAGGATCGTGGCAAACAAAAGGAGAGATGGGTTGAGCACTACCAAGAGCTCTACTCAAGAGAAACCACCATCTCGAACACACCCCTTGAGAACATCCCCCCACTGTCTGTTATGGATGAGCTTGACACTCCACCCACCATTGAGGAGCTCAGCAAGGCGATAGACTCCATCTCAAGCGGCAAGGGTCCAGGCAGTGACAACATCCCACCTGAAGTCGTCAAAACCGCAAAGGACAGCTTGAAACACCTCTATGAGCTCCTACTGCAGTTCTGGGAAGAAGGGGCTGTTCCCCAAGACACGCGTGATGCCAAAATCATCACCCTCTACAAGAACATGGGGGAGTGAAGTGATTGCAACAACTATTGTGGCATCTCACTCCTAAGCAGAGGTGGCAAAACCTTTGACTATGTCTTCCTCAACAGGCTCCAACTACTTGCCAAACATGTGTATCCAGAGGCGCAGTGTAGATTTAGGGCAGCCAGGTCAACCATAGATATGGTCTTCTCTGTGAGGCAGCTGTAAAAGAAGTCCCGGGAGCAGAGACAACCCCTTGATTTGGCCTTTTTGGCATCTTTTTCTCCCTGCTCCTGTGCTATGCCTTCCGGGACTACAGTGTCAGCAGTGCTCCTAGTATCAACATCGGCGACCACACCCTTGAGGTGGTGGAAAAGTTCATCTACCTCGGATCGATCATCTCCAGCAACCTCTCCCTAGACGCTGAACCGAACGCCTGTATCGGCAAGGCATCGACAGTGATGGTTCATCTGGCGAAGCGAGTCTGGCACAACTCCATGCATGAACCCTCGACTACTGCCAGGAACGCCGGCTGAACGCCTTCCATCAACACTGCCTTTGCAGACTACTGGGCATCACTTGGCAGGACCATGTCTCCAACATTGATGTCCTGGACAGAGCAGATGTGCCCAGTATGTTTGCCATCCTGACCCAGAGAAACTTGCGATAGCTTGGCCACATCACCGGAATGGATGACGGCCGCATCCCCAAAGACTTACTGTATGGGGAGCTGGTTACTGGAACCAGGCCAAAGGGACGCCCAGCTCTCAGGTTCAAGGATGTCTGCAAGCGCGACCTCAAGGCTAGAGGCTTCAACCCCTCCGACCTGGAGTCAGCTGCCTCCGACCTCTTGGACTGGCGGACCACCACCCAGGATGTCATCAGGACAGCAGAGGAGAGAAGAGACACCGGCTGGGGGTAGAAGAGACTCCGCATTCAGGGTTGTGTCAGGAAGGGAATCCAGCGTAAAACCAATGCCACAAATAATATGCGAGTCAAAACTAAGAAATGGATACCGGATCGGTCCAGGCCTGGGTTAACAACGACCACCATCAGTGCTGTTAACCAACAGGGTGCTGGTGGAAATTGGACTACTGTTGGACAAAGACGTCGAAGAAGTCAAAGAAGGAGAGTCAGGCGAGAGAGAAGAGGAAAGGCATGAGTCTAGGACTGAAAGTAGGGACTTTGAATGTTGGAACTATGAAAGAAAAAGGTTTAGAGCTGGCTGACATGATGCAGAGGAGAAAGGTGGACATACTGTGTGTTGAGGAGACCAGGTGGAAAAGTAGCAAGGTTAGAAGCTTAGGAGCAGGGTTTAAGCTGTTTTTTCATGGTGTGGATGGGAAGAGAAATGGTGTAGCAGTCATCTTGAAGGAGGAGTTTGTCAGGAATGTTCTAGAAGTGAAAAGAGTGTCAGACAGAGTGATGAGTCTCAAGTTAGAAACTGAAGGCATGATGTTCAATGTTGTTAGTGCTTATGCCCCACAGGCAGGATGTGAGCTAGAAGAGAAGGAGAGATTCTGGAGTGAGATGAAGTGATGCAGAGTACCCCCAGAGGTGAAAGAGTGGTCATTGGAGGAGACTTCAATGGACATATTGGTGCAGGAAACAGAGGGAATGAGGAAGTGATGGACAGGTTTGGTATCCAGGACAGGAACACAGAATAACATGTTGGTAGATTTTGCAAAAAGGATGGAAATGGTTATGGTAAATACTTTCTTCCAGAAGAGACAGGAGCATAGGGTGACTTATAAAAGCAGAGGTAGGAGCACACAGGTAGACTAAATCTTGTGCAGGCGATGTAATTTGAAGGAAGTCAGTGACCGCAAAGTAGTAGTGGGTGAGAGTGTTACCAAACAGCATAGGATGGTGGTGTGCAGGATGATGCTGATGGTGAGGAAGGTGAAGAAGGCAAAAGCAGAGCAGAAGACAAAGTGGTGGAAGCTGAAAAAGGAAGAGTGTCGGGTTGTCTTCAAGGAGGAGTTGAAACTGGCTTTGGCTGGTCAGGAATTGCTTCCAGATGACTGGACAACTACAGCTAATGTGATCAGGGAGACAGGTAGGAGAATACTTGGTGTGTCATCTGGAAGGAGAGTAGATAAGGAGACTTGGTGGTGGAATGAGGAAGTGCAGGAGTGTGTACAAAGGAAGAGGTTAGCTAAGAAGAAGTGGGACATTGAGAGGACCAAAGAGAGAAAACAGGAGTACAGGGAGATACAGCGTAAGGCAAATGTAGCGGTGTCAAAGGCCAAACAGAGGGCGTATGATGATTTGTATGCTTGGTTGGAAAGTAAAGAGGGAGAAAATGATTTATGCAGGTTGGCACAGCAGAGAAATAAAGATGGGAAGGACGTGCAGCAAGTTAGAATGATTAAGGACAGAGAGGGAAATGTATTGACTGATGACAGAAGTGTGCTGGGAAGATGGAAAGAGTACTTTGAAGAGCTGATGAATGAAGAAAATGAGAGAGAAAAAAGAGTAGAAGAGGTGACGGTTGAGGACCAGGAAGTAGCAAAGATTAGTAATGGTGAAATGAGGAGGGCATTGAAGAGGATGAAGAATGGAAAGGCAGTTGGTCCTGATGACATACTGGTGGAGGTATGGAAGTGTCTAGGAGAGGTAGCAGTAGATTTTCTGACAAGAACATTCAACAAGGTCTTAGAGAGTTAGAGGATGTCGAAGTAATGGAGGAGAAGTGTGCTGGTGCCCATTTTTAAGAACAAGGGAGACATGCAGAGTTGTGGCAACTACAGAGGGATAATGTTGATGAGCCATACGATGAAGTTACAGAATATTACATAACATTATTCTACACATAATGTTATGTAATATTCTGTAACTTCATCGTTACTTGAATACCTCATTTTATAACAGTAATGCAAATAATTTATCAGTTTATTTATTTATTCGTAATATATTGGTGTGAGCTTTGTACAAATAGTTTTTGCTTTTTATGTAATTTAAAAAACCGATATATTATTGACTGATATACTGCACTATATGTATGAGTTTTATTTACGAATGTTGAAATGAAAAAAAAAAAAAAATCAATCTATGTGGTTGTTTACATCACCAGAGAGGGGGAGCTAACACAAAGTAAAACAAGAGATTAACCAACTGACCAATCAAGTCGAGGCACTCCGAAAAGCAAAGCATCATGGGAGCAGCTCAACCCAGCATGAAATATATGAGGTATGTATATAACAAGACCCCCACACTCATCTTACTCTTTCTCTCTCTTTTCCCTTTTCGTTTTCTTCATCTCCTCTTCTCTCTTTCATTTCTTCACATTTTTTATGTGATCTCTCTCTCTCTCTCTCTCCCTGTCTCTCTCTCTGTCTCCCTCTCTCCAGTAGCTATGAATTTGTTAGTTAGGTGTCCATATCCAACAGTTAAAAGTGTCTGGGCATGTTTACAGCCTGTGTGTGTTTCTCAGTCACTGGAGCAGCTGTGTTACAAAGTTGTGTCTCTGCAGGCCGACTTGCTTGATCTCTCCTCCCACCAGCAGGCGGCGCTGCAGGCAGAAAAGCATCATACACATGCACTGCAGGAGAAATGTGAGATGTGTTTTGCATATTGATCGAAAAACAAAAAAAGATCGAACATCCTTGTGTTTTGCAGAAAAAAATTGATGCCGTTTCTGTGCATATTGATGAGAAGTTATTGTTGCAAGTTATAGTATGATATAATATCATGAAGGGATGAGGAAAACAGAAATTATCACATCTGAGATCACCATTTTGTTCAATCCCCCGAGGCAAATACAGTATTAGCAATACAGAGGTGTTTTTAAAAAACTTAGTGAAATTACTGGTGATGTTGTAGGAATTTAAGATGAGCCTACACGAACCTGTCTGTAGTTCAGGCCCAAAAGATGTGCTATGTATAAACTATCTTGTTTCATGTGTGAGACCGGTGGCATAGTGGTTAGGGTGCTGCGCTCATGATCGGGAGGTTGTGTGTTCAAATCCCAATTAGACCCCCCTGCTGTGCTAAGACCCCTGGGCAAGGTCTCAACCACAAGTGTGCCTCTGTTCACCCAGCAGTATAACTGGGTACCAGTAAAAATATATTGGGAAGGTAACCTGCGATGGACTAGCGTCCCATCCAGGAGGAGTTGTACTCCTGGTTACTTCATGCTATGGAAGCCGTGGATAAGCAGCGACCTGACGACCCATTATGGCTTGGGTGTAAAAAGCTCAACAGACTTTACCTGAGCTTTTAGTAGTGAACTTTTTCACATTTATAAACTAAATTAGATTGAAAACCTTTTAGTCTTGTTGCAAGGTGGTCTCACCAAGATGGCTTCAAATTTAATACCCTGGATCCTACTTGATTTTTCTTTTTTTAAGAAAAGTGGGTGCATCTCGAAACCGTTATTTCTCATTTTCTTGATCGCTTGTACCAGAAGTTCTTCTGCTCCATCATCCTTGCCAACCATCTCAACTCACTTATTTGTGCACTGAAGGTCATGAAGCAATGACTGAAGAGCCAAGAGAGCAGCCTTCCCAGAAGAGCTGCACGCCAGCATGTAAATAACCCACCTCTTACATAACATCTGAGACTTTCACACAGACGGTCCAGCTGTACCCCACCACCAGCCACGGACACATATCCTTGATTCTGCATGCTGACATTGCTTCCAATCTCTAGATGTTTCCTGTGGTGGGAGGGAGTAAGATACAATGATTGGAAGCGATTGAGGCAAACGAGGATGTGATTTAAGGGTTTTGAGATGCATCTAGTGGATCTAATGCATCTAACCTCTGCCAAATCAAAATGTGCAAATCAAGATGATTCGCTGTGGCGACTCCCGAGTAAAAGGGAAAAAGCCGAAAGGAAGACAGACAGATGCATCTAGTGGTTCTGTGCAAATCCTTCAAAAGATTTAAGTTGTAAAAATTGTAAAGGTAAACAAAATAAAGAAGTTAAAATGGTTATGTTGTTTGAATTCCGAAAATGGTATTGCAACTTATTTGTTTACTTTAAATGGCTGGTTTTTGAACCTTCAGATATCCAGCAGGTGTGTCATAAATGTGTGTGTGTGAAGAGGTTGGAGGAGTGTGTGATAAAACTAAATGAGGAATGTAATGAAGCTGAACAGAAGATGAAGGAGGTCAGCCTCAACTCCCAGCAGGTAAGGAAATATTAAAAATAATGACATCCTATCGCCGTCTCTCGAGTAACGCAATAAAATTGTTTTGGTAAGAGGGGTATAAAAGATCTTGCATGTCAATCACAGCAAGTGGACCAATGAATCGTGGGCATTTGTCAGCTTATGTATGTCGAAAGGACAGACAGGTGGTTAGCAAGATAGTAAGCTATTATAAAAAAATATTCCATAGCCGTAGCAGAAAGATCTAACACTGGAGACTCCTTCCCTAAATTATAAAGAAACATTTCCTAACACTTGTTTCAACTTTACTATAGCTATAATTTAAAGATAGAGATCTTTACTGTCAACTGTTGCATGAACAGTGAGCTTCAGTTTAGCAGCTCTCTGTTTATAAGCAATTATTAAAAATGGTGCACAAGAGACAAATAAGGAACTATAGTTAGCGATACATGATACAAGGATTGGAATACGAGCGAAGCAAACGAGGATGCAGCTCAAGGGTTAAAGGTTACCTACATATATATATATATATATATATATATATATATATATATTCATTTTCTGAACCACTGACCCTAGGGCACCACCCTTCCCATCTCAGCTGACTCTAGGCGAGGGCAGAGTACACCCTGGCACCTTGCCAGGCCATCACAGGGGCTATGCAGCTACTCTTAACGAAAGTCAGCAGTGGTTCTTTTACATGAATCTTGCACCACAGTGAGACAGTGGGAGACATGAGTAGCCTTTGATAACCCAGTTATCTGCACTGGGGGACAGCAGTGATAACCGTTGACAGTGGGGCTTGAACCCCCGACCTTGGGATCAGTAATCCAAGCAGTTTACCATCGGACCAACACTGCCTCCATACCAATATGTACACATGTAGACACAAATATTTGGTATTTTGGTAAATATATAATATATTCACATACAGAAGGGTGTGTGATATGTCAGTGGAGCATTATATACATCAGGTAAGAGGTAGAGCTTTTTAATCCTAAGGTGCATGGTGCTGAAATGATATATTATGTTCACAACCTGCTCTAAACATGAGTATTACATTGTCCAGGATGATGGGCTGAATGATGTTTATTCAGTCAGTGTTTGTGAAGCTGCTGGTGGTGGTGGTTACACATTAAACAGCTTGTGGGTAAAAACTGTTCTTGAGTTTGTTAGTTTTTGTTTTTTTGTGTCCTGTACCCTTTTCTGAAGGGTTGAGGGGAGTGAGGGGAAATTATCCCTGATAATTCCACTGGTTCTCCTCTGAAGTCTGACACTGTAAATGTCACTGAGGGGGGTAGTGCAGTTCCAATCACCGCTCTGCTGTCCTCACCACCCAGTGCAAGGCCTTGCTGTCCTCTGCAGTACAGCTGCTAAACCACACTGTACAGCAGTAGCTCAGGAGGGACTTGATGGCAGAGCAATAAAAGTTTGTCAGTAGGGGTCGGGGTAGCTTTCTGAGGAAGTACTTCCTTTGTTGTGCTTTCATCACCTGATTGTAGATGTTTGTGGTCCAGGTGAAGTCAGCAAAGATGTGGACCTCAAGAAACTTGAAGCACTCCACCTTCTGTACTGTGTCCCCATCAATGTAGAGGCCAGAGTGCTCAGTTTGTTTGGATCTCTTGAAGTCCATTATCATCTCCTTGGTCTTGGATGTGTTAAAGTCCAGGTTATTGTTGACACACCATAGTTGCAGATGCTGGACCTTCTTAATGTAGACTGACTCGTTATCTGCTATTAGGCCTAAAACGAGGGAGTCATTGACAAATGTGACAATCACATTGCTGGTGTGAGAGGGTGAACAGGCGTGTGAGAAAAGGGAGAAGTGGAGGTGGCTAAGAACACACCCCTGTGTGGTTCCGGTGTTCAGGTTGAGAGTGGAGGAGTTGTCATCTCCTATCCTGACATTCTGAGGTCTGTTGCTAAGAACGTTCAGTATTCAGCTGCACAGTGACATCCCAAAGTCCAGATTGCCCAACTTCAGAACCAGTTTATGTTTTTTGGGTTGTGTTAAAAGTGGAAATCTATGAACAGCATCACATAGGAGTTACTGCTGTTCAGGTGTGTGAGGGCTGTATGAAGGGCTGTACTGATGGCATCCTCTGTTGACCTGTTTACGCCCTATGCAAACTGATGTGGATTGAGAGCAGCAGGGATGGCAGCCTTGATGTGAGACAAATCTGTTCCCGACAGTCATTCTGGAGTCTTGCTGTGCTCTTCGTAAGCTCTGGAATTATGGTGGCTGTCTTGAGGTGGGTGGGAACCATACATTGTGGTAATGGGAGGTTAAAGATGGTGGTGAAAATCCCTGTCAGTTGATTGGCACATGCTTTAAGTACCCTTCCTGTTACTCCATCTGAACTAGTAGTTTCCTCGTGTTGACCCTGTGCAAAGTTGCTGTGATCTGACGCTGCTGCAGCTGGATGGGGTCATCGTCCATTTCTGGAACAACAGGGCAGGTCGAAGCGATCAGAGAACTGGTCTAGGGTGTTTGGTAGGGTGCTGTCTGAGGAGTCGGCTTATGTGTGTGTGTCCTTGTAGCCAGTGAGTGTCTTGATCCCCTTGAACATACTAGTGGTGTTCTTGTGAAAGAGCTCTTTGATGAGTTGTTTACATTTGCAATTGGCTTTTTTGATATCCTGTTGATATTTTATTTCTTTTATTATAGTGTGATATATGTATGTTTAAAGGCAGCATGGTGGTGTACTGGCTGGCATGTTTGCCTCCCACCAAGATGGTGCTGGGTTTAGGCCAGTAGTCAGCAACCTTTGCCATTCAAAGAGCCATTCGGACCCGTTTTCCACAGTAAAGAAAACACTGGGAGCCACAAATCGTTTTTTGACATTTAAAATCAAACAACACTGCATGTAATGTCCCCCCCCCCTTTTCCATTATGTTATTATAAAAAACAATGTGTTGCATTCATTTGAACGACTGCAGACACAATTAAATTACAATTCCAGCTTCCCTGCGACCCTAATTAGAATTAAGCGGTTCAGAAAACGAATGAATGTATTTGAGTCCTTCTTGTATTTTTATAAAGAAAAAGAATAGCTAGGGTGCATCCAGATGTGTTAACGGGTTGGGTAGCCGACCTCACCATCACTCCCTTCGTGCAATTTCCTTTTTCTTTATTCATTATATTAATGTTGTTTTGCTCTCGGTTTAATTCACAAAAACGATAGAAAAGTATATGAAGACTTATGGAGCCTGATCAACATTCTTTTAAATAATCTTCTTCTTCTTCTCCTTTTCCAGGGGTCGCCACAGCAAATCATAATGCTTAATACTGCACTGACTGACCCATTCTCAGAGTGGAGACTAAACCACACCCAGACTTTTATTTTGTCACTGGGAGGAGAGTTATTTAATTCGGAGATTGCTGTGCATAAACTAAATCTCATCCACTTCTCTTACTTCAGTGATTTCTTTTTATGCTTTCTTGTGATTTCTGTTCCTGGCTTACAAACCCCGGCGGCGGAAAAATCTCTCTCGCTTGTTGTGCTGCTGCTGGCATGACGAGAACACTGCTTGCCATGAGCACAAGGGTTTGGAACACAGTGGCTCCCTCCACCAACAGCAGATCAAAAACACTGAGACTCTCAATATAGCTGATTAATATAACTATGGCCATGTCCACAAGAACACACACACACACAAAAATCACCCCACCCACACCAAATAAATATCCGCACACACCTGTGACTGTTAGATGAAAATTATGTAATTTTCAACCTTAAAGAGCATTTTTGGAAGGTTACCCGCTGGGTACCTGTGGGTACCCGACCATTGCAGGACTCTGTCTCTCTATTATTAACTATTTATTAACTCTTATTATTATTATTATTAGTATTATTATTGTTGTTTTTGTTGACATAATAAATATTATCTTATTATTAATATGATAAAGTATTATTATTAATATAATTATTATTGTCATTGCCATTATTATTATTATTAATATAACAAATTATTGTTGTTGTTTTTGTTGTAACTATTATTATTATTATTATTATTATTATTATTATAAATAGAGTGCGCGCTCTTCCCAGCACTCCACCTCTTCCTTCCTCGCTCATCCTCTCCGCGGCGCTCGACACCACTCTGACCCGTCTGCTGCCACGTAATCCTTAATGAAAGTGGCGCTCGAGCCCCCGCACAAACCAAGCGCTCGATCCGAACTCGCTTTCACTTCACCACCATAAACTCCCGGCCGGTCGCGCGCGCACACAGCAGGAAACAGAAAGAACGAAATCACGAAATCATCCAGTCGCGCGTGAATGGCAATACATTTTCCGGTGGCTGTTAAGGACTCTCGAGGTAAGCCAAAGAAATGAAAGTGCGCGCGTGCACGCCCGCCGCTCGAAGTTGGCAGTCAGTCCGCGTGCAGTAAACCGTACAGCTCGTGCACTGAGTGTGGTGCGGACCGTGCGGGTGGAGTGGCGACAATGGAAGGCCGTATCCTAAACCGCCGCGTTTGGTAAACAAAGCGCACTGGATAGTGTTAAATGCTCACTGTCTGTAGGGACCCTATGAAGGGAGCACGCTTTGATTCGGGACAGAATTATGAACTTTCTTTTTCTTTTTACTTTCTTCACCAGAGAAACGGATTGTTTGGATTGTAAGTAGAATCATTCTGGATACTTATATAACTAGCTTAATATTCATATTTTGCTAAAATAACCATGTTTATTTGCTGTTTATTAAAAGCGTCTACGCTAACGTTACATTTCACGTTACTTCACAAGGTTAAAGCGAAGATACAAATATATTTGTTCAGGTTCAACCTCTAAATTCGATGTTCGTTCTAGATTTAGAGGTGAGTTTTAAAACTAAGTTTGTTCAAGTTTCCCTTATTACTGTCCCTCTTCACTTGCCGTAGAATGTAATAATTCCGCCACACGCTGTGAGCATATGGCGCATGCGCAGTGGAGTTAAGATGCAAAGGTACCATACTGTCCACAGGTCCAATAAATAGAGTATGAGACATAAATATTTTGAGTTAAACATGTATACAGAGGAACAAAAAGTTTACACCCATTTCATTATTACTGCTCGCTTCCTGATTCTATCAAATGGGTGGTATGGAAATAGGCTACTGTGTGTGTGTGTGTGTGTGTGTGTGTGTGTGTGTGTGTGTCTTACCGTCACTGATCTTTGCACAGTTGCCATGACTACAGGAAATTTCGAGAAGGCAAGGGGAAATCATGAATTCTCCTCAATCAGCCTGTTGCATACATATAAATATGTTAATTGTATGCAAATCTTCTTTTCCTTTGGGCTGTTCTCTTTTTTCCCAGGGGTCACCACAGCGAATCACCTGCCTCCATCATCTTGGAAGTCATATTAATGATTCGCATATTCGATTTGGCATAGTTTTTTTTATTATTATTTTTCATTTATTTTTATCTACATCAGATTCCCTTCCTGACACAACCCTTAGCAATTGTATGCAAATAATATTGGTGATATATTCTCATAGAGACATGTTTATTTGGTCTTTGTGCTTCTTGCAGGTTAACGACCCGGAGTCTGCAGTTTACTTGGAGCTGTAAAGGACACAGCCTGTGTGGGAGTGAGTGAGAGAGCGAGAGAGAGCGAGAGTTAGTGTGTGTGTGTGTGTGTGTGTGTGTGTGTGTGTGTGTGTGTGTGTGCGAGGAAGGACTTGCAGATGCCATGCGTCAGCTGAAGGGCAAGCCAAAGAAGGAGTCGTGGAAGGATAAGAAGGAGCGGAAGCAGGCGATGCAGGAAGCACGTGAGCAAGTAGCTACCGTTGTCCTGCCCACTCTCGCCATCCTAATCCTCCTCATCGTTCTCTTCGTCTACGTCGCCACCAGACCCGGAGCTGTCCAGTAGCCACCTCTTACCTCCTTGTTTACCCAGCTATTTATTACTGATGCATTCTCGTCCTGTTTTTAACTCGGCCTTGTCCCTTGTTTACATCAGCATCAGCGTTAACACACTTGTAGCAGTTAATTATTATGCTGAAATTATTGATACAGTTTATAAATCCCATAACGCACCACGGTGCAGCATGATGTCAGTTCCTAAGCCATACAGCAAAACATATGGGCTTAATTACCCTATTTCCAGTATAACTGGTATAGATGGTGTATATTATGATTTCCATGTTTTATTCAGGGAACAGTGATTAGCTTAGCATACAAGCTAATTAGTAATGTAATAAGAGAGTGTAGAGGTTAAGTGAAGCAGTTTGTACAGGCTAAGGTAAAGTCGACAAGGGTGCATTAAAACTATGATTGGAATGCACAGTTAATATTTAACCGCATTTTAAAAATCTCCAAAGAAATAAATTTCAGCTACTTTTGTTGCTGGCGAGGTCAGGTGGATTGTTCAGAAAAGGTCACCAGGGCTCACCGGATCACAACCCCGCTTCCCTCCCTCTGATTCTCCAGATGCCCATTTCAACCAACTAAAGCCAAGTATGGTTGTTTCTTCCAGTGGTGGTCATTTTGGCTCCTTCAGAGCTTGAACCTCATGCCTGGGGCAGCCATGTTGGTTCTGTACTGTGTTTACAGGGTTTTAGTTTCATGCCAAAGCAACCAAGATTCAGGAATTGTATCAGGACCTGTGAGGAAGATTCCACACAACAGGCCTGAAGACAGACAGACACACACACACACACACACACACACACACACACACACACACACACACACACAGTACTAATCACACACAATTTAAGGAGATGCCAAAAATACAAGTCCTTTGTGAAATATTGTCAGCAGCATTTATAATCCAGATATGGTTGAGAATGTTTATTTTTTTAATTTAAACACCATACAACTGTTAATTATTCCTCACACTTAACAGACTCCAAACATTAGTTCCTCCACATGAATATACATCATTGTATATTTAATACAGTTAGCTTCCCTCAAGTCGTACTGAAAGTTTTAGCTTTATTCAGTAATTGAAAACACAAACTTAGCTTTATTATCTATAAACAATCATAGCTTTAGTCTGTGTATCTTTAGCTTCATGGTTATTTACATATTGTTAGTGGTTGTGTGTTTTGTTTTTTTGTCATCTGTCAGTATTTACCTCAGAATGGCGTTTCATACTAATCGCTGACACTAATTAATTCAAAATCTCGCTAACAGGTCAGTATTTATAAAAGGTTTTCTCAAATCAAACATTTATTTGATTAAATTCCTCTACTAGCATTAGAGACCCAGTCTGTGTATGTTGAATGTTTTTGTGTTGGCATTGGAGCTAAACTCTGTGCTTCAGGGAAACGTTCTCTGTAGAAACAGCACTTTTACATGATACTACATTGGACTCTTACCTACAGACATAATAATTACAATATTTGAAGAAGTGCCCATGAGAACAATGGTGTTTTGTTGAGGAGAAGTCTGGATGAATTTTATAACCTTGGTTGCACTAGATAAGACCAGCAGGCCAAAGTAAGAAACATGCTAACGCTGCCTCTCCTCATATTCTGTTTTTCACATGCACACGCAATTGACGACTTGATGATCTTCCCATGATGACCTTCCCACGCAGCTGATTTGCGAGCGGCCATTACAGTCTTATTACAATTTAAATGAATATTTTAATTTCAGCCATCTGTGCAATTTTAGAAGGGCCTTTAATACAAGTAGGGTCGTGGACAGACTGGAACCCATCTCAGCTGACACTGGGAAAAAGTCTTCTACACCTAGGGGCAGTTCATTCATTCGCTTTCGGAACCGCTTAATCCTAATTTGAGTTGCTGGGAGGCTGGCGCCCATCTCAGCCGAGAGTACACACTGGACAGCTCGCCAGGCCATCGCAGGGCAGAAATACGCTGATGGAAGTCAGCATTGGTTCTTTTACAGCCTCACACCATAGACTTTGAGAGACATGTTGCTTAAAAAATAACTAGTCAGCTCGCAACTAAGCAGCGTGTGGGATGACATCATGATGTATTCTGTGCATGTCAGCAAGCTCGCCTGGGGTGATGATGTAATCTTAATTTATATCATGATAAGAACATAACATTTTTATTAAGGTCTATCATCTCTATATTGAACGAAGAGTGACGATGTCTTGCTCAGTGTTTAAAGTGTAGTGAGGTATATCATATCGTTCCATTCGTATATCTTCAGCATTTAGATTTGATTTCTGCACACAAGTGAACCTTAGAGAACCGAATCTAAAATCAGTGTGCCTTGATCAGATGTACGGATGTATTCCCATGGCAAAGTCAGTGTGTATATTAATGTTCACAGCAGTCAGCATATTCCCCCCTCACACACACACACACACACACACATACAGAAGCTGTAAGATTCTTCAGCTGGCCTTGAGCTAGCAATGTGCCTTAGAAATCTATTAAAATCTAAAAGAATGACAAACTGCGAGTGAGTGAATTCATTTTGAGTTTCTTTACCCCTTGTCTTTCAAAGTGACGTCTGTACAGTTCATGAAGACGATTTCCAAAGTAACATCAAAACTTTTATTCTGGAAAAACAACTTCTGCATGACCTCTCTCTTTGTAAACATCAGAAAACCACAGTGACAAACTTGTGGACAGTGAAACTTGAACCCGCAACATTAGTATCAGTGATCCAACGCCCTATACGTCTAGGCCACCACTGCCCTTGACCTCATTGTTCCAAAATCAAATCATCTCTGAGATTGAAGCAGGGTAGTGTTCCCACCAAGTTTGGAGAAAATCTTTGCAGGGGTATTCTTAGTATTTTATTCACAACCTGACAAACGCTGGTGACGACAAAACCAATAACCAATCACAGTCTTATATCAGGTGCTCTGGATGTCTCAATGTTTTGTGTTTTTTCTGCACCACTTTTCATCCTGCACGTGAAACACTGCAGCCCTGATGCTGACAGGTACAGTAGTTTGCATGGATTTGAATGGTTTGTGTACACGTGATCACGCCTGTCGTTTGTGCGTTGTGGCTCCTTTAAGAAGCGAACCCCGTCCCTGTGGAACGCCGGTGACGTTTTCGGCAGATTCCACTGGCGAGGATGAAGCGGAACAGCACACGACCGGACGGTGGATCTTTAAAAAATCATTAAAACGGATCCCCTCGCGGACAGATTTAACTTGTTGTTTTGGGGGCGTGGCACGCGCACCTTACAGGCCACGCCCAGGCTGCAAAATAGATGTAACTTCCACGTCAGCGCGAGCTGGGCACGGCGGTGGTATGGTCGCGCGTTCGCGGAATGGCTGGTTTTCGGTGTTTTCTTTCCGTTTGTTGATCAGTCGTGACACTCGTACAACCGCGTGGAAACGGAAACGCTTATGATTCATTCAACTACGTGTATGTTCGGGCCAGTGCATCTAGATGAAAGACTTACTGAGGCCACGCCTACTATCACTATTGACAAATGAATATGGAGCAACACCTCGGTAAATATTTGTGTCTCCCTGAAGTGTGCACTGTTAAAATGTGATCTATCTATCTATCGATCCGACTCTGTTTCTGTCTCGCTTTATCTAGAACTCGATCTGTCTCTCTATCAGTCTCTCTTCCTCTGTCTCTACCTCTGTCTCTCTAACTTCCTCTGTCTGTCTCTCTATCTCAATCTGTCTCTCTAACTTCCTCTGTCTGTCTCTCTACCTCCCTCTGTCCCTCTGTCTCTCTACATCAGTCTCTCTACCGTCCCTGTCTTTCATTCTACCTCCCCCTGTCTCTCTACCTTCCCTGTCTTTCATTCTACCTCCCCCTGTCTTTCTCTCTACCTTCCCCTGTCTGTCTCTCTACCTCCCTCTGTCTGTCTCTCTACCTGTCTCTCTACCTCCCTCTGTCTGCCTCTCTATCGCTGTCTCTCTACCTCCCTCTGTCTGCCTTGCTACCTCTGTCTGCCTCTCTACCCCTGTCTATCCCTCTCTGTCTCTTGCCTCTCTGTCTCTCTACCATTGTGTCCATGTCTCTCTATCCCTGTCTCTTGCCTCTCTACCTCTGTCTCTCTACCTCCCTCTGTCTGTCTCTACCTCCCCCTGCCTGCCTCTGTCTGTCTCTACCTCCCCCTGCCTGCCTCTGTCTGTCTCTCTACCTCCCTCTGTCTGCCTCTGTCAGTCTCTCTACCTCCCTCTGTCTGCCTGTCTGTCTCTCTACCTCCCTCTGTCTGCCTCTGTCTGTCTCTCTACCTCCCTCTGTCTGCCTCTCTACCTGTCTCTCTACCTCCCTCTGTCTGCCTCTCTATCGCTGTCTCTCTACCTCCCTCTGTCTGCCTTGCTACCTCTGTCTGCCTCTCTACCCGTCTCTCTATCCCTCTCTGCCTCTCTGTCTCTCTACCTCCGTCTCTCGTCTCTCTCTCTACCCCTGTCTCGCTACTTCTGTCTCTCGTCTCTGTCTCTACCTTTGTCTCTCTATCAGCCCTTTTATCTCTCTCTCTCTCTCTACCTCCCTTTATCTATCTATCCATCCATCCATCCATTCATCCATCGTATGTCAAGGCTTGTATGGGAAGGTCCCTTAATGTAGTGCTCTTAAAAGTGTGTACGTATAGAGTAATGCGCTTGGCTCTTTACACAAACACACTATACCATTGTTTATGTAGACTGTGGGATTACATTCCTGGAGAAGGCTGTGAACTTGGCTTTTATACTTGTTTAATAGCGTGTACTTTATATGAAAAGTATGCTTTTACTAATTATTACAGTCAGACATTTAAAAACTTAAAGAAAAACAATCAGGTGAAGTCTCATATGTTGCCACGTAGGGGATGAAGATTTACTACAAGGCCATTCCTTAATCATATTTTACTTACGGTATCTGTGGCTGGCATTTCTTAACTGCTGATCACTGGGTGACAGCAGCCCCCCCATCCCCCCCACACGGATAGGGCAAGCAGGTTGCTGCTACTACTCCTGTGGTTGATGTCACACAGACTGTGAGAATGAACATCTGCCATGTTTTATCTTATATCAGTTAATTTTGGATGAATATAAAGGTTTACTGGTGAGGCTTAGTATCTCCTGTTCACCTGTTCTACATCATGTTTTGGTTCTGTAGCCGTGTATAATAACAATATCACAAACAAGATCATGTGACCAGTTCAATGTCTTATAACTTGGTAGTGCAACACAGATTTGTTGAACTTGGGAAAAACAGATCTATCGAGCTATCTACATCTGTCTCTGTCTATGATTTTTCATTGTTTGCATCCACTGAGCCTATGACAGCCCTCATAAGATGATGTCACGTTCTCGCTTGATTGAAGATGATGACAATGTTTATTAATATCATTGCTCCCAGTTTAATGTAATGCAGTTTTTAGTTTATTCTAGACAAAATCCATGACAATGTGTAATTAAAATATTTGATGTGGATGTCTCCCCTGTGCAGCTAACTGGGTTATCAAGGGCTCACTGTCTGTGGGAAGAGGTTCACGTAAAAGAACCACTGCTGACTTTCGTCAAAAGTAACTGCAGAGCCATCAACGTGTTTCTGCCCTGTGATGCCTTGGCGAACTGTACGTGGTGTGCTCTGCCCTTGCCCAGACTCGGCTGAGATGGGTGCCAGCCTCCCTGTGACCCTAATTAGGATTAAGCACTTCAGAAAATGAATGGATGGATGAGGATGGGGATGGCACGGTGGAGTAACTGTCAGCACGTCCACCTCACAGCAAGACTTTAGTTTCAATTCACAGGCTTTTCTCCCAGAGTCCATAGACATGCCCATTAGGCTCACTGGATTATCCAGATTGTCCCTAGGTGTGTGAATGGTTGTGTCTGTCACTTTGTGATGGTCTTGTGAGATCTTCAGGGTGTCTTGTCTTGAGCTCCAGTCTCCTCAAGGCCTGTTTGGCAAATGTCTGAGTGATTTTGTGAAAGGGCTTTTAATTTTTACTGTAAAAAAGACATTGATTCCTTCATTCATTTATTTTGAACCGTTTAATCCTAATTAGGGTCGCGTGGAGGCTGGCGCCTATCTCATCTCTGCGAACTCTAGGCGATGGATGGTGGGGTATACACCCTGGAAACTCGCCAGTCCATTGCAGGGCCAACACTCACACAACCATTCATCTTCACACTTGCACACCTATGGGCAGTTTGGAACACCTACTGAACCTACTGTGCATGTTTTGTTTTTTTTGAACTGTGGGAGGAAACCGGTGTCCCCAGAGGAAACTCACACAAGCACGGGTAGAGCATGCAAACTCTGCACAGAAATGCTCGAGCTGAGAATCAATCCCTACTTGCTGTGAAGCAGACAGACACCATGCCATCGTGCCACAAAAATACATAAAATCAACATATCAGCTAATGGCCTCGCTGACTAGTATTGATTGGTATCGTTATCGACTCTGAAAAAACAATATCGGTTGACCTCTAGACTTGTTTAAAAAATGCTTCATTGGTGGTCAGGATAGGCTGATTGGCAGTTCTACATTGCTCCTTAGTATGTGAGTAAGGGTACTGTAAGTACGAATGGTTGTATGTATGTTGGCCCTGCCGACGCCTCTACCCAAAGTCAGCTGACATGGGCGCCATCCTCCCCGTGACTAGGGGTGGGTATTGCCTAGATTTTATGTATTGTGATATCTTGCGATTTCCAGCATGTATTGCGATATATATTGCAAGAAGAATTTTAAATTAAAAGTGAGCATGTTCTTGACAGGATTTTTTTTTTTTTTCAAAAAGAGAAATCAACTTATTAGAAAAAATCTACTTATTAAAATGTAATGTTTTAAACTTTGGCACAAACATTAACACTGAAAGAGAACTGCACATTGAGCAAAGTAAGCTATTTAAACATATTAAATACACATAAACATTAGAATAGTGTAAGTGCATCTAGTGCTTTTATTAGCACATTGTGAAGCCTTAATAGGCAGTGGTGGTCTAGTGGATAGGCCGCTGGATCGCTGATCCTAAGGTTGGGGTTTCGAGTCCCCACAGGGCTGTCACTGTCTCCCCCAGTGCAGCTAACTGGGTTATCAAAGGCAGGCCATGTCTCTCACTGACTATGGTGTGAGGCATGTAAAAGAACGAACCATTGCTGACTTTCATAAAGAGTAGCTGCAAAGCTGTCAGCGCGTTTCTGTCCCTTGCTAAAGGGTTGTGACAGGAAGGGCATCCGACGTAAAAAAAAAAACCTATGCCAAATCAAAATGTGCGAATCAGATGATTCACTGTGGCGACTCCCGAGAAAGGGAAAAAGCCAAAAGGAAGGAAGGAAGGATTGTGAAGCCTTAATAATTAATGCATGCATATTAAATTTTTAAGGCGGGATTAAAGGTGGAGCATCATCTGCACATGTGCAGAACTGTATCATGCACGACTACACCTCATCAGACCTGTGACCCTGTGGGCAGTAAATTGATATATTTATATATAACAATATTAATTTCTTTCTTAGCTGCACTGGGGGGGACAGTGACAACCTTGTGGGGACTCGAACCCCCAACCTTAGGATCAGCGATCCTGCGTCCTATACCACTATATAGAACACTATTAATGCCATCACAATATAGCGATGCCCATGGGCCTGCTGGGCACTTTCCGCACGTATAACACTCACAGTGACACTGACGACTCAGGAAAGTCTGTCAAACTTTAGAACTTTGCAATAATAATATACAATATCGTTTATCATATAAATCACATTAATATGATCATTATGCTGGAGAGAAGTGGAATGTAATTTATCGGAATCTCAAAAAAACATGCATGGTTAATGTGCCTTGTTGGAGATCAGGTTCATGGGACCGCTTCCCTCTTTTTGCTCATTTTAAAATGAATGTTTAAGCAAAAATCTAGATGTAGTAGGTCAGTAAATTTCTCAGCAATTAGTAACATGAACCATAATTTTGTTTTTAGAGGGAATTTCCGTATCCTTTATGAAAACAAATTCTATTGGCTGAATGAATGAATGAAGTTTAATGGCACTTTCAACACACATAGTGTTATATTGTGCCAAACATGGTTATTTTATATTAAGTACAATGACTAAGAGTTCAATTTCAAATCGCAAATGATTAGTGAAGCTAAGGTAAACCAAATCATTTTTTTCGAACAATCAATTTTCGCGTAAAACCCAATCGAAAGATGAAAAGGAGTCTTAATTAAAAATCGATTAATGAAAACGAGTCTGGCTGAGGATGTGCATTCCTATATATTTCCAACCAACAGTAAAAGTCTGTTGTTATTTAGGCAGAGTTGCAGCACTCTAGCAATAGAATACATGCTAACTATACCATAAATTCAAAATTTATAAAACATTTCAATATCTTTTAAAAACTGCAAGATTACTAAAGCATTAAATTTAGTAAAAAAGATCAAACAAGTTGTTCAAGTTAAAATGCTGGAACCGAGTCTCAGCAAAATCTGTGCAATCTATTAAAATATGCTTGACAGTCAGGGGGACTGAACAAGTATTATACACAGGCGCAGGCTCCACTTTCAATAAATAGCTGTGTGTAATGTAAGTGTGGCCAGTACGAGTCCTGACCAACACTACTTCTTCTCTTCTACTAGTTCTACTTGAGTAAGAATATAAACCTTTTACACTGGGCTTTATGAGATGAAGTTTATTGTTAGTCTCTTCATCCCACTGGCTCTGCCACTGACTCTATTGGCTAAAGGCATTTTGTGACAATCCGCACTGCCCAATCACGGCATGGCTCTTATTATACCAGGCTCTCCACACACTGACTGACTGACTGTAGATAAGAGGATGGAAACACTATTGTGTCAGGATTACATGCCGGAACCTCTGCGGTATTTTATTTTTTTCCAACGAAAGCATTACTTCCGGTTCAATTAGCGGGACTAGCCGAAGTTTTTATATATATATATATATATATATATATATATATATATATATAAACTGTTCCGAAGTTTTCTGATTGCATGTCAAAAAAACGGTTTTGCTTCAGAATATCACAATATGCATTGGTTGCATGTTAGAATCAGTTTAAACTGATAAACTGGTTTTATTGTGCAGCCCTACCTGTGACCTTAATTATAAATTACCGGCTTGGAAAATGAACAAACGAGAGATTTCCTTTCGGCTTTTTCCCTTTAATTTTTTTGAATCCCCCTTAAAAACTTGATCTAACAGCCAAGACGAGTGGTAGCTTATGATATCACAATACTGTATAACGTTCACGAAGATGACAATAAAGAAACTTCACAAGTCACTTCAACTAGTACGATAAGATCACAGTAAACCTTTTATCTCCTGTCACAATGTCCTGTTGGTGAGTGTGCGTGACACAGGATGAGGAGATCTTTTCAACATCTGCTGTTAGCAATCAGTTCACTTTCATTGCAGGATTTCAGCCCACTAGCAGCAGCGCTCTCTACTACTGAAAGGAACTTATGCGTTTCGTTCGATGCCCGTTGTTCAGTGGTAAATAAAGTACCTGAACGCCACAATTAAGTAAAAAGTAAGGAAGAGTTGTGCATGAAACATGTAATGTGTGTTCGAGCAGACGTCTGTGTGATGTATGAAAATATAATGTACTGTTATGTGCAGATGTGCCGAGTTTTCATTTACTTACAAGTTAATTCGTTTATATCGTTTGTCAGTTTACTATTTGTATTCTGTTATGATGACCATTATCCTGCCTTATTGTAACAGCTGCTTCTAGGTTCTATTCTCACGATAGCACCCTCTCGCGAGAGTGAAACAAACCCCTGACTCTGTAGAACACATTTTAGCAGATGGCAACTGTCAATAAAATGTAAATGACACCCATCTGATGATGAATATTTACATATTCCCAGCATAACAGGAGAGTTTTAGAAGGTATTACTTTAATTTTCCTTTAAGTATTAAAAGTAAAAGTAAATGTTATTACTGTAATAACAAAGCTACGATCTGTGGTGTTTATTTACCTGTGAATTTCTCCACCGGTCCAGCAGGTAATGTCAGCAAATGTTGAACATGTCTTCAAGAGTTTTGAGTTGAATTCAGTTCCAAGTCACTGGAGTGTGTGACAGACATTCTAATTTCGCTAACATTAATCTGTAGTATCAGAGCTAATTGATATCTGAACAAGTATTTCTAATTGCCAATGATTCTGAACTTGTACAAGCAGATGTAACCCCAGGAAGCCTAATTTGTTGCCATGTACATGTAGGGGAAATTCTAAGTGATAACATTATTATCAGCAAGTTCAACAGATATGGCTTAATTCCAGATGCGTAGTTTGGAGAGCACTTTGTTTGCACATGCTCATCTCATGATTAACCGGTCTGATGAATTTTTTGTAGTACGTAACAAAAATGGTTCTGAAAAATGTATCCGAGTAAAAGTAAAAAAAATAAAAACTCAAGTACAGATACTCCGAACAAATACGTAAGTACTATAACAATGCATGATTCCTCCTAACCTTATTTCACCGTCACTAGATATGGAGATAATGACGCCACTGATGGAGGAGGTGGGAGGAGAAGAGAACTCGGATGAGGAGAGCACTCCTGAGAAACCTCCCCATGGTATCACGTGAGTATAAATTTACACTACACATTATTTACTATAAAGTCTGCACTGTGCTAAAACATGCACACATCATACTCAGTACATGGCGTTATTTACACAGTACCATCATCCATGACTTCCCTGTATGATCTGTTTTACTCTTTTTCTCTTCTCTATTTATTTATTTAGATATGTTTTGTAAGTGTATATTCTGAATACCAGGGTGTATAAATTGTCACGTGAAGACTTTATCACCCAGTAAGTTAAAGGTGTGTCTACACAAAGGACCCAAAGCCTTGCTCTATACCAGTGCTTCTCAATTATTTTCTGTTACGCCCCCCCCCTAGCAAGAAGAAAACAATTCGCGCCCCCCCACCACCCACTTTCCGCCGCAACTATAAATTATAACTTTTTTCTATAATATAGTTACAGGTATATCTCTTCATTATATCGTATCCTTGTTAACATAAATAAAACAAAAAGAAAGAGATATAGTTCAACTTACAAGAATAACTTTTTTAACATTTTTTATCAGTCTGTAAAAGAAAGTGCATCAATTTGCCTTAAATTTAAAAATAATAATATCCTTGTTACATTTTTGACAAACTTACCACACCATTTGCTGCTGAAAATAAAATCAATAAATAATTAATTAAAATTGACTTCAGAAACATTAACTCAGGAGCACAATATATAAACACTTTAACCTACAAAACAAGAACAAATAGAACAATTTGTGCTGATTTTTTTTTCTCAAAATGAGGAAGCCAAGATTAATGGCTACAATGAGCACGTTTTGCAGCGCACAGCTTCTCAAAGCGAGGTTTGAAGCATGACACTGCAACTCTCAGCTCCTGCTCAATGTATATACTCGCTGCGCACAATGGGCAATGAGGGCGCCACTGCCAACTACTGGAGTGGATGTGCAATTACACTTTCTTGTAGTACGGCGGAAAAAAAGCATGTTCTCCTGGGTCACACGCGCCCCCCTCAGCATCGGGGCGCGCCCCACTATTTGAGAAGCACTGCTCTATACAGTGATACCTCTGCTCACGAACATAATTGGTTCCCAGAAAGTGTGTGTAAGGCGAAAAGTTCGTCTTCCGAACATTTATTTCCCATAAGAAACCATTAAAATGAGAATAATCCGTTCCCAGGTCCCCATAAAACATAATTTTCTACTAAATAAGCCTTAAAACTACACAAAAATATACCTTATTTTATGTATAATAAATGTGCTATTGTATTGTAATTAAAGAAATAAACTGTATTGTATAATAAAGTCGTTTTATTTACCTTTGTGATGGTAGTTGATGGCTTGATGGAATGGAGTGGGAGGAGGAGGGAGGGAGGGACTTACTGTTTGGAAGGAGTGTTTGGAAACGCCTACTGTTTGGAAACACCCTTAGCCACACACGCACCCTTAATAGCTTCCTTGTTCTTAAGTATGGTAGCAATGGTAGACTTAGCGTACTGGTACTGGGACGCTGAGTCACACAAACGCACACCTCGTTCGTGTTTTTCAATGATCTCCGCCTGTGGTGGGGTCTTTTTCGGTCCCATAATAGCAAAAGTACACTCAATATGGTCCAAAATGTCTAGCAAACACAAACCACTTCCGCACTCAAAGAAAGGGGTGATTTAACTGTGACGCCCGTGAGCGTCGGCCAACTTCTCGTGGCCGCCACCGTGGCGCTGTTCGACCGCGTGGTTTGATTCGTCCGCCGAAAACTAGTTCGTCAGCAGAGACTATATGCTCGCAAATTTAATGTTCTTGAGGCGAAAAGTTCGTGAGCTTAAGCGGAGGTTTTACTGTATTTGCAAGGCGAATACAGACAGGAAGGGAGACGAGCCATGAAACAGACTCTGATTACACTGTACTTATCTGAAGAACTGCAAATAAAACTCTTTATCTGAGACGATCTTGTCTCCAAGCTCATCCACCCTGAAGCATTCTTCTGGTGGGACGATAGTGCACACATTGTGTATTAAATACTCTTGAATACACCCACACCGCCATGTTTAACAATGAAAGATACTTTCATTCATTAAAATAATGAATATGAAAAGAGCTGGGTGAGTCCATGCTGTAGTGATGAGCACATCCGCCCTCACAGCAGGACGGCCCGGGGTTTGAGTCCCAGGCTCAGCGACACTGTTTCTGTGGGGCATTTGCAAGTTCACCCCGTGCTCGCGTGGGTTTTTTACCGTGTAGTCCGGTTTCGTCCCACAGTCCAAAGACTTGCACATTAGGTTAATTGCACCTGTTGCAAAATTCAAAGGTGACTGTGGATGGGTGTGTGCGTGTTGCCCTGTGATGGTCTGGTAAACTTTTTTTGAGGTGCACCCCACCCAATGAATGAGTGAAAATGTAAATGAGTAAATGAAAAAAGAGTAAATGGTGTAAGTGCGCCTTTCTTCCTCTAGAGGGCACTGGCATCTCTAATTCTAAGTCCTTCTCTCTCGCTCTCTCATCAGTTTCACTCAGACTTTACTTCATCTTTTAAAAGGAAACATTGGCACAGGGCTGCTCGGATTGCCTCTGGCTCTGAAGAATGCTGGGATACTGGTGAGTGAAGCCTGTGTCTGCATGCTTCTCACTGTTCTTTCAGAATGACCTAAGATCATCGTTTTCCTCTAAAACACAATGGGAAAAGCTGGCCTCACATGGGGGAATGGTGGTGGTGGTGGCAGTGATGGTGGTGGTGGTGGGGTGTTCAGCGTAGTTTAAAATGCTGGTGGTGCAGCAAAACCAATTGTGAGCTGTTGAGGGGAAAAAGCGGTGTGAATCAGGAGTAATGGTTCAGAAACTTGAACGATGACAACACTGCAGCTACGAATGAGGTAATGAGACAGTGACGCATGGCTTGGAACTGCACTGACCTGCCGTCAGAACCATCCCTTGTGAGGTCAGCTTGAAGAGCACATGCTGATTCAAGATCAGATCTTGTAGTCAGATTAATTTGAACTCAATACATCCTCAATCTCAATCTTCAGCAAATTATTCAAATGTAGAATGTTTGCCTGTAGCTAGGTGGTGTGTGTGTGTGTGTGTGTCTGTAGGTTTCTGTATAGTATATGATGTCACAAAGAGTTTTTTTTAACCACACTTCAATGCATTCAAATGAAATTGCCCCCCCTTTGCAATTTTTGTCACCATGGTAACCCGAATCACTACCAAAGGTCATTTTATTCCATTCCGGCTCAAGCCGCACCGTTTTGTGATCTAACTCGCCAGGATTCTCTTAACAGTGCAGGTCGCATTCCTCAGAGTAGATTATAGATAATGATGATGATAAAATTACTGCAGAAATTTTTGATGCTTTTCTCTGATCCCTAACTGTCATGAAATCCTCTGTCTGTCAGCATCCGTGCCATGATTTTATAATAATAATAATAATCAGTGAGCAGAGACACTGACACAATTGTAAACATTCTGAAGGACTTTGTGCTGATTTGATAAACCACGATCAACTGGAACAGAAGTGAAGGACTCCTGTTTGGCCCGTGGACAGTTAGTGCTGCTGAACACCCACAGAGTTTATTCTGCGGTGAAAAAGGAAGCGTTAGATATTTAGATGTGCACCTCAGAGAGGCCTCAGTGCTTCAGAACAACGGAAAAGTGACAGATGGTTGACTTCCAGAATGTTCTACAGGGGCAGCCCCTCACCACCTGAACCAGACTGAACCGTGGACTCACTGTTGTTGTTCTTAGTAGTTTTATCCTGGTATTAAATACACGCGGGGACAAGACGGAAAATTTCTCTTTTATAAGATGAAAAATGTGTGTCGGGGGGCCTTTTTATTTATTTATTTTTTGTGTTTTTATTATATCTACTTATAAACAAACTATTCATGGCCGAGGAACTTCAAATAAATAAATGTTAATGATTCACATTCGGTCTCTTCGTGTTTCACTCTTCATCTTTCTCTCTACCTTTCTTTCTCCATTCTTTTTTTTTTTCCCCCTACTTCCTTTTACTCATATTTCCCACACCCTTTTTCTTTCACTCTTTTTTCACCTTTTTAATTTTACGTTCTCTCCCCATCATATCCCTCCCTCGCTCTCTCGGATAGCTCGGCCCGGTGTGTTTAGTGCTGATGGGGGCGGTGTGTGTTCACTGCATGCACATCTTGGTGAACTGCAGCCACCAGCTGAGTGAAAGGTAAAACCATCTCTGTTCCTGTGCATGCGCTTAGAGACACTCACCCAGGTACTGTATTCATCATCACCCTTCCACCCTCAGGTTCAAGAAGTCGCCTCTTAGTTATAGTGAGACGGTCGCTGTCGCCATGGAGACGAGCTCATCCCACTGTGTGAGGAGAGGTGCTAATTTTGGCAGGTAAAGCCAAAATCTATCCCATCATCACTTCCTGCGGTGTAGCGACTCATATATTCTGACCTCGTAAAAGTAAGGTCAGTATCACGACGCTTTTTGTCTCTCACAGGCAGTTGGTGAACTTCTTTCTGGTTTTGACACAGCTGGGTTTTTGCAGCGTCTACTTTGTCTTCCTGGCAGAGAACATCAAACAGGTACAATTAGAATACATATCATCAAACAAGTACATTTGTCCAACCACAATCCAGCATTAGGTAATAGGTACAATTTTTTTAATGCAGTTTGTGTTCATTTGTGGTGTGTGTGTGTGTGTGTGTGTGTGTAGATGGCAGAAGGTCACTATGTTAACTCTTCCTCCTCATCAGAAGCAGTGTTAGCGTATTACTCCAACAGCTCAGAAAAGGGCACCGGCTCTGTTGTTTCAACGACAAAGGGGTTGGATCAGCGACTGTACATGGTCATCCTCCTGCCCTTTCTCATCCTCATCACCTTCATCAAGGAGCTGAGCAACATGGCACCGTTATGTGCCGTGGCCAACGTCGCCATGGCCACCAGTCTTGCACTCATCTACGCCTACATTCTTCCGGTGAGTCAGTGAATAGGTGAGTGAGGTAGGTGGGGTAGGTGATTGAGTCAGATGAGTGAGGTGAGTGAGAATACATGACTGATCTGAGGTATGTGATTGAGGTAAGACCGATATGTGAGGGAGAACGTCGGATGAGTAAGGGAGGTGAGTGGTGGGCTGAGGTGAGTTAGTAAGTAGGGTGAGTGAGTGAGGTAGGTGATTGAGTCAGATGATTGAGAGTACACGACTGATGTGAGGTATGTGACTGAGGTAAGGTAGGTACGTGGGTGACTACGTGGGGGACTACGTGGGTGACTACTTGAGGGACTACTTGAGGGACTACGTGAGGGAGGTGAGATGAGTGAGGTAGGTGAGTGAGGGGTGAGAGGAACTGAGGTAAGTTTTCTGAGTGTGTGAGTAGGTGAATAAGTGAGGTGAGTGGGCTGAGTGTACGTGAGGGGAGTGAGCTTCGGGTAGTTGAGTGCATGAGGTAGGTGAGTGAGTGGGCTGAGTGAGATGAGGTGGGATGGGTAGTTGAGGTGAGGTAGGTGAGGGAGGCGAGTCAGTGGGCTGAGTGAGGTGAGTGAATGAGGTATGTGAGTGGGCTGAGTGACGTGAGCAGCTGAGGTGAGTAAGGTGGGCTGATTGAGGTGAGTGGGCTGAGGTGAGTGGGCTGGGCTGACTTGAGGTGGGCTGGGCTGAGTGGGCTGGGCTGACTTGAGGTGAGTGGGCTGAGTGGGCTGGGCTGACTTGAGGTGAGTGGGCTGAGTGAGGTGGGGTGGGTGAGTGATTGAATCAGATGAGTGAGGAGAGTACATGACTGATCTGAGGTATGTGATTGAGGTAAAACAGATATGTGAGGTCAGCGAGTGGCCTGGGTGAGGTGGGCTGGGTGAGGTGAGCGAGTGGCCTGGGTGAGGTGGTCTGGGTGAGGTGAGCGAGTGGTCTGGGTGAGGTGAGCGAGTGGTCTGGGTGAGGTGAGCGAGTGGGCTGGGTGAGGTGAGCGAGTGGTCTGGGTGAGGTGAGCGAGTGGGCTGGGTGAGGTGAGCGAGTGGGCTGGGTGAGGTGAGCGAGTGGGGTGGGTGAGGTGAGCGAGTGGGCTGGGTGAGGTGAGCGAGTGGGCTGGGTGAGGTGAGCGAGTGAGGAGAACGAGTGAGGTGGGCTGAGTGAGGTGGGCTGAGTGTGGTGGGCTGAGTGAAGGTGAGTCGGTGAGTGACGGTGAGTCGGTGAGGTGCATGAGTGGAGATAAGTGAGGTGGGGAGGTGAGGTGAAGTGAGGTCGGTGAGTCGGTGAGTCGGTGAAGTGAGGTCGGTGAAGTGAGGTCGGTGAATGAGGTCGGTGAGAAGGTGAATGAGGTCGGTGAGTGGGCTGAGAGGTGGTTAGGTGAAGTGAGGTGAATGAGGTCAGTGAGTGAGTGGGCTGAGTGAGTGAGGTTAGTCGGTAGGTGAGGTGAGTGGATGAATGAGCTGAGTGACTTAGTGAGGTGAGGTAGGTGAGTGAGTGAGTGAGGTGAGTAGGTGAGGTGAGTGGAGATGCGGTAGATGAGTGAGGTGAGGTTGGGGAGTGAGTGGGCTGGGCTGAGTGACTGGTCAGAGTGAGTGGGCTGAGCGGGCTGGGCTGAGTGAGGTGGGATGAGTGAGAGAGCTGAGGTAGTTGAGGTGAGTGAATGGGGTAGGTAAGGGAGGTGAGTCAGTGGGCTGAGTGAGGTGAATGAATGAGGGAGGTGAGTGGGCTGACCGAGGTGAGTGAGTTCGGTGAGTGGGCTAGGTGAGGTGAGTGGACGTGTGTGAGGTGAGTGAGCAGGCTCAGTGAAGTGACTGCGGTGAGTCAGTGAGGTAGGTGAGCGACTGAGTGAGGTGAAGTAGGTAGGTGAGTGAGGTGAGTGGTCTGAGTGAGTTGGGTCAGTGAGGCAGGTGAGTGGGCTGAGTGAGGCAGGTGAGTGGGCTGAGTGAGTGGGCTGAGTGAGGCAGGTGAGTGGGCTGAGTGAGGTAGGTGAGTGGACTGCGTGAGGAGGGCTGAGTGAGGTGGGATGAGTGAGTGAGCTGAATGAGGTGAGGTAGGTAGTGAGGTAGGTGACTCAGTGAAGTTGAGTGAGCGAGTGAAGATGAGTAGGTGGAGTGAGTGAGGTGAGTAGATGAGGTGCATGAGTGGAGATAAGTGAGGTGGGTATGTGAGATGAGTGAGGTAGGTGAAGTGAGGTGAATGAGGTCGGTGAGGTGAATGAGGTCGGTGAGTGGGCTGAGTGAGGTGGTTAGGTGAAGTGAGGTCAGTGAGGTGAATGAGGTCACTGAGTGAGTGGGGCTGAGTGAGTGAGGTTAGTAGGTAGGTGAGGTGAGTGGCTGAGTGACTTAGTGAGGTGAGGTAGGTGAGTGGGCTGAGTGAGGTGAGTAGGTGGGGTGAGTGAGGTGAGTTAGGTAGGGTGAGTGAGGTGAGTTAGGTAGGTGAGGTGAGTGGATGAGTGAGGTGAGTAGGTAGGTGAGGTGAGTAGGTAGGTGAGGTGAGGTAGGTGAGTGAGTGAGTGGGCTGAGTGAGTGGCTGAGTGAGTGGGCTGAGGGAGGTGAGTGAGTGGGCTGACGGAGGTGAGTGAGTGGGCTGAGGGAGATGAGTAGGCCGAGTGAGTGAGGTGGGTAGTTGAGGTGAGTGAGTGAGGTGGGCTGAGTGGGCTGGGCTGAGTGAGGGGACTGAATGAGGCAGGTGAGTTGAGAGAGGTGATGGAGGTGAGTGAGTGGGCTGGGTGAGTGTGGAGAGCGAGTGAGGTGAGTGGAGGTGAGTATTTGTGTATCTTTTTCAGGTTGTTTTAAAAGAACAGGTTACAGAGTAGATTCCTTACCAAATATTGTGTGTGTGTGTGTAGAATGTCGGTGACCCGAGACGGCTTCCATACATCTCCACGTGGAAAAAGTTCCCTTTCTTTTTTGGAACTGCTATCTTTGCCTTTGAAGGGATCGGAGTGGTAAGTGTGTGTGTGTGTGTGTGTGTGTGTGTGTGTGTGTGTGTGTGTGTGTGTGTGTGTGTGTGTGTGTGTGTGTGTGTGTGCGTGTGCGTGAGAATGGTTACCTCAAATGATGTTTGCCCTGGACCTTCACTGTAAATCTCATTGCACATCTCTGAAAAAGGAATATTTTGGGTCTGCGTAATGAGCCCCATTATTGCAGTATAAGATCCATAGAAAGCTCCCTCATGAGTCTCGACACTTAATCGAGTGTGAATCCCAATATTTCAACCATTTCAAGGCCTGTTTTGGAAGCTCCACCACGAGGCCCAATACAGAGCTGCACCAGCAGCTCCGTCATTTAGTTCCCTGCAAGGAAAGACCTGGAGCTCCATTATAGGCCCATCCTTTCACTGAACAAACTCTCCCATGAAGCTCTACCACAAGCCCCATCATGAAGCTCAGCATGATAGTCATATCACTCCATCATGAGGCTCATCATTTTGCTCAGTGCATCTATCACAGAGCTCCACCAGAAGATAAAAAAAAACTTGGTTGATTGTTTGTCAATGAGCTCCGTCAAAGGATCACCAGTTTAACGTGAAACTCTACAAGACCTGCCATTCTACTCAGTATGATGAACCATCATTAAACCCAGAATAAAATCTATGCCGAGGCTGCGTCATGATGTTTATCACTAAAGTGATTGACAGTCCCAGTAACCACCCAAACATTTATAGGTTTTCATATTTTAATGAGGATAGCATGCAAACAATGACAGAAAGGGGGAGGAATAAATAACTGAACCCTCTGCCTAAGGAGACTTAAAGAGCAATTGAAACCAATTTTTACCAAACAATTTAAGTCAGGTGTGTGCCCAATCACTGATGAGTGGCTTAAAGCTGCCCTGCCCACTATAAAACACACACCTGGTAAGAATTGTCTTGATGAGAAGCATTGTCTGATGTGCACCATGGCTCGCTCAAAAGAGCTGTATGAAGACCTGCGATCAAGAATTGTTGATTTGTATAAAGCTGGGAAAGAATACAAAACCATCTCTAAAAGTCTGGATGTTCATCAATCGACAGTCAGAGAAGTTGTCTACAAATGGAGAGTTTGGTACCGTTGCTTCTCTCCCAAGGAGTGGCCGGCCACCAAAGATGACGCCAAGAGTTCAGTGCAGAATACTCAGAGAGGTAAAAAAACCCTAGAGTGTCAGCTAAAGACTTACAGAAATCACTGGCACAGTCCAATATCTCTGTGCACACATCTACTTTATGTAAAACAATGGCCAAGAATGGTGTTCATGGGAGGACTCCAAGGAGGAAGCCACTGCTGTCTTAAAAAAACATTGTTACTCGTTTAATGTTCGCAAAAAGGCACTTGGACACGCCACAGAAGTTTTGGCAAAATATTTTGTGGACTGATTAAACCAAAGTTGAGTTGTTTGGGAGGAACACACAACGTCATGTGTGGAGGAAAAATGGAACAGCTCACCAACATCAACACCTCATCCCCACCGTGAAGCATGGTGGAGGGTGCATCATAGTTTGGGGCTGTTTTGCTGCCTCGGGGCCTGGACAACTTGCAATCATTAATGGAAAAATGAATTCAAAAGTTTATCAGGATGTTTTGCAGGAAAACCTGAGGCCGTCTGTCAGACAGTTGAAGCTTTTTAGCTTTTTAGAGGATGGATGCTGCAACAAGAATAATCCAAAACACAGAAGTAAATCAACTTCAGAATGGTTTTAGAAGAACAAAATACACGTTCTGGAGTGGCCAAGTAAAAGTCCAGACTTGAACCCCATTGAGATGCTCAAGACAGCGATTCATGCCAGACATCCCATGAATCTGACTGAACTACAGCAGTTTTATAAAGAAGAATGGGCCAAGATTATTCCTGATCGATGTGCCAGACTGATCTGCAGTTACAGGAAGCGTCTGGTTGAAGAATTGCTGCCAAAGGGGGGGGCCCCACAAAATATTAAATGTGATGGTTCAGTTACTTATTCCTCCCCCTTCTGTCATTGTTTGCATGCTATCCTCATTACAATATGAAAACCTATAAATGTTTGGGTGGTTTTAGTTAAAGCAGACACTGTTTTTTAATCTTTGTGATTTTGACAAAGATCAGATCACATTTGATGGTGATTTTATGCAGAAATGTGAGAAATTCCAAAAGGTTCAGATACTTTTTCATACCACTGTACCGTCAGAGGAATCATTAAGAAGTTTAAAATAACTGGAACAGCGGTAAACAAGCCTGGACAAGGACGCAAGGTTATTTTGCCACCAAGCACAGTGAGAAGGACAGTAAGAGAAATAAAAAGTTCTCCAAAGCTCACTGTTAAAGGATCACAACAAATGGTGGCATCGTGGGGTCACAAAGCCTCCAAAACAACCGTCAGGTGCCGTCTACATGTCCAACGATCTGTTTGGGAGGCGTGTACGGAAAAAATATTTTTCTCGCAATCATAAATGCAAAAGTGTGGAGTTCACTAAGCAGTGCTGGGGCCTCAACTGGGACCGTGTGCTTTGGTCTGATGAGACTGAGATAGAACTTTTTGGCAACAAACACTCTTAAGTGGGTCTGGCGGAACACAAAAGACGAGCCCCTCATGCCCACTGTGAAGTTTGGGGGAGGATCGGTGATGCTGTGGCCTGCTTCTCAACCAGAGGCCTTGGGAACCATGTTAGGATGCATGGCATCAGGAACACTTTGAAATTCCAGAACATTTTCAATCAAAATCTGGTGGCCTTTGCCCGAAAGCTGAAATGAGTCATTACTGTGTCTTCCAACAAGATAATGGCCCTAAACACATGGCCAAATCTACACAGAAATGGTTCACCAGCCACAGAATCAAGTTCCTCCAATGGCCATCTCAGTCCCAGGACCTCAACCCCATTGAAATCCTGTGGAGTGGAGCTGAAGAGGAGAGAACGTTGTTTTGTTGGTAAAAGGCAGTTGAACAAAGTATTAACATCAGGGAGCTAATAATGGTACATATGATTCATTCATTGTCGGAACGGCTTAATCCTAGTTAGGATCGTAGGGAGGCTAGTGCACATTTCGGCAGAATCTGGGCGAGGACAGAGTACACCCTGGACAGCTCTCCAGGCCATCGCAGGGCAGAAACACGTTGATGGCTATGCAGCTACTCTTTACTAAAGTCAGCAATGGTTCTTTTACATGAACCTCACACCACAGACAGTGAGAGACATGGCAGGCCTTTGATAACCCAGTTAGCTGCACTGGGACACACACACATGATTTAATGTAAAATAATTATTTCTTAATGTGGGATTTTTTTTCCCCATTGAATAAGTGCACTTGAATTAAAGGTTGGCCTTTCTTTTTCTTTTTTTTTCTATTGTGTGTCCGATATTTCGGAAAAAAAATTAGTATAGAATCTGAAAACATCATCTTAACCAGGGGTGTGGGGCTGATGGTGTAGTGGTTAGGGTGCTGGGCTCATGATCAGGAGGTTGGGTGTTCGAATCCCAGTGAGACCCCCACTGTGCTAAGACCCCTGGGCAAGGACTTAACCACAAGTGTGCCTCTGTTCACCCACCAGTAAAAATATATACTGGGAAGGTAAACTGTGATGGACTAGTGTCCCATCCAAGAGGAGTTGTACTCCTGGTAACTTCATGCTACAGAAACTGGGGATAAGCACCGGTCTGATGAGCCATTGGCTCAGGTCTAAAGCCCAACAAACCAGGGGTGCCAATAATTATGGGGGGAAGGGTAGTTCACTGTCAGGCATGACATGATGCTCCATTATTTAGCTCAGTATCAGGCCTATCATGGGGCTCCACCACGAGCTCCATCATTTAGCTGAATTCAAGGCTAGTGAAGCTCAGTATGATAACTGTTGCACCGCCCCACAAGGAGGCGCATCATTTAGCTTAGTATAGGACCAGTAACAGAGCTGCGCTGTCATAAGACTCATCATTTATTTTGAATTAGTTTGGTAGAAATATCTACCATTCCAGTAATTGGTGTAACTGCACTCATGCTCGTTTTAACTAGGGTTTTAGTCCATACTTTAGTAATATTTTGTGTGTGTGCATGTGTGCGTGTGTGTGTGCGCAGGTTCTTCCAGTAGAAAATCAAATGCGTGAGCCGAAGCGCTTCCCATGCGCGCTTGATGTCTCCATGGCCATCGTGATTGTCCTCTATGTCTCCTTAGCGACGCTTGGCTACCTACGCTTTGGCGATGACATCAAAGGAAGCATCACGCTCAACCTGCCACATGACTCCTGGTAACCATAGCTACAATACCCCCTTAGAACTGTGAGGTCCAGCTAGAAGACCATATTTCTAAAGAGTCATTAATATTCTAATGAATTCTCAAATGTGTTTAAAGATGCTAATATATGTATGTAGTCTTTGGAAAACAAGGCTCCTCAAAGGTTCTTTGTATAATTATGAGTTGTTAGCTTCTTAAATGAGTTCCGATGGGAACCCCGTAGTGAGTGGGGTGGATGCTGAACCATTAAGAGTTCCTGGGTTGATAAGTCTTCCATACTGCAGATTCTGTGCGTTTATACGAAGTTTAAATGTCCTGCTGCAGGGCCAATCTCCTGGTGAAGGTGCTCTACTCATTCGGAGTGTTTGTGACATTTGCCGTTCAGTTCTTTGTCGCTGCCGAGATCATGGTACCTGCTGTGTGTGTACGAGTTTCAGAAAGATGGAAAAGACACACTGACCTTTGCACAAGAGCACTGCTGACCTGCGTTACCTGTGAGTTCAACACGCACACAACACACACCTGGTGCCAGTTGGCAATCAAGCGCACACGCCTTTCCACCAGTTTTGAGCAGAACCATTGTAATCAGTGATGCATCAGTAACGGCGCCTACTTCATAATGTATGATTAAACAGTAGTACCAAGATGGCGCATCATTTTGATGTCTCACGGTAAACCATGGGTAGTTTTAGGTTCCCACCGTGGACTTTCTACCCAAGGCCCATTATTTAACTTTTTTTGTTTTTTTCCTTTGGGTTGCTCATGTTTCAGTAGGAGCCCCATAATGGAGCTCCAAGAATAAGCCCTATAGTAGAGCTACACCACAAAGCTTCTCATTGTCCAGAAAAGAGCACCACCATGAGGCCAGTCACATAAATCCACCATGATACACATCAACAATGAGGTACAGTCTACAGTGGACCCTCGGTGCTCGAACAGAATTCGTTCAAAAAATGTGGTTGATTACTGATTTGTTGGAAAAGTGAAACAATATTTCCATCAGAAATGGTCAAAAGTCGATTAATGTGTTCAGATTGAATGTCTACTTCCATCAGCACAGCTGTAAATACTTTCAAAACGAGTATATTTATGTAACACATACATTAATGCACAAAAGACTCAGACATGAGATTTTTCCGCTTTTTGGTGGAAATCCGCTTTTTCTGACCTCCAGAGGCCATTTTTATATTATTCCAAATCTGTTTTTTTTTTTTTCGGGGTGTAAGGGTTCAACTCCCGCCCCTCCGAGCGTGATGAAGTTGTGTGATACGATGTTCCAGCGAACATGTACATTTCATTAGGCTTAGTGTTAAACAGGATGGTCTTGCAGTGAAATCTAATCTTCTGCGTGATTTAAGCGATGTGATAAAGCGATAAGTAAAACGCATCATGATTAACTATCTGTATAACATCGTTCATATACCGTGGTACTTTTTCCAGACAGCAAAAAAAACAGCAAAGGATGAGTGTGATTGCAAGCAAAAAAGAGCAAGGTTAGACTATCAGAAAGAACAGGAAGAGAAAGCACAGCGGAGAGCTCAAAAGAAGGAAAGAACAGTCAAGCTCCTGTTGCTCGCAAAGAAGATTAAGCTTAAGAAGTAAAACAACAAGAATAACATTTGTACATAGTGTAAATATTTAACATAGAAGTTAGTGTAAATAAACCGTTTTTCTCAGATGCAAATTTTAAGAGCGGTCCCTTCATCTTGAAAGTTTAGAAGGTGAGATGATTGAATTTTTGTAATAAATACATATACGAGTTTACACGGTATTTCAAGACAGCCTGTCACTGGGGAATGTCTGTAATGGTCATCAGTAACAACACATTTGATTGTTCCGCAGTGCTTTAAAAAGCAGGAGAATATTTTGCTGTGTTCTGTTGGTAAATGTCCAACAAGATGAACCATTAGACACTGCCACAGCAAAACTATGGGATGCTCTGAATGAATGGAGCGATGAACCATATATGGACCTATCATAAAGTGATGAAGAGGATTTTTCACCTGATTCTCCTGCTCACTAACTTCATACATTTAAAGACATTCTGGGCCATGTGCTTTTCAAAGTGCCATGTGCTAAAGTTGACATTCATGTTGATTGGCTCGATTTTACAGGGAAAATATTTAAAGGAACAGCACTGGGAGGTAAAATTTAAAGGGTCTTTTTTTTTATTAAATTTTTTTAAATTATGCTGTTTTCTGTTTATTTTCAGATTTCCTGTAAGTAATTTGGTTGATACCACAAAATGAATAACACAAATACCAGTAAAACTCTTTTATTGTTCTGTTATTATTCATGTTTTCCACCTCTATGGTAATAAGCACTTGACGGCTGAGTCATACCATGTGACACTAGTTACAGCACACTCCGAATCTAATTATGTAAACCTCACATTTATAGACATGCTCCTAACACCGTATACAAAACGTTCAGCTTTTTTCATGCATGGCCAATCTCAAGCCTGAAAAGAGTAAACATTATATTAGTACGTAATAATTAACCTAACTTTGTACTGTATTTGTTTACAGTACGTATATTTATGGTTGCAATGTCAGTGTATGTGGATGAATGGGGTGGTGGAGAGGTGGGGTAATGGTTATTGCTTTGAGGGGCGTGGCAGTTTTTCCCTTCTGTCCCTTGATCGCAGATGATTCTTCACTTTCTCACTTTTCCTTTCCGGTAGAATCACTGCTGCTTTTCTTAGGACTCGGGGTTCAGGGTTAAAGTAGCCGTAATCTAATGTATAAACACAATACGCAGTATGAGACTCTCTCATTGGCTGTTCAAAGTACTGAACACTGAGCAGTGTTCAACACACTCGGCTCTGATCCGTTCCAACTCTGATCATTTGTTCCAACCCCAAGGCAGATTTCCTCATTTTTTAATTAATTAATTAATTTATTTTTTATTTATTTATTTATTTTTGGATCAAACTCAAATTTGTTCAACTAAAGAGTCACTCAATCACCAAGGTTCCACTGTATTACATAATTCAGAATGAGGCCTTTTACAGAGCTCCACCATGAAGCCTATATCAGTCAATGTCAGATATCTCACAAAGCTCCACCATGAATTCTACTGGATAAGATATTGAAAGACACTAATGACAGAGCTCCACAATAAGACTTCCTACTTTACTTGGAATGATAGCTGTAACAGAACCCCAACCTTAGATCTATCAGTTATTTCAGATGTATGAAGCACCGCTCCGTGAGTCATGAATTTTGATTAATGCCGAGCTCTAACACAAGGTCTATCATGTTTTAGCCTCGTGGTAGGGTCGGCTGCAGAACTTCACAATGAGGCCCATTTCTGATTTTAGTGTGAGACTCGTCAGAGCTCCACCATGTGGCCTATTATATAATATAGAAAGAATCCTGTGCCAGATCTTCACCACGAGAATCATTACGTAACTTAAAATAAGGGCTGTCAAATAACCCCACTGTTCGAGCCATTACTTATTTCAGATTTGAACGCTCTACCATGAGGCCCATTATTTGACATTGTGGTGAGTGAGGACTCGCATGTGCTATAGGTCAGTATTCGATTATGAGGCGTGAACCGTGCCTAACGCAAAGCACCAACATAAGGCCTGTCATGTTTTAGAGTTGTGGTAAGGTCAGCCGCAGAACTCCACTGGGAGGCCTATTGTGGGGCCATTATTTATTTCTGAAGGATTGTGAATTGAAATAGAAGTACTGTAGTCCTCTCTCTCGCTCGCTTTCTCTGGTGCATGCTGGGAGTTTAACAGTGTGTCTGTGGTAAACAAAGTTCTGGAGGTGAATAGGTACTACAGTAGATTGAGCTTCGAATTATAATAATTGGAGAGTTTTGTTTGAGTGTAGAATTCATCCCTAATGAGGATCTTTTGTTTATCTGAGGTTGTTAGCAGTGTTCAGACAGTCCAAGTTACCAGCAGCTGTTTATCAGGAGGTGGGAGGGTACACGTCTGAATACGCTCAGAGAGAAAATGAGCCGTCGTTGTATGGCTGGGCAGAAAATGCTCATCTTCCAAACACTCAGTGGCTACTAATGAGGAAGTGGATGTTAGCAGAGTCGGACAGGCTGCTGCAAGCCAATAACGAAGCAGACAAAGGTCTCAGGAGGGTGAGACACTGGTGCGCGCGCGCACACACATACACGCACAGGAAATAAAGCGATGGCGATGTTTTAGAGGAGTCATGGTTTGCCCAAGAGTAAAGTGTAGTGATGTTAACTCTGAAGTTAACACTGAGCGCACTGACAGCACAGAGTCGCTCAGTGACCCAGTAAAACGAAGAAGTGCCCTCATTTTTCCAACATAGTGTCAGAAGTTGTGAAAAATATACAGCTTATTTCGAAAAGAGTACAAAGAAATAATCACTTTTGGATGAAACTGTCAGTAGAATTTTTACAGTACCGGCAGAATTGAGGATGTTTGATGCATTTTGTTATAAGTTAGGAAGCGTGATTTATACCAGCGTTCTTTAAATCAGGGTACACCACGATCCTCTGAGTGATGAATCAAAGACTCGGGGAGGTGTTTGAAAAAAAAAAAAATCAGTAAAGTTGATCCCCTGTGGCTGTTATAGAACTCTGAGGAGCTCTGGATTCTGCTGGAAAAAAAAACACAAATAAGGGCCATTCCATGTCACAAATCTCCAAAACCTCCCCAGTGACACCTCTTTCACTTTGGCTGATTTATTATTTATTGAAATGCCTTGTGATGCCAAATGAAAACCGTTAGAACTGGGAAGCTAAAACTTCAGATTCTTCTGAGTTATGGCCCCACTTTTGGGCCCTCCAAATTCCCAGATCTGTGTATTCTGGCTCTGTCTATCAGATTCTGCACTTAGAATTAACATTTAGCCTTCAGAGATATGGACCTTTTTAAAGTGTTTTTTAAATGATATAATGAATGGTGGGGTTTTTTTTTTTTTTTTTTTTTTAATTTTTGGGGTCCATATCTTGGAAAGTCGTCCTAATAGTGTTTCAACAGATTTCATATCAGGAGACTGGGAGGCTTGATGGAGGGTATGGGTGGGGGTCCTAAATATGCCTTTCTAATCCTCTCTTTCAGGCCATGAGTTGGCCATTGATCACATGATGACTGGAATGAGCTTTTAGCCCATCAGTCAACGTTTATAAAATGTTTAAGCCAAAAAAAAAAAACCCCTCTTTTTCTAATCAAACTCATTCATTATATACTTTTGCACTATTTTGTGGATTTACTGAAAAAATAAAATTGGCAAATTCGTAAAGTAGGTCAACTGCTGTGTGAACTGCCTGTTCATGTTTATGGTAGCTGAAACACACCCTCATAATAAAATATACATTGAGTGACCTATAGTAACGAGGAAGACATATATTTGCATGTATAAATAGAAAGACTGCATTTATTAAGCTTGCACGCACTGAGCGTACAGTACATAACTTCTATGTTGTCTATGACCCAAAATGACAAGAATACAAAGAGTTTCCAAGATATGAACCCCCCCCAAAAACATTTTTGCATCATGAAAAAAAACACTTTTCAGGGGTTGACATCACTGAAACTGCCTTATCTACGTTAATTTTAAATGCAGAATCTGATAGACAAGGCCAACATACATTGCACAACATGCCAACTATGGCAATTTACAGGCCTGTATCTACCTTAAAACAAAACGTATGAGTCCCCAAAAATGCTTAATTAAGTGAGCAATTCACAGACCCCAAAAGTGGGGCGAGAACTCGAACCATTAGAGTAGGAAGCTCAAACTTCAGATTCCTTTATTTGTCATCATAAGGCTCCATTAGTATAAAAATCAGCCAAACTGAAGAGGTGTCATTAGGGAGGAGGTGTGACTTGACATGGAATGCCCATAATGTAAAAATATTTTTAAATCTTGAAATAATAAAAAAAAAAGTTGAGAGAGCGCAAACCACTACTAAGACAGAAAAAAGTAATACCACACTCCACATAAAAAAAACCCCAAAAATCATCTTAAGGGCAGTGGTGGCCTGGTGGTAAAGGTGCTGGATCACTGATCCTAAGGTTGAGGGTTCAAGCCCCACTCTCCAAGGGTTGCCCCTACCCCCCCGTGCAGCTAACTGGGTTATCAAAGGCCATCCGTGTCTCTCTCTTTATGGTGTGAGGTTCATGTAAAAGACCCATTACTGACTTTCAACGACAGGAGCTGCATAGCCGTCAGCGTGTTTCTGCCCTGTGATGGCCTGGCGAGCTGTCCAGGGTGTACTCTTCCCTCGCCCAGAGTTGGCTGGGATGGGCACTAGCCTCCCCGTGACCCTAATTTGGATGAAGTGGTTACAGAAAAGGAATGGATGAACGAAAATCATCCCATCACGCAATGTTTTTAAAACTTTCAAAAATTCATGGATTCAGATCATCTCCCAAAAATCAAATGGAGCTTTCTTGGCTTGGATTCTTGCCCTCCAAAACATTTATATAACATCCCTTCAGATCCCCCCCCCCCCCTAAAAGCAACAAACAATCAAACAAACAAACCTCCTTGGTAGAGGTTAAAAAAAAAAACTGGAAAAAAACAAACAAAAAACCCCCCACATTCCTCAGGGGGGCAGCAGTGGACAGTTGTGTGTGTGTGTGTGTGTGTGTGTGTGTGAAAGGAAGAAGAGGAGACATGACACTTGCAGTCTCATGAATTAAACATCTCTCTCTCTCTTCCTGTCTCTTTCTATACTTTAACTAAATACACACACACACAAACACTTTTCTTTAATGCTAAATATACACAACAAGAATGAGAAAGCTAACGGACAGGCTGTATGAAAAAACAAAATCCAGATTACATATGTAGATGTACAGTGTTGTGAAAGTGTTCGCCCTTCTTAATTTAAGTTTTTGTACGTTTCTCACACCTAAACGTTTACCTAAACATTTCAGATGAAACAAATTTAAATATAAGACAGACAACACAAGTAAATACAAAATGCAGTTTTTAAACGAAGATTTTTATTATTAAGGGAAAAAGAATTACAAACCTACATGGCCCCGAGTGAAAGTGCACTTCCTCTTAAAACGGAACTGTAACTTCTCATACAGAGTTCAGTTTTGCGAGCCACACCCAGGCCTGACTACTGCTCCACCTGTTCTCAATCAAGAAATCACTTAAATAAGACCTGTCTAACAAAGTGAAGTATACTCAGAGGTCCAAAAAGCTTTGCATCACGCCGAGATCCAAAGAAATCAGGAACGAATGAGAGAGTCATTCAGATCCATCAATTCAGGAAAAGGTTATAAAGGCATTTCTAAAGCTCTGGGACTCCGGTGCGCCACAGTGAGAGCCATTATCAACAAATCATGAAAACACGGAACAAGGCGAACCTTCCCAGGAGGCACTGGCTGACCAAAATTACCCCTTCACCGCAACTCTAACCCGTGCTATTGGCAAGAAGCCCACAAAGGCTCATTGCTGAAAAAAAACATGTTGAAGAGGTTACAATTCACCAAAGAGCACATTGACTCGTATAAAGAGGAACAGAGCAACATTCTGTGGACTGATGCGAGTAATATTGTTCTTTTTGGGTCAAATGGCCGGAGACAATTTATCAGACGAGCCCCAAACACTGCATTCAGGCTACAGTGCATTGTGAGGACAGTGAAACATGGTGGTGTAAGCATCATGATATGGGGATGTTTCTCATTCTGTGGTGTCGGGCATATTTATCACATCCCAGGGATCATGGATCAGTTTGAATCCATCAGAACACTTGAAGAGTTTGTGCTGCCTTATACCGAATAGAAAATGCCCTTGAAATGGGTTGCCACAAGACAATGACCCCAAACACACCAGTGAACTGGAAACATCTCGGTTCCACACCACCAAGTATGAGGTTCTGGAGTGGTGACCAGATTCCCGGACATTAATACAATAGAAAACTTGTGAGGTGACATCAAAAATGCAGCTTCTGAGGAAAAACCCAGAAATCCAGAAGATCTGTGGAATGTGGTCCGATCATCCTGGGCTGGAACACCTGCTCACAGGTAACGGAAGTTTGTCAACTCCACAACACAGATGTGCAGCAGGACTCAGAACCAGTGTTTATACAAATAAATATTAGTTCAGAGATTCAAAGGTAAACAAATTTTTACATTTTTCACTTTATACACTGAATATTTTAGTTTATAAATAAGAAAACAGACTCTGATATTTTAAAAACAGTTGAATATTCACGTTTCTCCAATTTCTTTACAGGAATAACACAAATCTTCTATATTTTTCTTCATGTTTTAAAGTGGAATTGAGTGTCGTGTTCCCAGTAGATTTGTGTGTCTGGAAAAAAGTTATCATAAGGATTTTGACGTGTGTGTGTGTTTGTGTTTGAATATACACGCACATACACATAAGCAATATTACATAAATAATAAGCTGTCACCTGATGTAAGTGGATAATAGAAACATTAAAAATGATCTTTTGGCCTGTCGACATATTTTTTTTTTAACTCAGTGAAACAGAAGTGTTTCAGTCATGTCGTAGCGTGTCAACAAACAGCGTATGAACGCAATTTCAGGGTTAAAATCGCGTTAAACGAAAGCCTGAGTGTCAACGCCTCTCTGAACCCATTGTTAAATTCCTTTCACGTACTCTGGTTCCGGTTCTATTCAGGTTTATTTGTTATTGACTGAAGTGATGCGGCGCCTGAATGGCGTCTCAGCTCGTGCTTTTATTCCAGCTGCTCAATTTGACACGGTGCTGAAAATGGTAGATGTTAGAATGTCAGTGAGGTGAACAGAATTTCACAAACGTATAATTACTGAAATTGCAGCAAAGTTCCATTGAGAACTGCCTTCATTTTACCAGGTACTGAATATGGAGAATTTTATAATAAATTTACATAAAGACACTATTTCTTTAAAAAAATTAATTAATTTTCTGAACCTTTTATTGACAATTATGGTCACGGACAGGCTGGTGTCCATCTCAGCCGACTCTGGATGAGGGCATAGTATATCCTGGACGGCGTACAAGGCCACCACAAATGAGAATAAAATCTGTGGAATTCTTTTTCTGTCATTTTTTTAATATAAAGAGTCTTACAGTGTTTTGTCTATTGATTATTTCTTCATAATTATTTATTTTGTGTGTGTGTGTGTGTGAATTTATATTGTGTGTGTGTGAATTTATATTGTGTGTGTGTGCGTGTGAATTGATAATGTGCGTGTGAATTGATATTGTGTGTGTGTGTGTGTGTGTGAATTGATAGTGTGCGTGTGAATTGATGATGATGTGTGTGTGTGTGTGTGAATTTATATTGTGTGTGTGTGTGTGTGAATTTATATTGGGTGTGTGAATTTATATTGTGTGTGTGTGTGTGTGTGTGAATTTATATTGTGTGTGTGAATTTATATTGTCTGTGTGTGTGTGAATTTATATTGAGTGTGTGTGTGTGTGTGAGAGAGAATTTATATTGTGCGTGTATGCTGTGAATTTATTTCATTCATGTGTGAATTTATTGTGTGTGTGTGTGTAAATTTAGTGTGTGTGTGTGTGTGTGTGTGTGTGTGTGAATTTATATTGTGTGTGAATTTATATTGTGTGTGTGTGTGAATGAATTTATATTGTGTGTGTGTGTGTGATTTATTTCATTTCTTTGTGAATTTATAGTTTGTGTGTGTGTGTGAATTTAGTGTGTGTGTGTGAGTGAATTTAGTGTGTGTGTGTGTGTGTGTGCGTGTGAATTTATATTGTGTGTGTGTGTGTGTGTATTATTTCATTTCTTTGTGAATTTATAGTTTGTGTGTGTGCGTGAATTTATTGTGTGTGTGAATTTAGTATGTGTGTTTGAATTTATTGTGTGTGTGAATTTAGTGTGCGTGTGTGTGTTTGAATTTGTGTGTGTGTGTGTGTGTGTGTGTGTATTTCTATTTCATTTGTGTGTTTTTAAGTAATTGACTGAAATCATGAATAATTATTTAAATAATGTTTGCACGGTTGTGTTTTTTGCTTTGGAAAGCAGTTTTGTTTTGCCGCCATTCCTTGCTCTGTGATGTTCGTCTCCAGCCTTCTTGACAGCGCCTGAATACTTGAAGGGTCTGGGTATTTGAAGTTAGGATAGGTTGAAGTGGTTCAAGATACAGGGACTGGAGCGTGGGGCGATTGTTTTTTTTTTTTGTTTTTTTTTCGGGTAACAGTCCTGCAGCCGTGAAGGGCGGGGCACTGACGAGTGTCTCTCCCCCTTATGCCAGTCCCAAGCCTGGGAAAATGCAGAGGGTTGTGTCAGGAAGGGCATCTGATGTAAAACAAATGGCAAACTTTATCATGCAAATGACAAATATTAGCTCCATACCGGATCGGTCGAGGCCCAGGTTAACAACGATCATCAGTATAACCATTATTATTAATCATTAATCAGTATTATCATCAGATAATCAGTGCTGTTAACCAACAGAGTGCTGATGGAAATTGGGCTACTGTTGGTCGAAGAAGGAGGGGCGGGAGGCGTGTCCGTAGGCAGAGAGAGAAGAGGAAAAGCATGAGTCAAGGACTGAAAGTAGGGACTTTGAATGTTGGAACTAAGCAAGGAAAAGATCGAGAGCTGGCTGACATGATGCAGAGGAGGAAGATGGACATACTGTGTCTTCAGGAGACCAGGTGGAAAGGTAGCAAGGCTAAAAGCTTAGGAGCAGGGTTTAAGCATGGTGTGGATGGGAAGAGAAATGGAGTAGGAGTCATCTTGAAGGAGGGGTTTGTCAGGAATGTTCTAGAAGTGAAGAGTGTCAGACAGAGTGATGGGTCTCAAGTTAGAAATTGAAGGTGTGATGTTCAATGTTGTTAGTGCTTATGTCCCACAGACAGGATGTGAGCGAGAAGAGGAGAGATTCTGGAGTGACTTAGATAGTGATGCAGAGTACCCCCAGAGGTGAACGAGTGGTCATTGGTGCAGACTTCAATTTACATGTTGATGCAGGCAACAGAGGGGACGAGGAAGTAAGTGATGGACAGGTTTGGTATCCAGGACAGAAACACAGAAGTACAGATGTTGATCGATTTTTCAAAAAGGATGGAAATGGCTGTGGTGAATACTTTCTTCCAGAAGAAACAGGAACATAGCATGACTTATGAAAGCGGTTGTAGGAGCACACAGGTAGACTACATCTTGTGTAGGTGATGTAATTTGAAGGAGTCAGTGACTGCAAAGTAGTAGTGGGTGAGAGTGTTGCCAAACGGCATAGGATGGGGTGTGCAGGATGACGCTGATGGTGAGGAAGGTGAAGAAGACGAAGACAAAGTGGTGGAAGCTGAAAAAGGAAGAGAGTCGTGTTGTCTTCAAGGAGGAGTTGAAACAGGCTTTGGGTGGTCAGGAAGTGCTTCCAGATGACTGGACAACCACAGCCAATGTGATCAGGGACACTGGTAGGAGAGTACTTGGTGTGTCCTCTGGAAGGAAAGTAGATAAGGAGACTTGGTGGTGGAATGAGGAAGTTCAGGAGTGTGTACAAAAGAAGAGGTTGGCTAAGAAGTGGGGCATTGAGAGGACCGAAGAGAGTAAACAGTAGTACAGGGAGACAGCGCAAGGTGAAAGTAGCGGTGTCAAAGGCCAAACAGGGCGTATGATGACTTGTATAATAGGTTGGACAGTAAGGAGGGAGAAAATGATCTATACGGGTTGGCACAGCAGAGAGATAGAGATGGGAAGGACATGCAGCAACTTAGATTGATAAAGGACAGAGAGGGAAATGTATTGACTGATGACAGAAGTGTGCTGGGAAGATGGAAAGAGTACTTTGAAGAGCTGATGAATGAGGAAAACGAGAGAGAAAAAGGAGTAGAAGAGGCGACCGTTGAGGAGCAGGAATTGGCAAAGATTAGTAAGGGTGAAGTGAGGAGGGCACTGAAGAGGATGAAGAATGGAAAGACAGTTGGTCCGGATGATATACTCGTCCTTCTCAAAAAATTAGCATATTGTGATAAAGTTCATTATTTTCTGTAATGTACTTATAAACATTATTAACTTTCCTATATTTTAGATTCATTATACACAACTGAAGTAGTTCAAGCCTTTTATTGTTTTAATATTGATCATTTTTGCAAAAAAGTAAAGAAAAACCAAAAATCCCTATCTCAAAAAATTAGCATATTCCATCCGACCAATAAAAAGTGCTTTTAATACAAAAAAGTCAACCTTCAAATAATGATGTTCAGTTATGCACTCAATACTTGGTTGGGAATCCTTTTGCAGAAATGACTGCTTCAATGCGGCGTGGCATGGAGGCAATCAGCCTGTGGCACTGCTGAGGTGTTACGGAGGCCCAGGATATTTCGATAGCTGCCTTAAGCTCATCCACAGTGTTGGGTCTGGTGTCTCTCAACTTTCTCTTCACAATATCCTACAGATTCTCTATGGGGTTCAGGTCAGGAGAGTTGGCAGGCCAATTGAGCACAGTAATACCATGGTCAGTAAACCATTTCCCAGTGGTTTTGGCACTGTGAGCAGGTGCCAGGTCATGCTGAAAAATGAAATCTTCATCTCCATAAAGCTTTTCAGCAGATGGAAGCATGAAGTGCTCCAAAATCTCCTGATAGCTAGCTGCATTGACCCTGCCCTTGATAAAACACAGTGGACCAAAACCAGCAGCTGACATGGCACCCCAGACCATCACTGACTGTGGGTACTTGACACTGGACTTCAGGCATTTTGGCATTTCCTTCTCTCCAGTCTTCCTCCAGACTCTGGCACCTTGATTTCGGAATGACATGCAAAATTTGCTTTCATCTGAAAAAAGTACTTTGGACCACTGAGCATCACTGCAGTGCTGCTTCTCTGTAGCCCAGGTCAGGCGCTTCTGCCGCTATTTCTGGTTCAAAAGTGGCTTGACCTGGGGAATGCAGCACCTGTAGCCCGTTTCCTGCACATGCATGTGCATGGAGGCTCTGGATGTTTCTACTTTTCTACTCCAGACTCAGTCCACTGCTTCCACAGGTCCCCCAAGGTCTGGAATCGGCTCTTCTTTCACTTTTTCCTTCCCACAGACGTCCCACTGAGGTGCCTTGATACAGCACTCTGGCAACAGCCTATTCGCTCAGAGATTTCTTTGTGTCTTACCCTCTTGCTTGAGGGTGTCAACGATGGCCTTCTGGACAGCAGTCAGGTCGGCAGTCTTACCCATGATTGCGGTTTTGAGTAATGAACCAGGCTGGGAATTTTTAAAAGCCTCAGGAATCTTTTGCAGGTGTTTATAGTTAATTGGTTGATTCAGATGATTAGGTTAATATCTCGGTTGGAGTACCTTTTCATGATATGCAAATTTTTTACCGGGGATTTAGCTCAGTTGGTAGAGCGTCCACTTTATCCTCCGGAAGGTCGGAGTTCGAATCTGGCCGCGTCATACCATAAGACGTTAAAATTTGGCAGTTGTTGCTTCCTGCTTGGCGCTCAGCATCAAAGGATAGAACAACACAATAACTGGCGCTGCACAGTGGCGACAGGTGCCCAGAGCACAAACCAAATTTCAATGTATGTAAAAAGTACTTTGACAATAAAGAATTAGTTTAGTTTAGTTTAGTTTAGTTTTTTTGAGATAGGAGTTTTGGGTTTTCATGAGCGGTGTGCAATGAATCTAAAATATATGAAAGTTTAATTTTTATCAGTACATTACAGAATATAATGAACTTTATCACAATATGCTAATTTTTTTTAGAAGGACTAGTGTGTGTGTGTGTGTGTGTGTGTGTATATAAATACATACACACAGTATATGCTAATTTTTTGAGGACTAGTACCTGTGGAGGTATGGTAGTGTCTAGGAGAGGTAGCAGTAGATTTTCTACAAGAACATTCAACAAGGTCTTAGAGAGTGAGCAGATGCCGGAGGAATGGAGGAGAAGTGTGCTGGTGCCCATTTTTAAGAACAAAGGAGATGTGCAGAGTTGTGGTAACTACAGAGGGATAAAGTTGATGAGCCATATGATGAAGTTATGGGAAAGAATAGTGGAAGCTAGACTAAGGGCAGAGGTAAGCATTTGTGAACAACAGTTTGGTTCATGCCAAGAATGAGCACCACAGATGCAGTGTTTGCTTTGAGGATGTTAATAGAGAAGTACAGAGAAGGTCAGAGGGAACTACATTGTGCCTTTTGTGGATTTGGAAAAAGCATATGACAGGGTGCCAAGAGAAGAACTTTGGTATTGCTTGAGGAAGTCTGGAGTGGCAGAGAAGTATGTTGAAGTGGTGCAGGACATGTATGAGAGATGTAAGACAGTGGTGAGGTGTGCTGACGGCGTGACCGACGAATTCAAGGTGGAGGTGGAACTGCATCAAGGATCAGCTCTGAGCCCCTTCTTGTTCGCGATGGTGATGGACAGGCTGACAGACGAGGTTAAGCAAGAATCTCCATGAACTATGATGCTTGCAGATGACATTGTGATCTGTAGTGAGAGCAGAGAACAAGTGGAGGAAAATCGACAGAGATGAAGGTATGCCCTGGAAAGGAGAGGAATGAAGGGTAGCCTCAGAAAATCAGAATACATGTGTGTGAATGAGAAGGATTGAGGAGGAACGGTGATGTTACAGGGAGCGGAGATAAAGAAGGTGGAGGATTTTAAGTACTTAGGCTCAACAATCCAGAGCAATGGAGAGTGTGGTAAATAGGTGAAGAAGCGTGTGCAGGCAGTCTGGAATGATTGGAGAAAAGTGTCCGGTGTGATGTACACTTTTCCTTTCATTCTTGCTAATACTCTCCTATCGTACAAGACGGTGGTGAGGCCAGCGATGTTGTATGGCTTAGAAACAGTGGCGCTGAGGAAAAGGCAGGAGGCAGAGCTGGAGGTAGCAGAGATGAAGATGTTGAGGTTCTCTCTGGGAGTATCGAGGATGGATAGGATCAGAAAGGAGTACATCAGAGGGACAGCCCATGTAAGATGGTTTGGACATGTATCGAGGAGGGATAGTGACTATATTGGCAGTAGGATGCTGAGGTTGAAACTAATGCAGCCATGAGGCGGGGGGGGGGGCACTAACCAGTGTCTCTCCCCCTTATGCCGGTCCCAAGCCCGGATAAATGCAGAGGGTTGCGACAGGAAGGGCATCCGGCGTAAAACTTCTGCCAAAAAAAAAAATGCAAATGATCAATACAGAATTCATACCGGATCGGTCGAGGCCCGGGTTAACAACGACCGCCATCAGTGCTGTCAACCAACAGGGTGCTGATGGAAATTGGACTACTGTTGGTCGAAGACGTCGAAGAAGGAGAGGCGGGAGGCGTGTCCGTAGGCAGAGAGAGAAGAGGAAATGCGTGAGCCTAGGACTGAGAGTAGGGACTTTGAATGTTGGAACTATGCAAGGAAAAAATAGGGAGCTGGCTGACATGATGCAGAGGAGGAAGGTGGACATACTGTGTGTTCAGGAGACAAGGTGGAAAGGTAGAAAGGCTAAAAGCTTAGGAGCAGGGTTTAAACTGTTTTATAATGGCGTGGATGGGAAGAGAAATGGAGTAGGAGTCATCTTGAAGGAGGGGTTTGTCAGGAATGTTCTAGAAGTGAAAAGAGTGTCAGACAGAGTGGTGAGTCTCAAGTTAGAAATTGAAGGCGTGATGGTCAATGTTGTTAGTGCTTATGCCCCACAGGCAGGATGTAAGCTAGAAGAGAAGGAGAGATTCTGGAGTGAGTTAGATGAAGTGATGCAGAGTACCCCCAGAGGTGAAAGAGTGGTCATTGGAGCAGACTTCAATGGACATGTTGGTGCAGGCAACAGAGGGGACGAGGAAGTGATGGGCAGGTTTGGTATCCAGGACAGGAACACAGAAGGACAGATGTTGATAGATTTTGCAAAAAGGATGGAAATGGCTGTGGTGAATACTTTCTTCAAGAAGAAACAGAAGCATAGGGTGACTTATGAAAGCGGAGGTAAGAGCACACAGGTCGACTACATCTTGTGTAGGCGATGTAATTTGAAGGAAGTCAGTGACTGCAAAGTAGTAATGGGTGAGAGTGTTGCCAAACAGCATAGGATGGTGGTGTGCAGGATGACACTGATGGTGAGAAAGGTGAAAAAGGCAAAGGCAGAGCAGAAGACAAAGTGGTGGAAGCTGAAAAAGGAAGAGTGTCGTGTTGTCTTCAAGGAGGAGTTGAAACAGGCTTTGGGTAGTCAGGAAGTGCTTCCAGAGGACTGGACAACCACAGCCAATGTGATCAGGGAGACCGGTAGGAGAGTACTTGGTGTGTCCTCTGGAAGGAAAGTAGATAAGGAAACTTGGTGGTGTAATGAGGAAGTGCAGGAGTGTGTACAAAAGAAGAGGTTAGCCAAGAAGAAGTGGGACATTGAGAGGACCGAAGAGAGTAAACAGGAGTACAGGGAGACACAGCGTAAGGCGAAGGTAGCAGTGTCAAAGGCCAAACAGAGGGCGTATGATGACTTGTATGATAGGTTGAACAGTAAGGAGGGAGAAAATGATCTATACAGGTTAGCACAGCAGAGAAATAGAGATGGGAAAGACGTGCAGCAAGTTAGAGTGATAAAGGACAGAGAGGGAAATGTATTGACTGATGACAGAAGTGTGCTGGGAAGATGGAAAGAGTACTTTGAAGAGCTGATGAATGAGGAAAATGAGAGAAAAAAGAATAGAAGGGGTGACCGTTGAGGAGCAGGAAGTAGCAAAGATTAGTAAGGGAGAAGTGAGGAGGGCATTGAAGAGGATGAAGAGCGGAAAGGCAGTTGGCCCTGATGACATACCAGTTGAGGTATGGAAGTGTCTAGGGGAGGTAGCAGTAGATTTTCTGACAAGAATATTCAACAAGGTCTTAGAAAGTGAGCAGATGCCAGAGAAATGGAGGAGAAGTGTGCTTGTGCCCATTTTTAAGAACAAGGGCGTTGTACAGAGTTGTGGCAACTACAGAGGGATAAAGTTGATGAGCCATACAATGAAGCTATGGGAAAGAATAGTGGAAGCAAGACTAAGGGCAGAGGTCAGCATTTGTGAACAACAGTTTGGTTTCATGCCAAGAAAGAGCACCACAGATGCAGTGTTGGCTTTGAGGATGTTAATAGAGAAGTACAGAGAAGGTCAGAAGGAGCTGCATTGTGCCTTTGTGGATCTGGAGAAAGCATATGACAGGGTGCCGAGAGAAGAACTGTGGTATTGTATGAGGAAGTCTGGAGTGACAGAGAAGTATGTTAGAGTGGTGCAGGACATGTATGATAGATGTAAGACAGTGGTGAGGTGTGCTGTCGGTGTGACAGAAGAGTTCAAGGTGGAGGTGGGACTGCATCAAGGGTCAGCTCTCAGCCCCTTCTTGTTTGCTATGGTGATGGACAGGCTAACAGATGAGGTTAGACAAGAATCTCCATGGACTATGATGTTTGCAGATGACATAGTGATCTGTAGTGAGAGTAGAGACCAAGTGGAGGAAAATCTAGAGAGGTGGAGGTATGCCCTGGAAAGGAGGGGATTGAAGGTTAGTCTTAGTAAGACAGAATACATGTGTGTGAACGACAAGGACCCAAGAGGAACTTTGAGGTTACAGGGGGCAGAGATAAAGAAGGTGGAGGATTTTAAGTACTTAGGCTCAACAATCCAGAGCAATGGAGAGTGTGGAAAAGTGGTGAAGAAGCGCGTGCAGGCAGGTTGGAATGGATGGAGAAAAGTGTCCGGTGTGATGTGTGATAGGAGAGTATCGGCAAGAATGAAGGGAAAAGTGTACAAGACGGTGATGAGGCCAGCAATGTTGTATGGTTTAGAGACAGTGGCCCTGGGGAAAAGACAGGAGTCAGAGTTGGAGGTAGCAGAGATGAAAATGTTGAGGTTCTCTTTGGGAGTAACGAGGATGGATAGGATCAGAAATGAGTACATCAGAGGGACAGCACATGTTAGATGTTTTGGAGACAAATTCAGAGAGGCTAGATTGAGATGGTTTGGACATGTACAGAGGAGGGATAGTGAGTATATTGGTCGTAGGATGCTGAGGTTGGAACTACCAGGCAAAAGGCCCAGAGGAAGACCAAAGAGAAGATTTATGGATGCGGTGAAGGCGGACATGAAGGTCGTTGGAGTAAGAGTAGAAGATGCAGAGGATAGGGAGAGATGGAGGCAGATCATTTGCTGTGGCGACCCCTGAAGGGAACAGCCGAAAGGAAAAGAAGAAGAAGAAGAAGAAGATGCTGAGGTTGAAACTACCAGGCAGAAGGCCTAGAGGAAGACCAAAGAAGAGATTTATGGATGTGGTGAAGGAAGACATGCAGGTCGTTGGAGTAAGAGAAGAAGATGCAGAGCAAAGGGTGAGATTGAGGTGGATGATTTGCTTTGGCGACCCCTGAAGGGAACAGCCGAAAGGAAAAGACGAGTCCTGCTGATCCAGGTTCAGTCACGTTAGAGAAGGAGGGCAGGGTGGGGTTTTGAGTCTCGTGCAACGTGCGCACAGCTCCGGGAGGAAAAGGTGTTTGATTTGTTTATTCATTCATTTTCTGAAGTACTTAAGTCTAATTATGGTCACGGAGAGGCTGGCGCTCATCTCAGCCGACTTGCGGCAAGGGCGGGGTACACCTTGGACAGCTCACCGGGAGATCACGGGGCCAACACTCGCATAACCATTCAGACACTCTCACACCTCGGGGCAATTTGAAACAGCCAAGCATGCTTCTGGGACTGCGGGAGGAAACTCACGCAAACATGGGAAGAACCTGCAAACTCCATACATAAATGCCCAACCTGGGAATCGAACCCAGAACCTTCTCACTGTGAGGCGGACGTGCTAACCACTCCACCACCGTGCAGACCCACTTTTGATTTGTTTCAAGTAAATATTTGTTGTTTTTGTCATGATGAGCTGTTTAATATTCAGGATGATATGAACCAATAACGGAAAGAAAACGTGTTTAAAGGCTCACCTGAGGAAATAAATCAGCATTTCAGCTTCCCAAAGCAAAACAAGCAAAAATAGCATATTTTTAAAATTGGTTTTAACCCTTCTATTAGTTAGAGTAGAGAATTCGCTGCCAAGACCCTATAAGGCCACCCAGGTGTGTGATGTCATTTTTTTAAGGGGTATTTCCCCCATTTTCAATCCTAATTTGGTCATAATGCAATTCCCACTCAACAGGTATCGCTTTCCATATCACAGTACCACGAGGGGTGAATGCGAGCACCCCCCTCCCCCTGTAACAATCAATGCTAGCCAACTGTCTCCTTTCAAACTGCGGCACCTTGCATAATATAGCTGCAGTCCACTGACTTTAATGTGAAAATAAAGTGTTTAATACAGCCGTTTACACAGCGCACTCGTCCACAGTATGCTAACCGTGGCGTGATGTAAACGAAAACTGTTCATTTAAAACAATCTACTAGTGACAATGCTCCTTTATTCAGAACAAAATAGAAACGGTTGAATCTTCTGGGAAGGCTGGAGCCTATCTCGACCTACACTGAAAAACGGGTTCAATGGTGAACAGTTCAACAGGCCACTGAAGGGCAAACATTTAATGCTAGTCTATAAGTTTTAAACTTGCGTAGTAGTAAACCTCTCTCTCTCTCTCTCTACACAGGTGCAGTAGCTGTTCTCGTGCCTCGTTTGGATCTGGTGATCTCACTTGTGGGCGCAGTCAGTAGCTCCGCCCTGGCACTTATCTTTCCACCCCTGGTAGAGCTGATCGCTAGCTCCACTCGCCCATCTGCTTTCCTTTTTGTCAAGGATCTGTCCATCACCCTGATTGGTTTCCTTGGCTTCCTCACCGGAACATACGTCACAGTGGGGGAGATCTTATACCCGTCTCCATGATGACACAAATAATGCCACGCCCACTGCTCCTTACAGTGACTATGCGCTATATGGGTGTGACATATACAACATGCACTACGAGATACAGCAACAAGGATCGACACTTTATGACTTGATGGCATTTTCCATTCCAGGGCACACTGCTGTCGTTGATTTTGTGTTTGTGAATTTTCTATTCCCTTGTATTGTTCGACTCTGTAATGTACATTCATAATGTACAGTTTGATTAACCCGTTTTATTAATAAATTAATCATTAATTTCTGAGAGTCCTGTATGAAGAGGTGTCTGTACTCTTTCTGTGTCGGTGTCTTCGATTTGTACCTAATGGTGGTGGAACCTTTAAACATCAATCAGCTGGTGGAGAACTTTTACAAAACAAGAAATTACTTGAAGCCCCCTGAAGCCAGGACAGCCCCTGTTGGGACCGCTGTACTTCAGTTCTCTGAGGTCACATGCACGTTTTCTCATTGTACTGTCCATCTCCTGTAGTCTGTTCCTGCTTCTGCAAAGCTCCTTTCTATCCTGGTGACTTTTTTAGGTAATCAAAATGTTATTTGCACACGAAACTATTCAAGACCATTTTTATACGTCATGTTTTAAAGGCATCCTCTCATACATACTAGTCCTTCTCAAAAAATTATATTGTGATAAAGTAAATTATTTTCTGTAATGTACTGATAAAAATTAAACTTTCATATATTTTAGGTTCATTACACACCAACTGAAATATTTCAGGTCTTTTATTGTTTTAATACTGATGATTTTGGCATACAGTTCATGAAAACCCAAAATCCCTATCTCAAAAAATTAGCATATCATGAAAAGGTACTCTAAACGAGCTATTAACCTAATCATCTGTCTGTCTGTCTTCCTTTCGGCTTTTTCCCTTTTACTCAGGAGTCGCCACAGCGAATCATCTGATTCGCACGTTTGATTTGGCAGAGGTTTTTTTTTTTTTTACGTCGGATGCCCTTCCTGTCACAACCCTTTTAGCAAGGGATAGAAACACGCTGACGACTTTGCAGCCTACTCTTTACGAAAGTCAGCAATGGTTCTTTTACATGCCTCTCACCATAGACAGTGACAGACATGGCCCGCCTTTGATAACCCAGTTAGCCGCACTGGGGGGGGGGGGGGGGCAGTGACAGCCCTGTGGAGAGTGGGACTTGAACCCCCAACCTTTGGATCAGTGATCCAGCGCCCTATACCACTAGACCACCATTGTTAACCTAATCATCTGAATCAACCAATTAACTATAAACACCTGCAAAAGATTCCTGAGCCTTTTAAAAACTCCCAGCCTGGTTCATTACTCAAAACCGCAATCATGGGTAAGACTGCTGACCTGACTGCTGTCCAGAAGGCCATCATTGGCACCTTCAAGCAAGAGGGTAAGACACAGAAAGAAATCTCTGTGTGAATAGGCTGTTCCCAGAGTGCTGTATCAAGGCTCCTCAGTGGGTCGTCTGTGGGAAGGAAAAAGTATGGCAGAAAATGCTGCACAACCAGAAGAGGTAACCGGACCCTGAGGGACCTGTGGAAGCAGTGGACTGGACTACAGGTGCCGCATTCCCCAGGTCAAGCCACTTTTGAACCAGAAGCGCCTGACCTGGGCTACAGAGAAGCAGCACTGGACTGTTGTTCAGTGGTCCAAAGTACTTTTTTGGATGAAAGCAAATTTTGCATGTCATTCGGAAATCAAGGTGCCAGAGTCTGGAGGAAGACTGGGGAGAAGGAAATTCCAAAATGCCTGAAGTCCAGTGTCAAGTACCCACAGTCAGTGATGGTCTGGGGTGCCATGCCAGCTGCTGGTGTTGGTCCACTGTGTTTTATCAAGGGCAGGGTCAATGCAGCTAGCTATCAAGAGATTATGGAGCACGTCATGCTTCCATCTGTTGAAAAGCTTTATGGAGATGAAGATTTTCATTTTTCAGCACAACCTGGCACCTGCTCACAGTGCCAAAACCACTGCTAAATGGTTTACTGACCATGGCATTACTGTGCTCAATTGGCCGGCCAACTCTCCTGACCTGAACCCCATAGAGAATCTGTGGGATATTGTGAAGAGAAAGTTGAGAGACACCAGACCCAACACTGTGGATGAGCTTAAGGCCGCTATCGAAGCATCCTGGGCCTCCATAACACCTCAGCAGTGCTACAGGCTGATTGCCTCCATGCCACGCCGCATTTAGGCAGTCATTTCTGCAAAAGGATTCCCGACCAAGTAATGAGAGCATAACTGAATCATATCATTATTTGAAGGTTGACTTTTTTTTGTATTAACACTTTTTTTTTAAATTTTTTTTTTATTGGTCAGATGAAAGATGCTAATTTTTTGAGATATGAATTTTGGGTTTTCATGAGCTGTATGTCAAAATCATCAGTATTAAAACAATAAAAGACCTGAAATATTTCAGTTGGTGTGCAATAAATCTAAAATATATGAAACTTAAATTTTTATCAGTACATTGCATAAAATAATGAACTTTATCACAATATGCTAATTTTTTGAGGACTAGTACATGCATCTTGTTTTCCTTTTGGCCCTTCAGGGGTCGCCACAGTGAATCATCTGCCTCCATCTCACCCTGCCCTCTGCATCTTCTTCTCTTACACCAACAACCTTCATGTCTTCCTTCACCACATCCATAAATCTTTTCTTTGGTCTTCCTCTAGGCCTCTAGGCACTCTGCCTGGTAGTTCCAACCTCAGCATCCTACTACCAATATATTCACTGTCCCTCTGTACATGTCCAAACGATCTCAATCTAGCCTCCCTGACTTTGTCTCCAAAACCTCTTACAGTGGTATGAAGAAGTATCTGAACCTTTTGGAATTTTTCACATTTCTGCATAAAATCACCATCAAATGTGATCTGATCTTTGTCAAAATCACACAAATGAAAAAAGTGTCTGCTTTAACTAAAACCACCCAAACATTTATAGGTTTTCATATTTTAATGAGGATAGCATGCAAACAATGACAGAAGGGGGAGGAATAAGTAACTGAACCCTCTGCCTAAGGAGACTTTTAAAAAGCAATTGAAACCAATTTTACCAAACAATTTATGGCAGGTGTGTGCCCAATCACTGATGAGTGGCTTAAAGCTGCTCTGCCCACTATAAAACACACACCTGGTAAGAATTGTCTTGATGAGAAGCATTGTCTGATGTGCACCATGGCTCACTCAAAAGAGCTGTCTGAAGACCTGCGATCAAGAATTGTTGATTTGTATAGAGCTGGGAAAGAATACAAAACCATCTCTAAAAGTCTGGATGTTCATCAATCGACAGTCAGAGAAGTTGTCTACAAATGGAGAGAGTTTGGCACTGTTGCTTCTCTCCCAAGGAGTGGCCGTCCACCAAAGATGACGCCAAGAATTCAGTGCGGAATACTCAGAGAGGTAAAAAAAAAAAAAACCCTAGAGTTTCTGCTAAAGACTTACAGAAATCACTGGCACAGTCCAATATCTCTGTGCACACATCAACTTTATGTAAAACAATGGCCAAGAATGGTGTTCATGGGAGGACTCCAAGGAGGAAGCCACTGCTGTCTAAAAAAACATTGTTGCTCGTTTAATGTTCGCAAAAAGGCACTTGGATACTCCACGGAAGATTTTGGCAAAATATTTTGTGGACTGATGAAACCAAAGTTGAATTGTTTGGGAGGAACACACAACGTCATGTGTGGAGGAAAAATGGAACAGCTCACCAACATCAACACCTCATCCCCACCGTGAAGCATGGTGGAGGGTGCATCATGGTTTGGGGCTGTTTTGCTGCCTCGGGGCCTGGACAACTTGCAATCATTAATGGAAAAATGAATTAAAAAATTTATCAGGATGTTTTGCAGGAAAACCTGAGGCCGTCTGTCAGACAGTTGAAGCTAAAAAGAGGATGGATGCTGCAACAAGACAATGATCCAAAACACAGAAGTAAATCAATTTCAGAATGGTTTTAGAAGAACAAAATACACGTTCTGGAGTGGCCAAGTCAAAGTCCAGACTTGAACCCCATTGAGATGCTGTGGCATGACCTCAAGACAGCAATTCATGCCAGACATCCCAGGAATCTGACTGAACTACAGCAGTTTTGTAAAGAAGAATGGGCCATGATTATTCCTGATCGATGTGCCAGACTGATCTGCAGCTACAGGAAGCGTCTGGTTGAAGTTATTGCTGCCAAAGAGGGGGCCATAAAATATTAAATGTAATGGTTCAGTTACTTATTCCTCCCCCTTTTGTCATTGTTTGCATGCTATCCTCATTAAAATATGAAAACCTATAAATGTTTGGGTGGTTTTAGTTAAAGCAGACTGTTTTTTCATCTTTGTGATTTTGACAAAGATCAGATCACATTTGATGGTGATTTTATGCAGAAATGTGAGAAATTCCAAAAGGTTCAGATACTTTTTCATACCACTGTACATGTGCTGTCCCTCTGATGTACTCATTCTTGATCCTATCCATTCTCGTTACTCCCTCCAGCTCTGCCGCCTGTCTTTTCCTCAGTATCAGTTTCTAAACCATACAACATTGCTGGCCTCACCACAGTCTTGTACACTTTTCCTTTCATTCTTGCCGATACCTTCCTATAACACATCACATCGGACACTTTTCTCCAACCTACCTGCACACGCTTCATCTCTTTTCCACACTCTCCACTGCTCTGGATTGTTGAGCCTAAGTACTTAAAATCCTCCACCTTCTTTATCTCTGCTCCCTGTAACCTCACTGTTTGTCTTGGGTCCTTGTCGTTCACACACATGTATTCTGTCTTACTGAGGCTAACCTTCATTCCTTTCCAGGGCATACTTCCACCTCTCTAGATTTTCCTCCACTTGTTCTCTGCTCTCACTATAGATCACAATGTCATCTGCAAGCATCATAGTCCATGGAGTTTCTTGTCCAACCTCGTCTGTCAGGCTGTCCATCATCATAGCAAACAAGAAGGGGCTCAGAGCTGATCCTTGACGCAGTCCCACCTCCACCTTGAACTCTTCTGTACACCGACAGCACACTTCACCTACATCTCCCATACATGTCCTGCACCACTCTAACATACTTCTCTGCCACTCCAGACTTCCTCATGCAATACCACAGTTCCTCTCTTGGCACCCTGTCATATGCTTTCTCCAGATCCACAAAGGCACAATGCAGCTCCTTCTGACCTTCTCTATTAACATCCTCAAAGTAAACACTACATCTGTGGTGCTCTTTCTTGGCATGAAACCAAACTGTTGTTCACAAATGCTTACCTCTGCCATTAGTCTAGCTTCCACTATTCTTTCCCATAACTTCATCGTATGGCTCATCAACTTTATCCCTCTGTAATTGCTGCAACTCTGCATGTCTCTTAAAAATGGGCACCAGCACACTCCTCCATTCCTCCGGCATCCTCTCACTCTCTAAGACCTTGTTGAATGTTCTTGTCAGGAAATCTACTGCTACCTTTCCTAGACACTTCCATACCTCCACCTGTATATCATCAGGACCAACTGCCATTTCACTCTTCATCCTCTTCGATGCCCTCCTCACTTCACCCTTAGTAATCTTTGCTACTTCCTGGTCCTCAACAGTCACCTCTTCTGCTCTTTTTTCTCTCTCATTTTCCTCATTCATCAGCTCTTCAAAACTCTTTCCATCTTCCCAGCACACTTCTGTCATCAGTAAATACATTTCCCTTTCTGTCCTTAATCACTCTAACTTGCTGCATGTCCTTCCCATCTCTATTTCTCTGCTGTGCCAACCTGTATAAATCATTTTCTCCATCCTTACTGTCCAACCTAGCATACAAGTCATCATACGCCCTGTTTGGCCTTTGACACTGCTACCTTCGCCTTACGCTGTGTCTCCCTGTACTCCTGTTTACTCTCTTCGGTCCCACTTCTTCTTAGCTCACCTCTTACTTTGTACACACGCCTGCACTTTTTTATTCAACCACCAAGTTTCCTCATCTACTTTCCTTTCAGATAACACACCAAGTACTCTCCTACCTGTCTCCCTGATCATATTAGCTGTATTTGTCCAGTCATCTGGAAGCACTTCCTGACCACCCAAAGCCTGTTTTAATTGCTCCTTGAGGGCAACACAACACTTCCTTTTTCAGCTTCCACCACTTTGTCTTCTGCTCTGTCGTGTGCTCCTACTTCCACTTTTATAAGTCACCCTCCTATGCTCCTGTCTCTTCTGGAAGAAATTATTCACCACAGCCATTTCCATCTTTTTTGCAAAATCTATCTTCTGTGTTCCTGTCCTGGATACCAAACCTGCCCATCACTTCCTCGTCCCCTCTGTTGCCTGCACCAACATGTCCGTTGAAGTCTGCCCCAATGACCACTCTTTCACCTCTGGGGGTGCTCTTCATCTAAATCACTCCAGAATCTCTCCTCTTCTAGCTCACATCCTGCCAGTAGGGCATAAGCACTAACAACATTGAACATCACGCCTTCAATTTCTAACTTGAGAATCATCACTCTGTCTGACACTTCACTTCTAGAACGTTCCTGACAAACCCTTCCTTCAAGATGACTCATACTCCATTTCTCTTCCCATCCACACCATGAAAAAACAGTTTAAACCCTGTTCCTAAGCTTCTAGCCTTGCTATCTTTCCACCTGGTCTCCTGAACACACAGTATGTCCACCTTCCTCCTCTGCATCATGTCAGCCAGCTCTCTACCTTTTTCTGTCATCGTTCCAACATTCAAAGTCCCTATTCTCAGTCCTAGACTCATGCCTTTCCTCCTCTCTCTCCGCCTACGGACACGCCTCCCACCTTTGCTTCTTCGACCAACAGTTGTCCAAGTTCCACCAGCACCCTGTTGGTTAACAGCACTGATGGCGGTCGTTGTTAACCCAGGCCTCGACTGATCCGGTATGTATTTCTTAGTTTTGACTCGTATATTATTTGTGGCATTGGTTTTATGCTGGATTCCCTTCCTGACGCAACCCTCTGCATTTATCCGGGCTTGGGACTGGCGTGAGAGTGGACACTTGTTTGTGCCCCCCCTCACGGCTGCAATCATACATGCATATATATATATATATATATATATATATATATACACACACACAGACACACACAGTGGTACCTTGACTTATGAGTGTCTTTTATAACGAATTTTCCATGATACAAGCTTCAATCCACCAAAAATCTGCTCCACCCAACCAGCAAAATTTTGATTTACGAGCTCTGCTGGGGAAATGGTTTTTCCAGGCTGATTAACCTCATATTCTTCCTTGTGTATTCCTCCACACTCTGAGAATGCCTTGTGCAGTCTTTCTTAATTGTTTTCTGTGACGATCCTAAAGAAAGGAAAAAAAAATTCATGCCCCCCCCCCCCAGCACCCCGCGCGCTATTACAGTGCACTTCTCATCATTTGATTGGTGCTTTTTCCCTACACCAAAGGGAACACAGGGAGAGCGCCACTGCCTCCTACTTTAGACAATTACAATTTATTCTCGTACATTATGACAAAACAAGGGTCATTCCCCTCCCTCCCCCACATTACAGCGTGCTCCACTATTTGAAAAGCACTGGCCTTGTGGGAGCTCACCAAGAGCCTTTCCTCAGGGGCATTTGTAGCATGGACATGCACAAAATTCTCCACCTCTATTAGACACCACCTCATTGCCTGTCCACATGACATCTTCACGTCCACGTGACATCTTTGCTGCAGTCGATGATTGGAAGGGTTAGTCGACTTATTTTTTGTTTACTCTTGTTTTATTATTTATTATTGTTAATGTGCATGTATTATTATGAAATATTTACTGTTTTTACATGTTTATCTTTAATATATTAGGTCAAATATATGTGTTTGGCAGGTTATATGAGTTTGGGAGGGGGTTGGAACGCATTAATTGGTTTTCTATTCCTATGGGAATTTTTGTTTTATCTAACGAACATTTTGACTTATGAGCTCACCCTCAGAATGGATTAATTTCTTAAGTCAAGGTACCACTGTATGTGTGTGTGTGTGTGTGTGTGTGTGTGTGTGTGTGTGTGTGTGTGTATATATATATATATATATATATATATATATATAGGGCAGTGGTGGCGTGGCCTAGTGGTATAGGGCTCTGAATCGCTGATCCTAAGTTTGGGGGTTCGAGTCCCACTCTCCACAAGGTTGTCACTGTCCACCCCCAGTACACCTAACTGGGTTATCAAAGGCGGGACATGTCTCTCACTGTCTATGGTGAGAGGCTCATGTAAAAGAACCATTGCTGACTTTCATAAAGAGGAGCTGCAAAGTCGTCAGCGTGTTTCTGTCCCTTGCTAAAGGGTTGTGTCAGGAAGGGCATCCAACGTAAAAACCTATGCCAAATCAAACATGCGAATCATTCACTTTGGTGACTACTGAAAAAGGGGAAAAAGCCGAAAGGAAATCTCATATATAATCTGTGTATATATTCATTCACTTTCTGAACTGCTTAATCCTAATTAGGGTTGCAGGGAGGCTGGCACCCATCTTAGCCGACTCTGGGTGAGGGCAGAGTACACAGCTCGCCAGGCCATCGCAGTGTAGAAACACGCTGACGACTATGTAGCTCCTCTTGTCGAAAGTCAGCAATGGTTCTTTTACATGAACCTCACACCATAGACAGTGAGAGACATGACCAGCCTTTGATAACCCAGTTGGTGCACTGGGGGACAGTGACAACTCGTTGAGAAAGTGGCTTGAACCCCCACCTTGGGATCAGTGATTCTGCACCTTTACCATCAGGTCACCACTGTCCGTTGTGTGTGTGTGTGTGTGTGTGTGTGTGTGTGTGTGTGTGTGTGTTTGTAACTATGGAAAAATGATGCCTGCAGCTTAGTTACAAACACTCATTTCCACATCTCAGTCTCATGGTGAAATTAAAATATTATTCTCAAACAAGAAACATGCTGTACCCCAGCAAAACAAGGATCGTTTAGTTGATTGATCTTCTCATGTATTATTCATGTCAAAGCATGATCTGTTTGCCTGTTATTGCATGAGAAGATACTGCATGCTTGTAGAAGATGTTTATCTCGCCTCTCCCAAGAATATAAATGACTGGTTAGTCACGCATTCTTTCCTGTGTACAAGTTTTGCGGTTGAGTTTCAAGATAGCAGATCATTAATCTGCTGGTGGAAAGGTTATGAAAGGGTCATCTAAGTAAAAGTGTCAGTTTTGAAATAATGGCCAAGGAAACCATCTGTGTGCCTTTCCAGTGTGGCCAGTCGAAACTGTATGAAAGGATGCTTTTGCTGACAGATGTTATCCTTGACTGAGAGCGCTTATTGCTACATGAGCCAGTGATCCTCATGAGTGTTGAGATTCTTTACTCTTAAACCTCACCGGTGTAGTTGTGTTCCTTTTATCTGAATTTCCAGGACACAAATGGGATTTCAAGTTTAGGATTGATACACCCTAGAAAACTGCGAGGCTCACCTTGCCAGTGATCTTCCGCATCTGTTCTGAGCAGGACTCACTTTCCACCGAAGCGGCACGCCTCAGGGAAATCTCAACCCAGCTTCAAAATTATTCAAAGAACCAAAAGGAACATAATACTGGGGTGAGTTTGAGTTTTGAATTTTATTGATAATAAAGTTCAGACAGTTGCTGGATAACAATTCTGTCTGAAGAGACAGTCTAAGTCAGGGGCCCCCCCAACCACCTGGCCCCGGACCAGTAGCGGTTCATGGATCATTTTGTTCTGGGCCACAAAGAATGAATAACCGTGATTAAAATATATATAAAAATGTTTTTGCTTTTGGGTGACTTATTTCGAAAGACAACCACTTCCGCCCTCGCCTAACTTCCACGCTTGACTCTTTGGCACGTATTTTATCCTGCATCAGCAATGCAAGCTGGTCTGGCAAAATGAGCCAGAAACAGAGTTCACTGGAGAGTTTTTTTTTTGGAAAAGGGTAAACGAGACGATGATACAGCAGAAGGGTCTCAGACTGCCTGCAAAAAGAAAGTTGCATTTAAAGGAAAATACCAAGATTTCTACCTGAGTTACAGGTTCATCACAACAGGTGATTGTTTATATTATTAAGAACCTATGCCCCCCCCCCCCCCCCCGCTAAAATTGTCAATCGTTGACTGGTCCATGGTGATAAAAAGGTTGTGGAACACTGGTCTAAGTCATAAGCACAAGCACTGTGTGTACTAAGGGGTCAGAAAGATCTAATTAAAAAAAAAAATCTAAATTACAAGTGGTAGTTTATGCCCTAAATCTGTATGTAGGAGCAGCTCGAACCATATACCATAACCATAGTATCTGTGACCTGTCAGGCTCTCGTGGCCCCCTTGGAGAATTTGGCTAAGCATACTACGACCCAAATAAAAGATATCACACTGATGCAGCGTGCTTTTGAGAATTCCAAATTAGCTGTAATTTCAGCACCAGCTTTGGGCATCCTGAACTGCCATAATTTCCAGACTATTGAGCTCACCTGAATATAAACCGCAACCACTTCAGGGATCCCTCACTTTCCACGGTTAATGGGGACTGAAACCCCTCCCCGGCCACTGATTTCCGCGGTGTGCGTGCACACACTCATGCGCACCTCACATAAAAATGTAAGTAGTTTATGCTTTTTTTTTTTTTTTTTTTGCATAATTGGCCTTGCTTTGCAGCATTTTCCTTAATTTTTCCCCTATTCTTCCTTAATTTCCAGTTTTTATTTTTCGAGGAATATTTTTGAAAAACCCGTGATGCACTGAACCTGCAGAAACTGAAGCATGAAGTAGCAAGGGATCACTGTATATTTAAAAAAAAAGAATTTGTTACATATGTAGGCCACACCTCTTTATAAGCCGCAGGTGTCTGTCTTGCTCTTGCGCTTCCTGCTAGACCACCCCCTGGAGGACGTTAACCCATAAAAAAAAAAAATCTAATTTAGCCGCGTCCTTGTTTAACCCTCAGGGTTCAAAGCGTGTGAAAAACATAGTTGCTTATAGTTCGGACATTAAGTAAATAGCCAATTGATTTCTGTTTGGGCCCAAAAACATGGGAATAAAAACATGGGGATGTTGCTTACTATTCATCAAAATTAGATAGTGTGTCATCTGGGTTGTTGCCACCACCGAGAAAGCTGTCATTGGCTCATGCGATATTATTTGACATAATGATCTGACTGTTTTTGTTCCACATTCAGTAGCTATTCTACTGGGTGGACAAGCCCAGAGTTTCCTTACAGGCCAGAGTCTACTTAGATACCAACTAATGCTCTCAGAGATGCCAAATATTACTGTCAAGAGATGTTCTCCTCTTAATCCTGCCTCACTCATACCCACAACTGACACTGACACACTTCCACATGACTGTGTGCATGCGTGTTTGGAGCAAACCAAACAATGCATGTATCTGCAGGATGAACTGCTCGATAAGCGAGACCTCATCTTATATGTTGACGGGTCCACCTCCCGTACACTTGCGGTGGGAAAAAAATAATGTTAGGGTATGCTGTGGTATCAGATACGGACACATTAGAATCAGATTCCCTCTCCTCACATTAGTCTGCCCAAGCTGCAGAGTGGGTTGCTTTGACTAGATCATGTAAATTAACTGAACGGAAACAAGTCACTATATATATATATATATATATATACACACACACACACACACCCCGGTAACAGATACTTGTATGTGTTTGGTGTTGTTCACAATGATGGAACACTGGCGTAATTGCCAATTCCTCACTTCCTCTGGTGCCCATATAAAACATGGTATATTGAGATCAGAACTTCTTGCGGCACTATTACTTCCAAAAGAAATAGCTGTATACAAATGCATGGCACACATTTCAAACTCAGACTATGTCTCTCAAGAGAATAAACACCTAGATGTGGCAGCAAAACAAGCTGAAGAACGTCCACACATGGTACCTACACTACTACACACATCCCCAGATGATATGTCGTTGACTGCAATTCAGTCATTTGCAGACAGTAAAAATAAACAGTTGTGGTTAAAATACAATGCATACAAAGACTCAGAAAACATTTTTGTGAACGATGACTAATATGTGCACAAAATACCACAGGATGTGGTATTCTGGTTCCATGGAGAAAGAGGCCACTCTCAGATGGTGTAGCACAGGACTGGGGGATGGAAATGACCACATGGCTGAAGGAAACACTTGTTAGTGATGGTTCTCAGTGTGGGTGGAGGCTTTCCCTACTGGAAAAGCAGATTCGGGGGCAGGAGTACTGCTGCCAGAAATCTTACCCAGATGGGGCTTTCCCCTCACCCATAGCAGTAATAATGGAAGTCACTTTGTTAATGAGGCTCGGAAACAAATCTATGATAAATTAGGTATCTACCTAAAACTACACTGCGCTTATGACTTACAAAACGCAGGTAGGACTGAGAGAATGAACAAATTCATATAAGAAAGACTGGCAAAAACATGCACAGAAACTGTTTTAAATTGGGTCAAAGCATTGGTCCTGTTTGGCATCAGGACTACATCAAAAGGATATATATATATATATATATATATATATATATATATATATATATATATATATATATATATATGCAGGGATCCCTCACTTTTCATGGTGAATGGGGACCGAGACTCCCCCGCGGCCGCCGATTTCTGTGAAGTAGGATCGACCCACGACTGACATATATAGATGTATATGTGTATATAATATCAATAAATACATATTCAACACTATACAGTAAATACTTTTAATTGTTATAATTGATATTATGCAAAAAACCAACCCAAACAAAACTAACATTTTTATGTGAGGTGCACATCTATGTGCGTGTGTACGCATGTGTGTGTGTGTGTTGTGTGCGTGTCTGTATGTGTGTATATTTATCATCATCATCATCATCATCATCATCATCTTCCGCTTAGTCCAGTGTCGGGTCGCGGGGGTAGCAACCTAAGCAAAGAGGTCTAGACGTCCCTCTCCCGAGCCACTTCCTCCAACTCTCCCGGGGGGACACCGAGGCGGTCCCAGACAAGCCGAGAGACATAGTCCCTCCAGCGTGTTCTAGGTCGACCCCGGGGTCTCTTCCCGGTTGGACATGCTCGAAACACCATACCAGGGAGGCGTCCGGGGGGCATTCTGACCAGATGCCCAAGCCACCTCAACTGGCCCCTCTCAATGCGGAGGAGCAGCGGATCTACTCCGAGCTCTCCCCGGATGGCGGAGCTTCTCACCTTATCTCTAAGGGAGAACCCCGCCACCCGGCGAAGAAAGCTCATTTCAGCCGCTTGTATCCGTGATCTTGTTCTTTCGGTCATTACCCAAAGCTCGTGACCATAGGTGAGGGTTGGAACGTAGATCGACTGGTAAATTGATGTAAAAAAATGTAAAAAGTTTTATGGGGGGGTTTTGTGTTGTTGTTGTTTTTTTTTAATTTTTTTTTTAATTTTTTTTTTTTTTTGCATAATTGTCCTTTTGCGGCATTTTCCTTAATTTTTCCTTAATTTCCTTATTTTTTAATTCAATGAATATTAAAAAAAAAATGCCATACATTGAAGCCGCATGAATTCAAGCACAAAGTAGCAACGGATCCCTGTGTGTGTGTGTGTGTGTGTGTGTGTGTGTGTGTGTGTGTGTGTGTGTGTGTGTGTGTGTGTGTGTATATATATATATATATATATATACAGTCGGCCCCAACTTATAAAGACCCCTGTGTACGAAATCCCCGGGTTACGAAAAACATTTTTTTGAGATTCCGTCCCCGAGATACGAAACAACTCCCTCTTATGAAAAGAAATTCAAAATTCAAACTCGCCAATCAAAATTTCATGACACGCGAGTTGCTCTCATTGGCTGTCTCTCAATATCCTGCCCCGCTGGCTACCCAGATAGAGACAGAAGGAAGCTTCACTCTTCAGTTTTTAGTTTAGTTTTTTAAGTTGTTTAATTCAGTAAATGTTTAATAAATGTTGGCGCATTTGAGCTCACCTGGAATTCCGATCCCTCAAGGAATCAAATTAAAGTTGACTTTGTCAAGCAGGGAATGCAATTTGAAACCACATTTTGTGAGCATGGGCCGCAGCGTGCGCGTGCGCGATAGAGAGAGAGAGAGAGAGAGAGAGAGAGAGAGAGAGAAGGAATAACGCTTTAGTTTTTAATTTTTTAAGTTTAATTCAGTAAATGTTTAATAAATGTGGGCGCATTTGAGCTTATCTGGAATTCCAATCCTTCAAGGAATCAAATTAATGTTGAGTTTGTCAATCAGAATGCGCTTTGAATTCCATGTCTTATGGGTGTGGCCCGCAGCGCGCGTGCGCGAGAGAGAGAAAGAGAAAGAGAGAGAGGGGTGTGTGTGTGTGTGTGTGTGTGTGTGTGTATATGTGTGTGTTAATAAAAAATGTTTAATAAATAATTTTCCTTTTCTTTTAACACATATTTCATACAAAATTGGTGTACTTTTATCATTTTTAAAGGGTTTATGGGGTTTTTCCAGTCCAAAGTCTGAATTAGGGGTTTAACATGTAAGATGCTACCCCTACTTACGAAATCCCTGCTATATGAAAAGGGCTCTGGAATCATTCATTTCGTAAGTTGGGAGCTGACTGCAAGTATGTATGTATGTGTATATATATATATATATATATATATATATATATATATATATATATATATAAAATTTCGTAAGTAGGGGACGCATCTTACATGTTAAACCCCTAATTCAGACTTTGGACTGGAAAAACCCCATAAACCCTTTAAAAATGATAAAAGTACACCAATTTTGTATGAAATATGTTATATATATATATATATATATGTTTTATATATATATATATATATATATATATATATATATATATATATATATATATATATATATATATATATATATATATATATATATATATATATATATATATATATGTTTTATATATATATATATATATATGTTTTATATATATATATATATGGCGGCACGGTGGCGTAATGGTTAGCACGTCCGCCTCACAGCAAGAAGGCCCGGGTTCAATTCCCGGCCTGGGCGTTTCTGTGTGGAGTTTGCATGTTCTCCCCATGCTTGTGCGGGTTTCCTCCGGGTGCTCCGGTTTCCTCCCGCAATCCAAAGACGTGCACTGTAGGTTAATTGGCCGTTCTAAATTGACCGTAGATTCTCTCCTGCAACGGCACCGGAACCCAGTCGTATCGGCACTTGCCTTTCCATTGGATCCTTCCGGTGGCGCCAAGACGGGGGACTTGCTGCCTGGGTAACAGCCTGTCCCTCATTACTCCCTACCCGGGCTCTGCGCACTGGGGAGTATCACCAGCCGGAATACCAGCCAGAGCGCAGCCATAGTCCTTCGGGACTGACGGAGGCCTACCATACCATACCATATATATACACACACACAGTGGTGCCATGACTTACGAAATTAATCCGTTCTGAGGGCAAGCTCGTAAGTCAAAATATTTCTTAGATAAAACAAAAATTCTCATAGGAAATAATAGAAATCCAATTAATCTGTCCAACCCCCTCCCAAACTCATATAACCTCACACAAACATGTATATTTCACCTAATATATTAAAGATAAACATGTAAAAACAATAAATATTTAATAATAATAATAATACATGTACATTAATAATAATTAATAATAAAACAAGAATAAACAATAAGTCAACTAACCCTTCCGATCTTTGTGGCAAAGATGTTACATGGGTGCGAAGATGTCATGTGGGCAGGCATGAGGGGGTGCAGAACAAAGAAGAAGGAGGAGGGGGAGAATTTTGTGCATGTGCACACGACAAATGCCACCGAAGAGAGGTTCAAGGTGAGCTCCCACAAGGCCAGTACTTCTCAAATAGTGGGGCACGGGGTGGTGCAAGGGGAGAGCATGTATCACTCTGGGAAACATGCTATTTTTGCCATACTGTACTAAAATTAAGTGTAATTGCACAGCCTCTACAGTCGGTGGCAGTGGCGCTCTCAGTGTGTATGGTGTAGCAAACACAGTGAGAGCCCCACTGCCACCTACTATAGAGGATACGCAATTACACTAGGTGGCAGTGGTGCCCTCATTGTCGTGCTATGGTGTAGGGAAAAAGCACCGAGCAAATGATATGAAGTGCAGTAAACATTATTTATAGTTACGCAGGTTTTTTTTTTGCGGTTGCGTGGGTGTTGGGTTTTCATGAGCTGTATGCCAAAATCATCAGTATTAAAACAATAACAGACCTGAAATATTTCAGTTGGTGTGCAATGAATCTAAAATATATGAAAGTTTAATTTTTATCAGTACATTACAGAAAATAATGAACCTTATCACAATATGCTAATTTTTTGAGAAGGACTAGTGTGTATATATATATATATATATATATATATATATATATATATATATATATATATATATATATAAATAACACACACACACACACACACACACACACACACACACACACACACACACACACACAGACTCATATGTACAATGCCAAAGAAATGGTTCACCAGACACATATCAAGCTCCTCTCATGGATATCTCAGTTCCCAGACCTCAACCTCATCGAAAAGCTGTGGAGTGGAGCTGAAGAGGAAAGGATCAGGTCTCTGGATGATTTAGAGAGATTGTGCAGAGAGGAAACGGTCCAAGATCCTCTTTCTGTTTTCTCCCATCTCTTGCTGTTTTGCTGGTAAAAGTAAATGTTACAAAGTATTCACATCATTGACATCATTTTCCCCGACTGAATAAATGAACTTGAAATATAGATTGGATTTATGTGCTTTTTTCTTTGTGGTCCAATACATTTTGAAAAAAAGAAAAAAAAAACACAACAAAACCCCTCTGAATTTATTAAAACTGAAAGAACACATCTTAACCAGGGGTGTCAATTATTATGGAGGTCTCTCTCTCTCTCTCTCTCTCTCTCTCTCTCTCTCTCTCTATCTATATATCTATCTATCTATCTATCTATCTATCTATCTATCTATCTATCTATCTATCTATCTATCTCTATACTAGTAAATATAAATGATAAATACATAGATATACATGCACTTTGGACACATTCTAGTTTTTAAATTATTTATTTTTCTTGTGATATTTATGATGGTATTTTAACTATAGCAGCTGTACCAGTAAACTTTTGGTTAACGTTCTCTCTTTCTCTGCATTTTTCCCTCATTAGCTTGGCCATCCTTGTACGAGTATTCTCCTCATGTCTATTCTCCCCACACATCACTGATCCTCTGACAGCTGGCACGAGAGCAGTAGAGAATATTAAAAGATGAAAATTTTTAAGGAACAAAAAGGAAATGAGAGAGCGAGAGAGAGAGAGAGAGAGAGAGATGGGGAGAGTGTGAAAGTAGAAGGTGGGGGGGGGCAGGAGGATGAGTGTGTGAGCGTGTCCCTGACACGTGAGGACAGAAATAGACCTCAGTGAGCTTTTTATAGAAAAGCAACAGAGAGGTTTTCCAAAAGGAATTTCAAGCATCCAGAAAATCCACACCACAGCATTTTTAATACCACGGGATGGTTTCATCAGGAGAACTTTCCACATAGGTGCTCAAGTCCAATTAGTGACACAATGTATTGGCATCTTTCCACCCTGTTCATTGTTGAAAATATGGACATAATGTAGATAGGGTGTTATTCTCTGCACAGCGGCTTGGTGCTATGATTGTATGGTGATAAAAGTAGCTGAAATGGACAAATAAAAATAAAGCCTAGCAATTCTTCACACGAAAGAAAAAACATCCTCTCTCATACCCCCATTTCACTGGAGCACGGAATGCAATGATCATGGCGGAAAGGCACGGAATGCACTCTACAGAGGAGTTTTGGCATTTTTACACGGAAAATGGGTCAAAAACCTATGGAAATTGTACCCTCGGAACACCTTCAGAACGTTCACGGAATGTGCGGAAAAGACACGGAAAGACCGCGGTACAATGTCGGAATACCTTGGATTACCTTTGGAACCAGTGCGGAT
>CM045735.1:44039748-44072248 GCA_024760905.1 Plotosus lineatus
AAAAGACGGAGAGATTTGTACTGTGTTGAATGATTTAATGTGACATGCTGACGGGACATCGTAAAGGTTTAGTCGTAAATTTACGCTGCCGCAATTTACAGCAACATGAACTTCAGAGACCTGCCCCCTTCCCGTCCATCAGCTCTCAGAGCGCGAATTCAACACGAAATGCAGGTGAGGATTTTCAATAAGCTCAAAAACTGTCCAGTTCCCCAAACCACTAAAGGGCACACGGAGATTAGGGCCTATGTTAACCGACTCAGCTTGCCAGACCATTACAGGCCAACACACACACACACACACACACACACACACACACACACACACACACACACACACACACACACACACACACACACACAGGGGCAATGTGGAAAAATAAATGAGTCTAATGTGTAAGTGTTTAGACCGCAGGAGGAAACCGGAGAGCGTAGAGGAGACCCACACAAGCTCAGGCAGAACATTCAAAGCACAGAGAAACACTCTCGCTGAGCCTGGAACTCGAACCTACGACTGTTGACAGGGATATGTACAACCACTACAGATTTTTATTAATCCCACAGAGAAATTCAGAAAATAGTTCCAGTTGGCCCATTCAGGAATCAAACCCACAAACTTGGCATTATTATATGAAATCGCGGGTTTGCAGAAGAAGCGAACGTTTTCTCCTCCAATTTTAGGAAAATAATTTTATTTTCACTGCTTTTATTTCTTTTTCTTTTCACTTTAAGTAGTTTTAGTTATTTTATTTTATACCTTGTTTTCTTCGAAACACCAATTCTTCTCCACTTCGAACCCGATAGCAGGGGGAATGAACAAATGAACAACATCCTGCGACCATCCACAAGCCTCTGGTTAAGGTTTGTTTTTAGCATCATGGCGACTATCCAGCTGGTTCAGTGCGTTGAGTGCAGGATGTTTGGTTGTTGTTCCGCCGACATTCGTGATAAGTTTACCTGTGATAGGTGTGTGCTAGTTAACGCTCCGATGGAGAAGATGGTAGCGTTAGAAGTGCGCGTCCAGACTTTAGAGAGGAAGAATGAGAGTGAGGATAGCGTTCCTGTAACCAGAAGTCTGGGTGCTTTAGGCACCGTCCTCCGGCATCAGAGCCCTCACAGCGGGCAAATGGGTGATGACTCGGCGGCTTACTCTTAAACCCAAAGCTAACATTAAGGCTCGCCTACAGGAGCACCACTCGTCTGCGCCTCACGTGTTGAACAGGTCTGCTTTTCTCAGTGAGACACCCGCTGAGAAACCTGCGAGAGCTCCGATTATAGGAAGCTCCAGTGAAATTAGCTGGTCCTTTAGGGCAGTGGTCCCCAACCTTTTTATCACCGAGGATCGACCGGTCAACGCTTGACAATTTTACCGCGGACCGGGGCGCATTGACTGTTAATTATTGTCGCTGGTCTTTCATTCGAAGCTGATGTAGATAATATTACTCGTGTAGCCTTCTTTCATCTCAGGAATGTTGATAAAATAAGAAATATGATGTCAGTGCCTGATGCGGAAAAACTTGTTAATGCTTTTGCTACCTCGAGATTAGACTGTCGTAATGTGTTCCTGTCTGGATATTCTAATAGGAACATAAACAAGCTCCAGTTAGTCCAGAATGCAGCGGCGAGAGTCGTCACTAGAACTAGAAGACATGAACATATCACCCCGCCCTTATTTACACTGCACTGGCTCCCAGTTACATTTCACATCGACTACTAGTATATAATACCACTTTTAACTTATAAAGCACTTTATGGTTTCACGCACATTATCTTAGTGAACTTGTTGTTTATGATCCGGCACACCCCCTTAAGTCACAAGGTGCAGGATGCTTAGTGATACCTCGACTAATGAAGACTATTGCAGGGGGCGGAGCTTCTCTTGCAAAGCCCCACAGTTATGGAAGAATCTTCCAGTTAATGTTCGGGACTCACACACAAGTCTCTGTTTTTAAGACGAGGATGAAAACTGACTTGTTTAGTGGAGAAGTTAGTTAAAAGACTTTTATTATGTAAAAGATCAGATCTGGGGGTTTCAGGCATAGAAAGTTCTGGTAAACTGTGATGTTGAGATGCTGTCACTCCTTCAGTCTACATGCTCACCCAGGGCCATTGGCCAGTGAGGTGGCTGATTGCCGAATGTCACAGGAGCCCTCATGTCTGTCTTCCTTCTGGTTCTCTCTCTCTTAGTTACGCTGCTATAGTGACTCATGCCAGAGTCCCTGCTGCACTCAGAAATAATTAAATCTTCTGTTTCCATTACATTATTATGATTAAATCTAGCAATCTCTCTCTCTCTCTCTCTCTCTCTCTCTCTCTCTCTCTCTCTCTCTCTCTTTCCCTCTCTCTCTCTCTCTCTTCTGTTTTTTTTTTGTTGAGGTCCACATTCTTCTTCTGGGATGCTGGTGTTCCTGATACTTCTCCTTCCTGAGTCCTGTGGTCCGTCCTGGTGTGCTGATGCTGTCTGGAGTTCTCATCTTTGTAGTCCCTCCTTCCTGTTGATGAAGATCTAGATGGATCCAGATGTGCACCAACAGATTGTGAACATGACTTTTCACTGCTGGTGATATAAACTCTCTTCCCCACAATTATTTAGGACTTATAGTTGTGTAACCAACCGGACAACATTTTGGTCTGTAATGAATTTTCTCGTAGGTGGTTTCTATCCGTATATTTTCACCTAAATAAGGATGGGTTTCCATTTTGGATCCGGTTCCTCTCAGGGTTTCTTCCTCGCTTCTACTGATGAAGTTTTTCCTTACCACCATCGTTGCGGGCGACACTCATTAGGGATGTGTAGAGGTTATTGGAAATGTTTAAATTCTGGTATACTGTGTACGCTCCGACGTTCACTGTTTTCCTGTGTAACGCTGCTTTGTGACGATGTTAATTGTAAAATGTGCGATACAAATAAATAAAATTGAACAAAACTGAACTGAATTATTAGCATGTTCTAACCTGCTGAGTAACCAGCGAGATCTAAATAAGATCGCAATATTTTTAAAAAGATTTCACACTTTTCTCATCATCAGTATCTCCACAATTACATCATGTAATAAATCTTCACGCTAGAATCTTTGGAAAATCACTTAATGTTTAAGTGCATCGTGTAAACATAAGATAAGCACAGGGAAGCACATCTGCAAACAAGGTCCTGGGTTTCATTCCTGGTCTCAAATGTTTCTGTGTAGTTTTCCCCGTGCCTGAGTGGGTTTCATCTGGGTACCCAGGTTTCCTCCCAAAGTTCAAAGACACACTAGTACGACCGGCCGTTCAAAGTTGGCCCTATATGTGAATGTGAGCGTGAATGGTTGTGTACGTTGGCCCTGGTGAACTGTTCGGTGTGTGTCCTCCCTTCACCCAGTGTCGGCTGAGAAAGGCCCAGCCTCTCTCCATGATCCTAGTAGTGAGACTTAAGGGTTCAGCAAATGAATGAGTGACAGTATGTATTTTTCAGTTTTGCAGTAAAAAGATCAAAGATTATTTTTTAAAGTAAGTGACTGTCTATACCCTGAAACCCTCGACTCTGATCAGATTTATTTCTTTTTGAGCCTGTTTTCCGCTATAAAATCCCAAATATAAATGCTCTGTCATTATCATACTTGGCATAACATCACAGCCTCGTGATTAACAGCGACTGGTTAAAATGGACCTGCTTGCTATACAACCCCCAATACAGATGGCAGCAAAACAGCTTGAATAAAAACAAAGCAAACTAACATCCCCCAAGAAAAGAAAACCAAATGTACATGTCAAATGTAATTACATTGTATGTAATTGTATTGTATGTAATTTTTTTATATTTTGTCCTTCCACAACTTTTAACAGTAAAGTGGTCTCACCAAGATGGCCTGGATCTGGCTTCAATTTTTTTGCCACGCATGCGTCGGTCTATCTTGGAGATCAGTGAAGGAAAAAACAAGCAGGTATGCACAAATAAAGGGCAGGAAGTGAACTAGACAGCAAGGGAAAAAGATTCAACTCTGTAAACTTGCTCTGTCGAGGTTCACCAGTTCATATTCTGTCACCACTTAATCCCAATTAGGGTCGCGGGGAGGCTGGCACCCATCCCAGTCGATTCCGGACAAGGGCAGCGTACAGCCTGGACAGCTCACCAGGCCATCGCAGGGTGGAAAATGCTGACGGCTTTGCAGCTCCTCTTGTCGAAAGTCAGCAATGGTTCTTTGACAGTGGTCGGCCTTTGATTACCCAGTTACCTGCACTGGGGGGGACAGTGACAACCTTGTGGAGAGTGGGACTCGAACCTCCAACCTTAGGATCAGCGATCCAGCACCGTACACCACTCAGCCACCACTGCCCTTGCCCAGTAGAGGTCTGGAGGGGAATTGACCCAGGTATTCCTTTTGACGAGGTACTGTAATTGAGGCTGGAGCCTATCTAAGCCGACACTTGATGAAGGTGGTGTGGGAAGGAACAGCTTGCAAAACACAGTACAAAACACACACAACACACACCATCACAGTACAAAACACACACAACACACACACACACACACACACGCACACGCACACACACACACAAGCCTGATGTGCATGTTCTTGGACAGTGGGAGGAAACCAGAGAAACCCACACAAGCACAGGGGGAACATACAAACTCCATAGAAACACCCAGGCCCGTGAATCAAACCCAGGCCTTCTTGCTGTGTGGATATGCTAATCAGTACACCACCAAGATATCCAGTTTGAGTTTGTCTAATCTTTACTGCCCATCTATTCATTCATCCATAATCCATACCGCTTATCCATCAGAGCGAGGAAGCTGGAGCAAGCTGAATTTGGTCGATAAGTGAACTGTAAACACATCACTAATCTCCATCGCAGAGCTAACAATGCTTAATGAGTATTGCAAGACAAGAGAATCCGGCGTTGTCAGAACTTGGATGAAAGATGGCCTGAGAATAGGTGCTGCAAGCTAGCCTGAAGATATCCGAGAATGGCCTAGTCTATGTGTATATATATATCGGCTTTTTTCCCTTTCACTCGGGAGTTGCCACAGCGAACCATCTGATTCGCACGTTTTGATTTTGGCAGAGGTTTTTACGTCGGATGTCACAACCCTTTTAGCAAGGGTTTTAGCTGACGACTTTGCAGCCTACTCTTTACGAAAGTCAGCAATGGTTCTTTTATATGCCTCTCAGTGAGAGACATGGCCCGCCTTTGATAACCCAGTTAGCTGCACTGGGGGGGGGGACAGTGACAACCTTGTGGAGAGTGGGACTTGAACCACCAACCTTTGGATCAGCGATCCAGCGCCTTATACCACTAGACCACCACATCAGCCCTGAAGATGAGTCATGCTTTACAGTAGCAGCTCATTAGCAGTAAACATGGTTCTTCATTGTTTTTTTTTTTTTTTAACTGTGTCACTCTTTATTTCAGGAAAAATATTGAAAACTTTGCCACAAATTTTTATCACTGTTATTTACTTAGTCATTACTTATCTGAACCGCTTATACCTAATTAGGGTTGCGAATAGGCTGGCCACCCATCTCAGCAGACTCTGGATGAATATACCTTGAACAGCTCATCAGGCCATCGCAGGGCCAACACCTACACAATCATTCATATTCACACCTCCCTGTCATTTGCTTAAATAAAAAAAAAAAAAAAAAAAAAAATCCGTTTTCATCACACTGTCTCCTGCATTTTTGGATCCGGCTGAATGTTCCTGGCATCACAGAATCAGCCCTTCTATGATGCCAGGAACAATCAGCCGGACCCAAAAATGCAGGACACAGGGTATGATAAAAATGGATGAACTTTATTATTCACAGGGAAGGCACTGGAGCACAGGGACATCATAGTCACTGTTAGAGAAGCCCTGTGATTGCTAAGTGGAATCAGGTGTGTGTGTGTGTGTGTGTGTTTAGCACTCAACCTGCGTATGGAAGCCTCGCCCCCTCCAGTGCGCATGGAGAAAGAGAAAGTTAGAGCCACCGAAAACAGAGTCATAAAAGAGACCATAACACACTAAAATAAAAATCACAGTACAGTTAAAGCATAAGAACAATAAAGATAAGAATTTTAACCTTTGTGGTGGTGAGCAGTTGGCATATGTAAATGTTGGAGAGGAAGCGAGGAAGCGGATTTCCTTCCATAACAGCTTCAGGTAAATCAGCCAAAAGTGTTTTTTCTCTTACTACTCGCTTTGGCATGAATGATTCTTCTTCATAATGTTCCTTTCTTTTCTTGAACATTTGTAACGTGGCTTGTTTCTGGCTTCTCTTCAAAACCTTACAGAAGTGGCTCATGGCCTCATTGTTAAAGGTGTTCACAGTTCTGCTAGCGCTTTAGCTTAGCTTTAGTGCTTTAGCTTAGCTTTATCAGGGTGATACATAGTATCAACAACTTCCGGACTTTTGGAAAGTGTGCATTTCCCCTCCCTCTCGGTCTCGTTTTTTTTCTTGCGCTTTTTAACGTTCAACTTCCAGATTTTGCTCTGCTACTGGGATAAAAAAATCCCAGATTTTTTGTTCAAATTATAATTTGGTCGACCTCTAAATTGTTCGATGACCAAGGTACCACTGTACATATTCTTCTTTTCTTTTCTACTTTTGGCTTTTCCCCTTTTTCAGGGGTCACCAGAGCAAATCATCTGATTCACATATTTGATTTGGCATAGGTTTTTTTCTTTTTACGTCGGATTCCCTTCCTGTCACAACCCTTTTTTAGCAAGGGACAGAAACACGCTGACGGCTTTGCAGCTACTCTTTGTGAAAGTCAGCAATGGTTCTTTTACATGCCTCTCACCATAGACAGTGAGAGACATGGCCTGCCTTTGATAACCCAGTTAGCTGCACTGGGGGGGCCAGTGACAACCTTGTGGGGACTCGAACCCCCAACCTTAGAATCAGCGATCCCACACCTTATACCACTAGACCACCTATGCACTATACATGTAAACCTGTATTTTCTGAAGTTGAGAGCTGTAAAACTGGCAGATTGGAGATAAATGCAGGAAAAAATACTAAGAAACGAAAAATAAGATTCATTGAATTCTGTAAGAATTTCTCATAACCAGTGTATGAAGATAGTACAGTATTTGATAGAAAGCTGGAGGAAACTGAACAGATCAGTCGAGAAACATATTTGCAGTGGAAACTGATTCTGAGGATCCATCCATCCATCCATTTGCTTAATCTGACTAGGATCGTGTAGAGCAGTGGTTCTTAACCTGTGGGGAATTCCCCACTGGTGGGGAATGGCGGAGTTGCCAAGTGGGGAATGACCGGTCGGACAGAAGAACCACTGCTTCAAAATTTGTTGACTAACCGCAAGCTACAGGGCATGGACTCCGATATAATCGGGCATTGAGACAAAGTGAACGCCTTCATCTCAAAGCTCGAGTTGTGGCGAGGGAAGTTCGAGACTGGCTGCAGTGCAACGGCTATTCCAACGTTGGCGCGAATCAGCGAGACTACTGGTGGCATCAGCGACGTTCTCAAGAACGAAGCCATCATCTACCTCAACTGGCTGCTGGCAGCACTATTTTCCGGACTTCAAAAGCGGAAACCCAATGATGGAGTTCACGAGGGATCCCTTCAGCTTTCGAGTTGACAACTTCCCGAAGGAAGCAGAAGACATCGAAGACCAGTTTCTTGACCTGGTGCATGACTCCGCAGCAAAGGCTGTTTTAGCGGAGAAAAGCCTGAACGCATTCTGGGCCATGATGCATGGTTCGTATCCTCGTGTTGCTGTGGCGGCGCTCACACTACTGGTTGCATTTTCCTCCACGTACCTATGCGAGTTGGCGTTTTCAAGCATGGTTGAGATCAAAACCAAATCGCAAAACCGCCTGATTGACCTTGAATCTGATTCGTGCTACGCCATTTCAAAAGTGGATCCAAACATTGAGGCACTCGTCAAGGCAAAAAAAATGCAAAAGTCTCATTAACCTGTATGCGTCCTGTGTTGCATTGTTTTGTAAGTTTTTTATGGGGCAAATAAATTGAGAAAAAACATATTGAATCTTTTCATATGTATTTTATTTCCATGTGATAACTATTAGTAAAAAATATAATATATACAAACAAAAATTAAGGGCCGTAAAATGGCACAAAAAAGCAAAGTGTATATTTACGTACTAAACACTGCATGGGTTAAAATCGAATTTGTCAAAGACCAATGCTATGGTGGGAAATGGAGAGTTGGCTCACTAAAAAGTGGGGAATTAGAGAAAAAAGGTTAAGAACCTCTGGTCTAGAGCCTATTTCAATCGACTCTGGTCAAAGACGGAGTCCACTGTAAATAGCCATCAGTACAGTCCAGGACCAACATACTGTACACACAACTATTAACACTCACACCTAGTGGAGACTTGGAACAGTCAATTTGTCTAATATGTATGTCTTTGCACTGTGTTTGATAACAAGAATGACTGGAGGAAACCCACACAAGCACAGGGAGTGCATGTCCACAGGAACACCCTCACCTAGCCTAGCACCCAAGACCTGGCAATGAGGCGGCTGTGCTAACGATCACGAGGGTTGTTACCTGAAACATTTATATGATTCAAATTCGCATTCACTGGGGCAGGGATGGACTGGTGGTATCATGCTGGATTACTGAGTGGTAAAATGTTGAGCGTTCCAGCCCTACCGGCTGTGACTGCTGTACCCACAGTGCAGCTAACTGGGTTTTCAAAGGCCGGTCATGTCTCTTACTGTCTGTGGTGAGAGGTTCAGGTAAAAGAACCACTGCTGACTTTAGTCAGGAGGGGCTGCACAGGCGTCAGTGTTTTTCTACCCTGCGATGGTCTGGTGAGCTGTCCAGGATGTACTCTGCCCTTGCCCAGAGTCGGCTCAGATGGGCACCGGCCTCCCCATGACCCAAATTAGGATTAAGTGAGTCAGAACATGAATGAATGGATGAATTTTCCTTTTATCGGTCCTGGAGATATGAGCGCTTACACAGCTTTTTCATTACTGCTTTGTTTTTCTGCTTCTCTTACAGACACACACACACACACACACACACACACACACACACACACACACACACAAACACAGATGACTCATTTCCTGACTCATCTACAAGACTGCAGCTGAGACCACTGATATGTGTGTGAAGTTATCAAGCCACCTATCTGTTATACGATATATATTTAGCGTATACTACATGAGAACGGTGCAATCTGATTGGCTCGCTATCTAATAATGATGAATAATTATGTGCTGAAAGCGAGACAGATTTTGTCAATAAAGAGTCCCCAAGAATGAATGTCAACATCCACTGCATAATTATTTTAATATATACTACACAGAAACATAAGCACAGAACGCACACTGCACCATGATTCTTGTTTTTTCTTTTTTAATTTTTACCCATTTTCTCCCTAATTTTGTGGTGTCCAATTCATATCCATCAGGTATTAGCTTCCCTATCATACAACCACCACCGACCAGGGAGGGCTGAAAACATGCACATGTCTCATCTATGACATGCAATGCTTGCCCACGCCTCCTTTCAAACTGCACTGCATGCGTATTTGGTTGCGGTCTAACACACTCTGAGGGAAAGCGCTATTCGCCCCTTGTATGAATGAGCTCACAGATGCCCTTGATTGGCTGGCAATTGCAATCAGTGACAGGAAAGTGGAGGTATGCTGTCCCTCTCCTGTGTGAGCTTGACAAATTGGCTTCCATGGACTCCCAGTCACGGACAGCTATGGAAATAACCCAGATTCAAACTTGCGATCTCCAGGTTAATAGTCATACAACTTGTCAATACGTGAATCAGCAGCCCTTACGGTTTTTTTCACATATTTTTAAATCATAACAGGTGAGTTCTGACTGCATGTCTGAACAAGTACAATGTTGTGTAATAATGCCTCTAAATGCTTGATTAAACTACATGGAATTATGCTACATGGAAATATACAGAAAAGTAAACAGAGAGCTTGTATTTACATATTTTAGCCAATACAGAGGCAGGTCAAGCAAACGCTGCACTTCAAATCTAGCTCATCACTGTGCAGCTACACTGGATAACACAACTTAATGAGGGGTGCCAATAGTTCTGGAGGGCAGTGTATATATGGGGCCGGTGGTGTAGTGGTTAGAGTGCTGGGCTCATGATCGGGAGGTTGTGAGTTTAAATCCCACTGAGACCCTCACTGTGCTAAGACCCCTGGGCAAGGTCTCAACCACAAGTGTGCCGCTGTTCACCCAGCAGTATAAATGGGTACCAGTAAAAATATACTGGGAAGGTAACCTGCGATGGACTAGCGTCCCATCCAGGAGGAGTTAAACTGGTCGCTTCACGCTACGGAAACCGTGGATAAGCACCGGCCTGATGAGCCACTAGGCTCCGGGGTAAACACTCAATATATATTACACACACACACACACACACACACACACACACACACACACACACACTAACCCCCTGCCCATTCGCAGTTTACTGGTCGCGGCCACGGCAGTCCTGGAAATTATTGGCATGTGATTCAAATTTAGCCAATGGCTGAGAGCTTTTGTTTTTCCCTCCTGCTGATTGGTTGCTGATGATGTGTACATCTCTTTTTTTCTCCTTTGCGCACGTCATCAACGTGATTGCTTGAACTGTGAATTCATGTTTTTTTTGTGTGTTTTTAATGATGCTTCTGGTAAGGAGCCAAAGTTATGCAACTGATTTTTTTTGTTTGTTTACAGATGAATATTGAAATTGTCGGCTCTTTGTCGCCGGCTGATTGACCCTGTGACTGACCCAAAATTCGACCTCTCTGAAACTCAGATGATTTATTTACTTAGATTTAATGAACACGAGTCAGACTGCTGTATAAAGGTGCACAAAGTTGTAATAAAGTTATGCAAACATGCTTCACACTCCAGGAGCTGAAGAACAGTCAGATTTTCAGAGATCCATTTGATCGATTGGTGTCGATAGAAAGTTAAACTCGGTGGTGTGTGAAAAACGTAACCAAAGCATTGCGCCTTGAATTGAAAGTGGATCAGATGTTAGGAGTGTTACGCCATGCCTATCATGGACTTAAACATTCTGTTCCAATCAGGTTCTTGTGATCAGTGTTAGTTGGTACTACTATCTTCACCGAAGGTTTCAGCTATTTTCCTTTGCTAATTGTTGCAGCGACATGATAACTGGTGTTCGGAGTGTTATGTTTCTTTTACAAAATGTACAGCAGTTGAAATCAAGCCATGAATCTGCCAGTTTTATCTTTTTGAATTGAATGTACATGTTTTTCTGCCACTAAAAGATGATACTTTAATTTGGTGTGAACAACATCACACAAAATCATTCACTTCATGCAATATTACAGTAGGCCATTGACCATTTGCGGTTCAGCACTCGCACCCCTGCATACTCGCGGATTGGCGATAAACCTGGAAGTAACTGGCACGTGATTCAAATTTAGCCAATGGCTGAGAGCTTTTGTTTCTCCATCCTGCTGATTGGTTGCAGATGATGTGTATACACCTTTTTTCTCTTTTGCACACATGTCATCAACGTGATTGCTCTATGATGTCACTCAAACGCCCCGCATCTTCTCTCGCTTCTGGTAAGGAGCATAAGCGCTTTATTGATTCATAAATATTATCAGAGTACACAATTAAAAAGTTTTTACTGAATCATTACTACATTTTACTCCATTATTACTGTATTAATGAGTAAGACTGGTTATAGAATGTGTTTAACAAGCGTATTTTAATGCGTATCATATTATACATAGGGTTTTAAAACCGAGTCAATAATTCACGGATTTTCATGACTCGCAGGAAGGCATGGAACGCAATCACTTCCTGTTTCATAATTCATCACTTCCTGTTTCACTGGGGAATAAATATGATGTGCCGCAGAGGCCATTTCTCTTCTCCACTCTTCAGCAGGGGAAAGACAAAGGAATTCGCCATTCAAGTAAGGCAGATGTGTGCCGACCTTCACAAGTCAGTCAATGACAAGAAAATTGCTCCTCGCCTGCACCTGCACACATCTACTGTCAGAGGAATCATTAAGAAGTTTAAAACAACTGGAACAGTGATAAACAAGCCTGGACAAGGACGCAAAGTTATTTTGTCACCAAGCACAGTGAGGAGGATGGTAATAAAAAGTTCTCCACAGCTTACTGTTAAAGGATCACAACAAATGGGAGCATCTTGAGGTCACAAAGTTTCCAAAACAACTACCAGGTGCCATCTACATGCTAACAATCTGGGAGGTGTGCAGGGAAAAAAACGTTTTCTCACTCAATCATAAGCGCAAACATCTGGATTTCACTAAGTGGTACTGGGACTTCAACTGGGACCATGTGCCTGAGCTTTTTGGCAACACTCCAAGTGGTTCTGGAAGAACACAAAAGTTGAGTACTGTACACAGAAAAGCACCCCATGCCCACTGTGACGTATGGGGGAGGATCGGTGATGCTGTGGCATGTTTCTCTTCCAGAGACCCTGGGAACCTTGTTAGCGTGCATTACACCATGAATGCTTTGAAATAACAGGAGATTTTAAATCAAAATCTGGTGGTTTCTGCCAGAAAGCTGAAGACGGGTCGTCACTGGGTCTTTCAGCGAGATAATGACCCCAAATGTGTGGCCAAATCTACACAGAAATGGTTCACCAGACACAGAATCAGACTCCTCTCATGGTCATCTCAGTCCGAGACCTTATATTTATTTTGAAAATAACTGAATTTGTTATAAGCTAAAGAATTCATGTTAACCAGGGGTGCCAGTAATTATGTAGGTGCATGTATGTATGTGTGTGTGTGTGTATATACAGTGTATGTATATATATATATATATATATATATATATATACAGCCCTCCATAATTATTGGCACCCCTGGTTAACATTAATTCTTTCGCTTATAACAAATTCGGGCATTTTATATACTAGTATATGTATTATGATGGTCCGTGCTGGCTGGCGGCGTTAACTCTCTTCATTCATTGCAGGCGCTGGTGAGGGGCGTGGCTATTACCTGCAGGTGAGGTCCAGAGAACGCAGCTGTTTCCATTCAGCAATCAGCAAGCTATAAATAGGAGTGGCGCGCTTCCCTCCAACGTCAGAAGATGGTCCTTCCCAGTGATTTAGATTTTCCAAAGTGCTAAAATAAAATTGTTGAATCTTCTTACATGGTCTCCTGCATCTTTGGGTCCGACGCATATGCTCCAGGCGCAACAGAATCTTCTTATCTGAAACATGGACCCAGCGGAGACCGCTCAGCTCCAGCAGGCATTATCCGACCAGGGAGTCCTGTTTGGTTGACACAATTCCATCCTGCACCAAATGATGGACAATCTCCAGCGTATAACCATCAGCATGGTGCAGCTTGGTGGAAGGATGGACGCCATCGCCACCCAACTCGCTGCCGCCACCTCGCCCACTCACCATTCAATCTCCGCTTAGGCAGTAGCACCAGCACCAACTATACTCCCAGTACACCGGGAACCATTCATTCCCACGCCAGCCAAGTATTCGGGCACGATCAGCTCCTGTGCACAATTCCATCATCAGTGTACGCTCGTCTTCAGCCAGCAGCCGCTAACATACACCACGGATCAAGCTAAGACCACCTTCATTATGAGCGTACTCATGGAGCAAGCCTCATCCTGGGCTCTAGCTCGGCAAGGCTCGCAGTCAGTGGCGGAGTATGCCATCCGATTCCGGATTCTCGCCATAGAAAGCGGCTGGAATGACCCCGCGCTCTGGGGGGCTTTCCTGCGGGGTCTGAATGAAAGGCTGAAAGACGAGCTCGCGGCACGAGATGAGACGTCTACTCTCGAGGATTTGATCGCCCTGTCTACCAGGCTAGACGACCGGCTGAGAGAGAGGGATAGATCCCGAGAGGAGCAGACCAGTCTTGTCTACCCGTCCTCGAGCGCCTCTGTTAGGCCCAAGGAGGCCCCACCTCGAACCTCCTCGCCATTCCCTCCTCTGAGGGAGGATGATGGTCAAGAGCCCATGCAGGTGAGCCGCACCCACCAGGCTGATGGCGGAGGAAAAGCATTGGCGATGGACCAACGGTCTCTGCATCTCCTGCGCCGAGAAGGGCCATTACCTTGCCCAGTGCCCCGCGCAACAGAGTCCGACAGCTAGGAGAGGGGCAGCAATGAGAGGATCCTCCACGACACCCGGGAAGCTCCACCACTGACTGCGAGCCTTGCTGGGGCTGAGCGGTCTCTGCTGGGTCCATGTTTCGGGTCAGAATATTCTGTTGCACTTGGAGCATATGCATCGAACCCAAAGATGCAGGAGACCATGTAAGAAGATTCAACAATTTTATTTTAGCACTTTGGAAAATCTAATTCACTGGAAATAATAAATCGATGGAAACTGGTTGAGCATGAAACAGGATACCAAGAGTCAGAGAGATAGCCAAGAAATGGAATCACTGGGAAAGACAATCTTCTGATGTCGGAGGGAAACGCGCTGTTCCTATTTATAGCTTGCTGAAACAGGTGCACTCTCTGGACCTCGCCTGCAGGTAACAGCCACGCCCCTGGCCAGCGCCTGCAATGAATGAAGAGAGATTTAACACCGCCAGCCAGCACAGACCATTATATATATATATATATATATATATTGCTAAAAAGGGTTGTGCCAGGAAGAGCATCTGACGTAAAAACCTCTGCCAAATCAAATGTGCGAATCAGATGATTCGCTGTGGCGACTCCCGAGTAAAAGGGAAAAAGCCAAAAGGAAAACATATATACTAGTCCTTCTAAAAAAATTAGCATATTGTGATGAAGTTCATTATTTTCTGTAATGTACAGATAAAAATTAAACTTTCATATATTTTGGATTCATTGCACACCAACTGAAATATTTCAGATCTTTTATTGTTTTATATTGATGATTTTGGCATACAGCTCATGAAAACCCAAAATTCCTATCTCTAAAAATTAGCATATCATGTTCAGGTAGTCTAAACGAGATATTAACCTAATCATCTGAATCAACCAATTAACTCTAAACACCTGCAAAAGATTCCTGAGGCTTTTAAAAACTCCCAGCCTGGTTCATTACTCAAAACCACAATCATGGGTAAGACTGCCGACCTGACTGCTGTCCAGAAGGACATCATTGACATCCTCAAGCAAGAGGGTAAGATACAGAAAGAAATCTCTGAGCGAATAGATTGTTCCCAGAGTGCTGTATCAAGACACCTCAGTGGGACGTCTGTGGGAAGGAAAAAGTGTGGCAGAAAACGCTGCACAACCAGAAGAGGTGACCGGACCCTGAGGGAGATTGTGGAGAAGGGCCGATTCCAGACCTTGGGGGACCTGTGGAAGCAGTGGACAGGGTTACAGGTGCTGCATTCCCCAGGTCAAGCCACTTTTGAGCCAGAAACAGCGGCAGAAGCGCCTGACCTGGGCGACAGAGAAGCAGCACTGGACTGTTGCTCAGTGGCCCAAAGTACTTTTTTCGGATGAAAGCAAATTTTGCAAGTCATTCGGAAATCAAGGTGCCAGAGTCTGGAGGAAGACTGGGGAGAAGGAAATGCCAAAATGCCTGAAGTCCAGTGTCAAGTAGCCACAGTCAGTGATGGTCTGGGGTGCCATGTAAGCTGCTGGTGTTGGTCCACTGTGTTTTATCAAGGGCAGGGTCAATGCAGCTAGCTATCAGGAGATTTTGGAGCACTTCATGCTTCCATCTGCTGAAAAGCTTTATGGAGATGAAGATTTCATTTTTCAGCACGACCTGGCACCTGCTCACAGTGCCAAAACCACTGCTAAATGGTTTACTGACCATGGTATTACTGTGCTCAATTGGCCTGCCAACTCTCCTGACCTGAAGCCCATAGAGAATCTGTGGGATATTGTGAAGAGAAAGTTGAGAGACACCAGACCCAACACTGTGGATGAGCTTAAGGCCGCTATCGAAGCATCCTGGGCCTCCATAACACCTCAGCAGTGCCACAGGCTGATTGCCTCCATGCCACGCCGCATTGAAGCAGTCATTTCTGCAAAAGGATTCCCGACCAAGTATTGAGTGCATAACTGAACATAGTTATTTGAAGGTTGACTTTTTTGTATTAAAAACACTTTTTTTATTGGTTGGATGAAATGTGGTAATTTTTTGAGATAGGGATTTTTGGTTTTTCTTTACTTTTTTACCAAAATTATCAATATTAAAACAATAAAAGGCTTAAACTACTTCAGTTGTGTGTAATGAATCTAAAATATATGAAAGGCTAATGTTTATCAGTACATTACAGAAAATAATGAACTTTATCACAATATGTTAATTTTTTGAGGAGGACTAGTATATAAAATCACACATATGTACACCAGATATGTAAAAAACAACTTGGATTGAGAAATGAAATTTGGTGTGTGTTAGAGACAGAGAGAAAGAGAAAGAGAGAGAGAGAGAGAGAGAGAGAGAGACATTACCTGACCGCTGTAATTAAACCTTTACATGGCATATTTTTGTGATGAAAATTATGAAGACTATTTAATCAATATTAGAACTTTAGAGGAGCCATTTGGGGTGGCTTGGGCATCTGGTTAGAAAGCCTCCCAAAGGCCTCCCTGTTGTGATGTTTCGGGCATGTTCAACCGGGAAGAGACCCTGGGGTCGACCTAGAACATGCTGGAGGGATTATGTCACTTGGTTGGTCTGGGAAAGCCTCAGTGTCCCCTGGAAGAGCAGGAGGAACTGGCTGGGGAGAGGGATGTCTCGACATCAGTGTCTAGGCTGCTGCCCCCGCGATCCGACTTTGGATTAAGTAGAGGATGATGATGATGTAACACTTACTTGTACAGTATAGAACATCACAACACCCTAGTAAAAAAATAACTCAACCCTAATTGCTTTTATCTCCATAAACTCTTTTCAAAGCCCACCTTTATTTGTGTGCTGGTGTAATTGTTGATAACTTGATCCCTTGATTCTGAGCTCCTCCAGCCGCGACACTGCCCCTCCCACTTCCGGTTACCTGCTGGTTTTGTACCAAATCTTTTTTAATTCCCTGTTTTAGCCTGGTTTTTGTTATTATCAGATCTACAGTCAGACTTTGGAGTAGTCGTCACATCTTCACCGATTTCTGATTCTTACGCTCTGTGTGCTTTCCTGACAGTAGTACCCAAGCGATTCCGGAAAACCCTAAATTTCTCATCACCTTGATCCGAGCCGGTGCATTTGTACTTTCTCCAAGCTGCCTATTGTCCCTTAGCAGTTATTCTGGCTCACAGTGTCACATGCAGGGACACATTAGGGACACATGTTCACATAACAGACAGCAGTTTATTTTTCTTGTCAGGAATGTGTCTCAAACTATATATATCCGATTTTCCAATCCACCCCAAAGTCACAAATAAGACTTGTTTACGTGAATTTTTAATGTTTTTTTCACGCAATTTAAGTAATCTTCATTAACTAAACACACAGCATGAGTGATCACAGAAAGAAACAGTGAGAAAGCTGGGGGGGGAATATAAGAAGGGGAAATAATGGGGAAATGGGGGATTTAGGAGAGAGTGAGAGCACGCGCGCGAGAGAGAGAGAGAGAGAGAGAGAGAGAGAGAGAGAGAGCCAGACAGAGATAAGCTCCAGTCTCCCTGAGATCCTGATAAGATTTAAGCAGCTCAGCAAATGACTAATTCAGTGATATCTTCTGAGCTCCTATCCATCTATCTGTCTGCCCACCTGCCTACCTGTCTATCTATCTATCTATTGCACTTAACACTCTATTATTATACTAATATTACTACTACCAGAAACATAAACGCATTACAACTCATTCATTCATTCATTCATTTCCTGAACCTCCTAATTAGGGTCGTGGGGAGGCTAGTGCTCATCTCAGCCGACTCTCGACGAGGGTGGGGTACGCCCTGGTCAGCTCGCCAGCCAATCACTGGGCCAAGGGCATAGGCTGGTCTCACCATAGGGGTGCACATCTCGTTTGACCGGAACTCGAGTCCCAGGGGCTATAGGCCTAAGCCTTACAGGGGAAATGAAGCGCCGACTAAATAAGTTGGCAGTAGCTTAATTATAGTTTATTGAAGCGATTGTGGCTTAAATTTTATATCATAAATAAACCATTGCACACACAGCGGTTTTGTTTTGTTTTATGTGCTTGTCATATAAGTTATCGACCCGAAAGCCACCATTGCTAAGTGCCCGCCTACACAAAGTTACTGTGACGTCACTGGGTTGGTACAAAGTACCACATGAAATATAGTGCATGCATATCACAGCATATTATAACAACATGGAATCTCACGCCAACAACACGCACAGTTTTTCAGCAGAAGACGATTTTTATTAAGACGAATCAAATATTATAGTTCAACCAAAAACGTTCTCAAATATATTTCAAACTACATCTGCAAGTACAAAATGCTAAATAAATGTAAAAATTGAGCTCAAGTTATTTATCTATTCAAAGGCACAAACAAATATTAATACATATTTACAGCACAAAAACATAATATTAATTTTATAAAACTACTGACTATTAGGCTGCAGATCCAGGCTGGATGGCTTCTGATTATTTTAGCCATTCATTCGCTGTGCGTCAATGTTTGTGTTCTAACACATGTGCAGGAACCGGAAGCTATTATTGCTTACTGATGTGAGGTAGGCGAAAGTAGGTACATACTCCTCATTGATTGTAGATTGATCAGCTCGGGCGTGCGCATGCGCAGTGCCCGTTACACGTTAACTTCCGGTTTACTTCCTGACTCTAGTCATGCGGAACTTATCTCCAAGTTTCTTTTCAATAACGGTCATTAAGTTTATTTATAAGATTGTGAATACACATCATTTCTTGTCCAGCGGAACTCAACTCCTGCTGTGGGGGGTGCACGTGCACCCTGTGCACCTTCCCAGCCTATGCCCTTGTGGGCCAACACTCACACAAACATTCATACTCACACTCACACCTGGGGGAGATTTGGAACAGCCAATTAACCTATTGTGCATGTTTTTGGACTTGTGGGAGGAAACTTGAGTACCTGGAGGAAACCCACGAAAGCACGAGAAGAACATGCAAACTTCACACAGAAACGCCCAGGCTGGGAATCGAACCCAGGACCTTGATGTGAGGCGGGCGTGCTCATCATTACACCACTCTGCTGCGCCACATTGCAACTTTCTGATTAAATTACAAATAAAACTTCCGTTATTGCAAATTAATCACCCCTGCTTGCCTGATTAAATGAGCCAAAGCCCCGCCCCTCACTGACTGACAGTGTGGTAAATCAGGTGTTAGTTGGTTAGTTGGTGTTAGTTTAGAGTTCATCATCTCATTTCCTGTAACCGCTTAATCCTAATGAGGGTCGCGGGGAGGCTGGCACCCATCCAAGCTGACTCTGGCCGAGGGCAGAGTACAACCTGGACAGCTCGCCAGGCCATCGCAGGGCGGAAACACACTGACGGCTTTGCAGCTACTCTTGTCAAAAGTCAACAATGGTTCTTTTACATGAACTTCACACCATAGACTGTGAGAGACATGGCTGGCCTTTGATAACCTAGTTAGCTGCTTCAGGGGGACAGTGACAACCCGTGGTGAGTAGAGCTTGAACCCCCAATCTTAGGATCAGTGATCCAGCACCTTAACCACCTGGCCACCGCTGCCCATTGGTTTAGAGAAGGAGTTTTATTTTAGTTCATAGGAGCTCCAAAGATAATATCACTTACTCTCTTATTTGCCAAACTGCTTAATCCTATCAGGTCTGATACATAAAAAAATGATCCCGATGTGCTCAGACTCTAATATATTCCACTGTCAGTGGGATTCTAACAAACTGGAAGTGATTTGAAATGACAGCAACTCAGCCACAAGGTGGTAGCTACATAAAATGACACAGAGGACAGTGGTGCTGAGGTGCATAGTGTGCAACCTTTCAGCAGAATCAATTGCTACAGCCCTCCAAACTTCATGCGGCCTTCATATTAGCTCAAGAACAGTGTGTAGTGAGCTTCATGGAATGGGTTTCCGTGGCAGCGCAGCTGCACCTAAGCCATACATCACCAAGTACAATTCAAAGCATCGGATACAGTGGTGTAAAGCATGCTCCCACTAAACTATAGAACAGTGTGGACAGGTTATTTGGAATGACATATATATATTTGTGCACAACGGATTGTGTTCATGCTTTTTTTGCTAATTACCTTAAGGAAAGATTGGCATGCCGTTGTTATTGTTGTTGCCTTGGCAAAGAGTGTTCATTGGTGTTGGAGGCGGAACTTCCGAAGTTGAGTTTAAAATATCATCAATCTTTGCATAAATATTCCTTTTTTAACTTCTTGTTCATTAAAGTGATACTGTATTTAATGTCAGTTATATAAACGTCACATAATATTTTAACTGATTAATTAAATCAACAGAATGATGCTGAGCTATCGGAGCGAATATAAAGCTGCAGCACTGTCGGGTGAATAGTATCAAGATGTAGAAATATGTGTAATCCAGACAATACTGCTGTAAACTTAGGGCTATAAATTAAAAACACAATTTGTGAAAGGTAACGGATTGAATTTATTAGGTTTGAGGGATTATTGTGCATTGCTAGCTACTGCATTTTCTTTTCTTTTTCTCTTGCATGCTTCTGTGTAGTGTTCCACTTCATGTCATTTCCACAGGTGGTGTGCCAGCATGGCAACTTTGACATGACGCCTCCAGCTTCCAGACTATTCAGTCGAGTCTTATTCGGTTCATGTTTCAGTGCTTGAAATAACATTTGTTGTAAGCCACTACAGATGGCTATTGTAGATCAGTCACTTGAAAACTAGTTCATGTGGCTGCACGGTAATACAGTAGTTTACATACCGGGGCGACATGGTGGCATAGTGGTTAACACTTCTGCCTCATCGCAAGAAGGTCCTGGTTTTTGAATCCTGGCCACTGCAAGGACGTTTCGGTGTGGAGTTTGCATGTTCTGATCATGCTTGTATGACTTTTCTCCAGATATTTCGGTTTCATGCCACAGAACAAATATGCTAAATGGTTCTTCTAAATTGTCCCTAGCTGTGGATGTGTGAATAGTTGTGTATATGATGGACCTGCGACTGTCTGATCACATCTGTGCACAGATTTTTACCACACTTGTTTGGGACACTACCCTACCTGAGTTCCAGGGATGTTTTAATTACAGGATGTCAAGGTCAAGGGTGAAGGACAGCACGAGGGCACAAATCTTTGGAGACAGAACATTTATAACTTTAAAACGAGTGCAGAAAGACATGTTATTACTAGGAAGCAGTAATAGGAACCCATATATGGTCTTTCATATAAAAGAATAACCTTTTGACTTTGAGTGACCTTGAAAATCTGAGAGTGACTGAAAATCAAGGTCACAGGACTTGCAACTGTGAAATGAGGGCTGATAGACATACTGTTACTATGGAACACTAATAGGAAAATATTTATGAACTTTAAATTACATTACACAGTTACCTTTGACCTTGAGTGACTGTGAAAGGTCAAACGCCAGCCATCTTATCATTTCGTAAATCAAGGGAACTTGAAAGATTTCCTTTCGACTTTTCCCCCTTTATCAGGGGTCACCACAGCAAATAATTCGCATGTTTGATTTCGCATAGGTTTTTACGTCGAATGCCCTCCCTGACACAACCCAAAAGGACAGAAGCACGCCGACGACTTTGCAGCTCCTCTTTACGAAAGTCAGCAATGGTTCTTTTACATGCCTCTCACCATAGACAATGAGAGACATGGCCCACCTTTGATAATCCAGTTAGCTGCACTGTTTACTAATTTAGTCATGTTGATGTACTATGGAGTGTATATATAGTAAGTTGAGCACATGGAGTAATAAAATGCAGTCACAATATAGTGCGTATTTACTGCATGGTGGTGATACAGTGTGTGTGTGTTTATATATATATATATATATATATATATATATATATATATATATATATATATATATATATATATATATATATATCTTCTTCTTCTTTTCCTTTCGGCTGTTCCCTTCAGGGATCGCCACAGCAAATGATCTGCCTCCATCTCTCCCTATCCTCTGCATCTTCTACTCTTACTCCAACGACCTTCATGTCTGCCTTCACCGTATCCATAAATCTTCTCTTTGGTCTTCCTCTGGGCCTTTTGCCTGGTAGTTCCAACCTCAGCATCCTACGACCAATATACTCACTATCCCTTCTCTGTACATGTCCATATATATATATATATATATATATATATATATATAATGCAGCCGTGAGGGGGGGGCACAAACCAGTGTCTCTCCCTCACGCCGGTTCCAAGCCCAGATAAATGCAGAGGGTTGCGTCAGGAAGGGCATCCGGTGTAAAACAAATGCCAAATAAACTATGCGAATCACAAGAAAGAACCACATACCGGATCGGTCGAGGCCCGGGTTAACAACGACCGCCATCAGTGCCGTCAACCAACAGGGTGCTGATGGAAATTGGACTACTGTTGGTCAAAGACGTCGAAGAAGGAGAGGCGGGAGGCGTGTCCGTTGCCAGAGAGAGAAGAGGAAAGGCATGAGTCTAGGACTGAAAGTAGGGACTTTGAATGTTGGAACTATGACAGGAAAAGGTAGAGAGCTGGCTGACATGATGCAGAGGAGGAAGGTGGACATACTGTGTATTCAGGAGACCAGGTGGAAAGGTCGCAAGGCTAGAAGCATAGGAGCAGGGTTTAAGCTGTTTTATCACGGTGTGGATGGGAAGAGAAATGGAGTCGGAGTCATCTTGAAGGAGGAGTTTGCCAGGAATGTTCTAGAAGTGAAAAGAGTGTCAGACAGAGTGATGAGTCTCAAGTTAGAAATTAAAGATGTGATGGTCAATGTTGTTAGTGCTTATGCCCCACAGACAGGATGTGAGCGAGAAGAGAAGGAGAGATTCTGGAGGGAGTTAGATGAAGTGATGCAGAGTACCCCCAGAGGTGAAAGAGTGGTCATTGGGGCAGACTTCAATGGACATGTTGGTGCAGGAAACAGAGGGGACGAGGAAGTGATGGGTAGGTTTGGTATCCAGGACAGGAATGCAGAAGGACAGATGTTGGTAGATTTTGCAAAAAGGATGGAAATGGCTGTGGTGAATACTTTCTTCCAGAAGAGAGAGGAGCATAGGGTGACTTATAAAAGTGGAGGTAGGAGCACACAGGTAGACTACATCTTGTGCAGGCGATATAATTTAAAGGAAGTCAGTGACTGCAAAGTAGTAGTGGGTGAGAGTGTTGCCAAACAGCATAGGATGGTGGTGTGCAGGATGATGCTGATGGTGAGGAAGGTGAAGAAAGCAAAGGCAGAGCAGAAGACAAAGTGGTGGAAGTTGAAAAAGGAAGAGTGTCAGGTTGTCTTCAAGGAGGAGTTGAAACAGGCTTTGGGTGGTCAGGGAGACAGGTAGGAGAATACTTGGTGTGTCATCTGGAAGGAAAGTAGATAAGGAGACTTGGTGGTGGAATGAGGAAGTGCAGGAGTGTGTACAAAGGAAGAGATTAGCTAAGAAGAAGTGGGACATTGAGAAAACCGAAGAGAGTAAACAGGAGTACAGGGAGACACAGCGTAAGGCAAAGGTAGCAGTGTCAAAGGCCAAACAGAGCGCGTTTGATGACTTGTATGCTCGGTTGGAAAGTAAGGAGGGAGAAAATGATTTATATAGGTTGGCACAGCAGAGAAATAGAGATGGGAAGGACGTGCAGCAAGTTAGATTGATAAAGGACAGAGAGGGAAATGTATTGACTGATGACAGAAGTGTGCTGGGAAGATGGAAAGACTACTTTGAAGAGCTGATGAATAAGGAAAATGAGAGAGATAAAAGAGTAGAAGAGGTGACTGTTGAGGACCAGGAAAGCAAAGATTAGTAAGGGTAAAGTGAGGAGGGCATTGAAGAGGATGAAGAATGGAAAGGCAGTTGGTCCGGATGACATACCGGTGGAGGTATGGAAGTGTCTAGGAGAGGTAGCAGTAGATTTTCTGACAAGAACATTTAACAAGGTCTTAGAGAGTGAGAGGATGCCAGAGGAATGGAGGAGAAGTGTGCTGGTGCCCATTTTTAAGAACAAGGGAGACGTGCAGAGTTGTGGCAACTACAGAGGGATAAAGTTGATGAGCCATACGATGAAGTTATGGGAAAGAATAGTGGAAGCTAGACTAAGGGCAGAAGTCAGCATTTGTGAACAACAGTTTGGTTTTAATGCCAAGAAAGAGCACCACAGATGCAGTGTTTGCCTTGAGGATGTTAATGGAGAAGTACAGAGAAGGTCAGAGGGAGCTGCATTGTGCCTTTGTGGATCTGGAGAAAGCATATGACAGGGTGCCGAGAGAAGAACTGTGGTATTGCATGAGGAAGTCTGGAGTGGCAGAGAAGTATGTTAGAGTGGTGCAGGACATGTCTGAGAGATGTAAGACAGTGGTGAGGTGTACTGTCGGTGTGACACAAGAGTTCAAGGTGGAGGTGGGACTGCATCAAGGGTCAGCTCTCAGCCCCTTCTTGTTTGCTATGGTGATGGACAGGCTGACAGACGAGGTTAGACAAGATTCTCCATGGACTATGATGTTTGCAGATGACATCGTGATCTGTAGTGAGAGCAGAGAACAAGTGCAGGAAAATCTAGAGAGGTGGAGGTATGCCCTGGAAAGGAGGGGATTGAAGGTTAGCCTCAGTAAGACAGAATACATGTGCATGAATGACAAGGACCAAAGAGGAACGGTGAGATTACAGGGAGCAGAGATAAGGAAGATGGAGGATTTTAAGTACCTAGGCTCAACAATCCAGAGCAATGGAGAGTGTGGAAAAGAGGTCAAGAAGCGTGTGCAGGCAGGTTGGAATGGTTGGAGAAAAGTGTCCGGTGTGATGTGTGATAGGAGGGTATCGGCAAGAATGAAAGGAAAAGTGTACAAGACGGTGTTGAGGCCAACGATGTTGTATGGGTTAGAAACAGTGGCCCTGGGGAAAAGACAGGAGGCAGAGTTGGAGGTAGCAGAGATGAAAATGTTGAGGTTCTCTTTGGGAGTAACGAGGATAGATAGGATTCGGAATGAGCACATCAGAGGGACAGCACATGTAAGATGTTTTGGAGACAAAGTCAGAGAGGCTAGATTGAGATGGTTTGGACATGTACAGAGGAGGGATAGTGAGTATATTGGTAATAGGATGCTGAGGCTGGAACTACCAGGCAAAAGGCCTAGAGGAAGACCAAAGAGACGATTCATGGATGTGGTGAAGGAGGACATGAAGGTCGTTGGTGTAAGAGAAGAAGATGCAAAGGATAGGGTGAGATGGAGGCAGATGATTCGCTGTGGTGACCCCTGAAGGGAAAAGCCGAAAGGAAAAGAAGAAGAAGAAGAAGATATATATATATATATATATATATATATATATATATATGAGTCCTGGTACCTGGGGATGGGGTTGCATTGTATGTTCAACAGCTTGTTATTTATAAAAATATTCCAATAAACTTACCAAAGCCTCAGGGTTTTATATTTGATCCAGCACTACTACTTTCAAAACAAAGCAGCAGACAGATTTTTTTTCTTCTCTCTCCAAATTTAATAATTATAAGACCCATTCAGGCGCTTGTTAAATTTTAACATGAATAATCAGTCAAATCCTCTTTAAAATAAAGCTTTAATTGAGGTGTAAAACTAAACACTTCAGTCATAATAATAATTCAGAGCAATACAATGTAAATATGTTTTTATTCTTTTCACATTTTTTTTGTGGATTAGCATGCAGTCACACAGCTTACTCCCATGATCCTTTAGTACCTCTGGTATTCTTGTAGTGTTAAGAATGAAAAGTTCATGCAGTCTTTTCTTCTTTTTTTGCAGTAGGATATCTCACAAGTGTCTGGCTTTGTCACATGACTACCTGATACATATGGAACTGTCATTTGTTTTTAAATATAAAACTGGTAATATTTTGAAGTCAATAACACGCCACCATGAGACAATGTTATCAAGTTACTAAGTTAAGCGTACTTCAACGAGTACTGAGATTTTGTGACAACACCCATAGTAGAAAAAATGGAATACATGTACAAGAAAATAAATATAGAGAAAAATATTAAAATTAAGTCCATTGTATATGATCAAAAGTCAATTAAATTATGATCAATATTCATTATTGATCATTTCATTTTGTTTTTCACAAATTCTGTCAAAATTTGTGATGACTGAGATTTAGCCTCAGAAGATTTAAACCCTAGACAGCAAAAAACATTGACTAAAGCTGACTTGGCTTTAAAAAATTAAAGCTTAATGATCAGTAAGTTCAACAAAGCGAAGCTTAAACTGTTATTTTGACAGAAGAATAAATTAACAATAAAACTGTAATAACAACTAAATACTGTATTTATGATACGTAACTTGTCAATTTTTATAAGACGAGCGCTACACAGTAATCAACAAGGTTTTAGATTTTAAAATAAGAATAATCTCACCACTATCACAGATTGTACATCAACATTAGTAAGATATCTGCATAAAGAGAGAGAAAGATAGAAGTAGACAACTCATAACTGCACATAGAATTCATAGTGAATTTTTGTAATGTAAATAAAGCCCAGATAAAATACTATAATTTTGACACAAAACTTGATGTAATTTATTAGATCATAATATGTGTGTGTGTGTGTGTGTGTGTGTGTGTGTGTGTGTGTGTGTGTGTATATATATATATATATATATATATATATATATATATATATATATATATATAGAGAGAGCGAGAGAGAGAGGATTTTCTGAGTAGATCCTTCCATAGGAGAGTGCTCAATACTTTTTGGTAGAGCAAATAACAAAAATAAAAGGACAAAGACTTTCTATTGAAACTCCATTTATCACTACAGATCTGTTTCGAGGGGTGGTGAAACCATCCTCTCTCTTCAGGTGATTATAGAAGAACCCATCCTCTCTCTTCAGGTGATTATAGAAGTTCTTCTATAATCACCTGAAGAGAGAGGATGGTTTCACCACCCCTCGAAACAGATCTGTAGTGATAAATGGAGTTTCAATAGAAAGTCTTTGTCCTTTTATTTTTGTTTTATATATATATATATATATATATATACAGACGCTCCCCCACTTACGAACATGAACATCCGCCGAGGTCGAGAGTGAAAGTGGAAGTGAAATGAAATTGAAGAACAAGTAGTAATCGAAATGGAATAAAATCTACAGAAAGATATATATCATAAATATAGGTATGAAATATGATTAAACATTATCCTGAGGTACACTTAATACTAGGCTCCGGCAGAGGGGAGTGGCTGAGACATGTTTTACACCAAGCGGAGGTCCGGGAAGAGAAGCAGAACCGATAAATTTCTGAACTCATGCCAAAAGTTTCAAAGAAGAAACAAATTGACTCCAGTGTTATAATGAACTGGATAAGAGTGACACTCTCTGTAAATATGATCAGATCCGCTGTGCTGTGCTTGAGAGGAACCAGCAGTTTAAACACGGAAGGTGACCAGTTCAATTGTCCAGTTGTAGTGTCGCCTGTGTGTGTGTGTGTGTGTGTGTGTGTGCGAGAGAGAGAGAGAGAGAGAGAGAGAGAGAGAGAGAGAGCGAGAGAGAAAGAGAATATGCGTTCAATTAGACTGAGTTCAAGGGCATCATTATACCACGTGGTCAGTTATTTAATAACTCAGAGAGAGAGAGAGAGAGAGAGAGAGAGAGAGAGAGAGAGAGAGAGAGAGAGAGAGAGAGGGAGAGAGAGAGAGAGAGAGAGAGAGAGAGAGAGAGAGAGATCATATAGAGTACAAACTCGTATAGGTTACTTTCCAAAGTTTAAACATACGTTCCCCTCTAAAGAATGCCCTGTAACGACTTACAAACAAATTCATGTAACAAATGGTCGTCTGGAATCTAATGAGTTTGTAAGTTGGGGAGCGCCTGTGTGTGTGTGTGTGTGTGTGTGTGTGTACATATATATATATATATATATATATATATATATATATATATATATATATATATTTTCTCCTCTTGAATACATCAGCCACCTTAATACAGCTGTGAGGGGGGGGGGCACAAGCCAGTGTCTCGCCCTCATGCCAGTCCCAAGCCCGGATAAATGCAGAGGGTTGCGTCAGGAAGGGCATCCGGTGTAAAACAAATGCCAAAGAAAATATGCGAGTCACATCAAAGAATTTCATACCGGATCGGTCGAGGCCTGGGTTAACAACGACCGCCATCAGTGCTGTTAACCAACAGGGTGCTGGTGGAAATTGGACTACTGTTGGTTGAAGATGTCGAAGAAGTAGAGGCGGGAGGTGTGTCCGTAGGCAGAGAGAGAAGAGTCTAGGACTGAACGTAGGGACTTTGAATGTTGGAACTATGACAGGAAAAGGTAGAAAGCTGGCTGACATGATGCAGACGAGGAAGGTGGACATACTGTGTGTTCAGGAGACCAGGTGGAAAGGTAGCAAGGCTAGAAGCTTCAGAGCAGGGTTTAAGCTGTTTTTTCATGGTGTGGATGAGAAGAGAAATGGAGTAGGAGTCATCTTGAAGGAACAGTTTGTTAGGAATGTTCGAGAAGTGAAAAGAGTGTCAGACAGAGTGATGAGTTTCAAGTTAGAAATTGAAGAATGCTCAATATTGTTAGTGCTTATGCCCCACAGGCAGGATGTGAGCTAGAAGAGAAGGAGAGATTCTGGAGAGAGTCAGCTGAAGTGATGCAGAATACCCCCAGAGGTGAAAGAGTGGTCATTGGGGAAGACTTCAATGGACATGTTGGTGCAGGAAACAGAGGGGACGAGGAAGTGATGGGCAGGTTTGGTATCCAGGACAGGAACGCAGAAGGACACATTTTGGTATATTTTGCAAAAAGGATGGAAATGGCTGTGGTGAATACTTTCTTCCAGAAGAGACAGGAGCATAGGGTGACTTATAAAAGCAGAGGTAGGAGAACACAGGTAGACTACATCTTGTGTCGGCGATGTAATTTGAAGGAAGTCAGTGACTGCAAAGTAGTAGCGGGTGAGAGTGTTGCCAAACAACATAGGATGGTGGTGTGTAGGATGACACTGATGGTGAGGAAGGTGAAGAAGGCAAAGGCAGAGCAGAAGACAAAGTGATGAAAGCTGAAAAAGGAAGAGGGTCGTGTTGTCTTCAAGGAGGAGTTGAAACAGGCTTTGGGTGGTCAGAAAGTACTTCCAGATGACGGGACAACTACAGCTAATGTGATCAGGGAGACAGGTAGGAGAATACTTGGTGTGTCATCTGGAAGGAGAGGAGATAAGGAGACTTGGTGGTGGAATGAGGAAGTGCAGGAGTGTGTACAAAGGAAGAAGTTAGCTAAGAAGAAGTGGGACATAGAGAGGACCGAAGAGAGTAAACAGGAGTACAGGGAGACAGCGTAAGGTGAAGGTAGCAATGTCAAAGGCCAAACAGAGGGCATATTATGACTTGCATGCTCGGTTGGAAAGTAAGGAGGGAGAAAATGATTTATACAGTTTGGCACAGCAGAGAAATAGAGATGGGAATGATGTGCAGCAAGTTAGAGTGATTAAGGACAGAGAGGGAAGTGTATTGACTGATGACAGAAATGTGCTGGGAAGATGGAAAGACTACTTTGAAGAGCTGATGAATGAAGAAAATGAGAGAAAAAAAAGAGTGGAAGAGGTGACTGTTGAAGACCAGGAAGTTGCAAAGATTAGTAAGGGTGAAGTGAGGATGAAGAATGGAAAGGCAGTTGGTCCTGATGACATACCGGTGGAGGTATGGAAGTGTCTAGGAGAGGTAGCAGTAGATTTCCTGAACAAGAACATTCAACAAGGTTTTAGAGAGTGAGAGGATGTCAGAAGAATGGAGGAGAAGTGTGATGGTGCCCATTTTTAAGAACAAGGGAGATGTGCAGAGTTGTGGCAACTGCAGAGGGATAAAGTAGCTGAGCCATACGATGAAGTTATGGGAAATAATAATGGAAGCTAGACTAAGGGCAGAGACCAGAATTTGTGAACAACAGTTTGGTGTTTCATGCCAAAAAAGAGCATCACAGATGCAGTGTTTGCCTTGAGGATGTTAATTGAGAAGTACAGAGAAGGTCAGAGGGAGCTGTATTGTGCCTTTGTAGATCTGGAGAAAGCACATGACAAGGTGCTGAGAGAGGAACTGTGGTATTGCATGAGGAAGTCTGGAGTGGCAGAGAAGTATGTTAGAGTGTTGCAGGACATGTATAAGAGATGCAAGACAGTAGTGAGGTGTGCTGTCAGTGTGACAGAAGAGTTCAAGGGGGAGGTAGGATTGCATCAATAATCAGCTCTGAGCCCCTTTTTGTTTGTTATGGTGATGGACAGGCTGACAGACGAGGTTAGGCAAGATTCTCCATGGACTATGCAGATGACAATGTGATCTGTAGTGAGAGCAGAAAACAAGTACAGGAAAATCTAGAGAGGTGGAGGTATGCTCTGGAAAGGAGAGGAATGAAGGTTAGCCTCAGTAAGGCAGAATACATGTGTATGAATAAAAAGGACCCAAGAGGAACAGTGAGGTTACATGGAGCAGAGATAAGAAAGATGGAGGATTTTAAGTACTTAGGCTCAACAATCTAGAGCAATGGAGAGTGTGGAAAAGAGGTGAAGAATCGTGTGCAGGCATGTTGGAATGGTTGGAGAACAAGTGTCCGGTGTGATGTGTGATAGGAAGGTATCGGCAAGAATGAAAGAAAGTGTACAAGACTTTGATGAGGCCAGTGATGTTGTATGATTTAGAAACAGTGGCACTGGGGAAAAGACAGGAGGCAGAGCTGGAGGTAGCAGAGATGAAAATGTTGAGGTAATGTTTGGGAGGAACAAGGATGGATAGAATCAGGAATGAGCCCATCAGAGGGACAGCACATGTAAAACGTTTTGGAGACAAAGTCAGAGAGGTTAGATTGCGATGGTTTGGACATGTACACAGGAGGGATAGTGAATATATTGGTAGTAGGATGCTGAGGTTGGAACTACCAGGCAGAAGGCCAAGAAGAAGACCAAAGAGACGATCCATGGATGTGGTGAAGGAGGACATGAAGGCAGTTGGTGTAAGAGAAAAAGATGCAGAGGATAGGGTGAGATGGAGGCAGATGATTCGCTGTGGCAACCCCTGAAGGGAAAAGCCGAAATGAAAAGAAGAAGCAGAAGAATACATCAACCACTTTCTTACGACCCATCTTAGAAACACTGGGATGTGCACAATAAAAAATAAGATTAAAAAAAGTCACAAAATTTGAACCACAGAAAAGAAAAACTTTTTTGCGTACGCTACAAATGCCAGCGTGGAAAGGAAGCGTGCATGTGGAAGAATACGAGGCTAATTGGCGCATATGACCCTGGAAAACATGCTTTTTTAATATCATGGTGGACCAGTTTTAAGTGTCATTACGCATCCTCTACACTAGGTGTCAGTGGTGCTCTCACTGTGTTTTCTGTGGTATGGGGAAACAGCACAGAGCGAACGATATGAAGTACAGTAAACAGTACTTATAGTCGAGCGCAGGGTGCTGGGGGGGTGTAAAACGTTTTTTCCTTCCGACAGGGGGCATCACAGAAAATAATAGAGAAGCACTGCGCAAGGCATTCTCAGAGCGCAGGGGAATACACGCAGAAGAATACAAGGCTAATCAGCCTGGAAAATCCATTTCCCTCGCAGAGCTTGTAAGTCGAAAATTTGCTCATTGGATGGGGCAGATTTTTGGTGGGATCGAAGCTTGTGTCATGGAAAATTCATTATTAAGGACACTCATAAGTCAAGGTACTACTGTACTGAAATTTGGCACTTCCACATCATTGCATTCAGTTTTTATTCACAATTTATATCGTGTTCCAATTTTTTGGAATCCGGTTTATGTGTGTGTGTATATATATATATATATATATATATATATATATATATATATATATATATATATATATATATATATATATATATATATAAAAGAAACTTGTTATTGTGTTATTGTTCATCAGAAATTTTAAATAAAGTGTTCATATTGCTGTTATGTCATCAATCATAATGCTTTACCTGAGCTTTATTAATAGTTTTTAATACTCTCAAAATATTGCTACAACATTTGCAAATAATTGTAAACAGCATTACAAAATACTCTTGATACACACTAAACACTTGAATATTTGCTTCAGATACTAAGATTCATCATGACAGTTGATGAAATGAGTTAAAATGCATAGATATACACACTGGTGTGACAATAAATTTGTTACTAAGATATTCTTTAGAGTTGTAAACTGAAGAAATTCACTTAACATCCATCTTTTTGTTGCTTTTAAATTCATCAACACTCATCAAGGCTTCACTTGAGCAGTTATATAAATGGACACTCTTTTTAAAAAAATTATAGCTTTTTAACTGATTTTAAAAACCCTGAAATTTGGCATGATTTACAGGTATAAAGCAGTGAGATTTTACAGTGTTGAATTTACTAAGCTTCAAAATGGCTGCATTACTCGAATGCGTTGTATCAAGTAGCTTGTTTGTACTTCTGAATGGTGAAATGGTGAGAGGGTCGAACGGAAACAACGTCTACATACAAAGTTAAAGGTTGTACAGATCTGAATGTCGAATTTAG
>CM045735.1:44074748-44077248 GCA_024760905.1 Plotosus lineatus
TATCACATGACTAATCAGTGACGTGCAATGCCTTTAAGCACGAGTCTTATGGAGGCACATTTTCATTACAAGTTTATTTTACTTAATTGTAAGATCATTAAGTTTCAAATGAGCTACTAATTTGAGATACATGAAATGATCCAGATTTTGCTAATTGCTGCTACAATCTGGCAACCATGTGCATTAGCTGATGTACACTGTACAGTTGTTGCCAGATGTTCCTACATTTGAATTTGTTCAAAAGTACCCAGAGATCCATTAGTGTGGCATTCTTTCATCCTCTGATCCACTTAATCCTAATCGGGGTCACGGGGAGGCTGGCGCCCATCTCAGCCGACTCCGGGTGAGGGTGGGGTAGACCCTGGATAGCTCGCCAAGCCATTGCAGGGCCGACACTCACACAACCATTCACACCTAAAGGGATTTGGAACAGCCAATTAACCTACCGTGCATGTTTTTGGACTGTGGGAGGAAACCGGAGAACCCGGAGGAAACCCACACAAGCACGATAAGAACATACAAACTCCACACAGACATGCCTGAGCTGGGAATCAAACCCAAGACCTTCTTGCTGTGAGGTGGACTTGCAAACTACGACACCACCGTGCCGCCTCCCGCCTCATTGGTGTAGCCGTTTACACCCAAAAGAAACAATAATAGCACCAAGACGCTAAGTATAAAGCGTTTCTCCTGTCAAGTTTAATATTGTATCTTAATTATCTTTAATGTTTGTGAAACCAGCTAGACGTTCACAAGAAGGAAGGAAAAGCTAATGGGCCACACAACGGACATTTATCACTCTCATTAAGGGTGTTTTAATGGAGCCATTTCACCTGTAGAGGGCAGCTGCCGTAATTTTTCCTTTTCCTGTGTGTACGGCCTCTGTTTACTCTCTGTATGGTTTGAGTGCAAGTGAAAGCCGCATAAATCAAATCAACAATAAAATGAAAACTGAGTGACGGAGCAATGTGCTAGCATTCATGCATTAATATTATCGAATTGTTCCCTGTTATATAATAAATAAAAAGCTTTCTATTATCTCAACCTTTTCTCTCATAATTTTCAGCTAGCAAACTTGGCGTGGCTCTCAGGATTATTTTGTTAAAAGGAAGGTTGTTGCTACAGTACATATCAGATTTATTTTTCGATTTGGCAAATTTGAGATTGAAATTAATATTATAAATAATATTATTTTTATCATGTTATATTTACAATATTAAAGTTTGGTATTTAACAGTGTAACATTCCACTGTGGAATTTTAAATAAATAATGTGTAATGCTCTACTGATGATATTTATCCCTAAATTGTACACTGGCACTGGAACATGTCATTCTCATGTCATTCTCTTTGTGTTTGGAAAGATTTGGATGAACGCAACTGATATTCCGGTGATGGTTCTTTAAATAGTCTGGGCCTTTGCCTGCTCATTGTTGTTGTTACCCTGTGATTGCCTGTTGCTCCGCTCCGTTCCACCCCTTGATGTTTCCTGCAGAAAGAGGCGGGGCTTGCAGAGTGACATCAGGATGCAGCGATACTCACGTCGGAAGTTCTGATTGAGCAGGCCATACACAACAGCATTTAAGCACGAGTTGAAATATGCCATAAAATAGCTGACCACAAAAAGCCAATCGGGAACCAATGGCGCCACTCTGGGTGGATCCATGGCAACAGCCAGGCCGATTAGATTGAGTGGTGCCCAGCAGACGGCAAATAACACAAACACGACAAACATGGTGAGGAAATGACGGAAATCACTTGGCCGGAGGCGGGGCCTCGTGTCACTAGCTACTCTCCTTCTGACATTTAGAACTAGCATCCAAATTCGTGCATAGCAGAATGTCACAATAGCAATGGGAAAGAGGAAATGGGCAAAGACCACGGCGAAGGTGTAACCAGCACTCGCAGTTTGGCTAAAAGTGCAAGAATACACCCGAGAATCATAGCTCAGCGATCCCACTGAGAGATTGGGCAGTATGGCGACGCCTGTTAGAGCCCACACGAGCATGAGTAGAGCCAGTGTACCACCACGGCCATACACTTTGGCATAAGTGCGGGCGTGGCATATGAAGCAGTAGCGGTTGAGGGCAATAGCTGTGATGTTGAAGACTGAGCCGATGACACTGGCGCCCATAAGAAAGCCACTAACTAAACATTCTGTCTTGCCGGGCAGCCAGCCGGAGTGCAGCAGTGCGTGAAGGACCAGAGGGTATGGGTAACATACCACCAACAGGTCCGCCAATGCCAGGCTCACCACAAATGCATTACCTGTAACACACACACACACAAAGATAAACAACATTATACCTCACAAATGTGCAGTTTTATTTTTGATTTTATGTTAACTTATTTTCAGTTAAGGTTGCGTGTTTTTATTTAAAGTTGATTTCTGTGTCTAATGACCCGGTGTTAACGTTTCCTTTATGAAGTTCATCACTCTTCTTAAAATTTGAGAGGCTTTTGAATGTAGACTTCTTATCAGGAAAATTTCAGTTTGAAGT
>CM045735.1:44082248-44109748 GCA_024760905.1 Plotosus lineatus
GAATACTTGCGGATTGGCGACAAACTTGGAAGTAACTGGCACGTGATTCAAATTTAGCCAATGGCTGAGAGCTTTTGTTTCTCCATCCTGCTGATTGGTTGCAGATGATGTGTACACTTCTTTTTTTTTCTCTGCACACATGTCATCAACGTGATTGCTCTATGATGTCACTCAAACGCACTGCATCTTCTCTAGCTTCTGGTAAGGAGCTTTATTTATTCATAAATATTATCACAGTACACAATTAAAAAGTTTTTACTTAATCATTACTACATTTTACTGCATTATTACTGTATTAATGAATATGACAGCGAGAGAATGTGTTTAACAAGCATATTTTAGTGTATATAAATAGCATACATAGGGTTTTAAAACCACGTCAATAATTTGCAGATTTTCATGATCCACAGGAAGGACCGGAACCGAACTATTGCGAAAAATGGGGCTTACTGTATATGTTTGACCCGTTTGTTTATTTTTGAGATACGCCCTGTAGTACATGAATGTTACATGATAATTAGCAAAAACCCTCATTTGAAGAATTTGACAAGCTGGCTTGGGTTTGACCTTTCAAGGTCACTCAAGGTGAACTGTCTCATATATGGTGTTTCAGAGTAATTTCCTTCTAAGGTTTAAGCACTCCAGTGACTTAAATTTGACTTTCAAGGTCAATCAAGGTGTAAGTATATGGTTTCCAGTCTGACCCTCATTGCATCCATGGATCAATGGCACTTTGTTTTTCAGCTATAAGCAATTTCATTTTAATAGAGGAGATGTCTATCTCTTAAATTTGTCACTTTACTCTGACCTTTATCTTTAAACTGTACGTCTCAAGATCAAAACATCTTTGGGACTCAGGTAGCAGTTTGGAGAAAATCCATATGTGAGTGTGTTCAGGATTTTGTTTGAAAATAAAATACCAATAAACCAACGCCGGAGATAAAAAAAATAAATACTCTTCACGATGGCAGGTGCGTTCAGTCTTTTATAATACTTTACTTTTTTAAAATTCCTCCAAGTTTACTAATCACATCCTGGATAATATAAAGAAACTTTTCATTCCTTTGCACACCTCTTTCACTGTTTTCATTATTTTCACCTTTTGTTTTTCCTTCTATTGGTCGAAATCGAAAGATTCATTTTTCAAGACTTTACTGCTGATCGGGATTAACTCTACATCAACACTGTCACAATTCAGGCTACGATTGAAATCATGGTCTTAATCATGGTGATTCTGTAAGATCTTATCAGATCTTAAGGCCAGCCTTGGCAATCGTGTTGATGGTTCAATCCCGATCTTCGTACCAGACCATAACAGAAAGCACAACAGATCACATCTAACCTAAAGCGCTTCCAAGTCATGGTGATCGGGATCAACTTGGACAAAACAGGCACCAAGTTCTGTTGAGCTGCGCTGTGATATTCCACAATCTGTCACGTATCATTGCTCAATCCCTGACATGAATGATTCATGAGCTGATTCGAGTTTATCCAGAACATAAGAATAAAATAACAGACAAACTGTTCCTTCACCTCAAAAACAAAAAAAACTACAAAAAGAAATAAACTTACGACAACCCACTGCTTCGCCTTCTCCTTTCCTTCCACCAAAATGGGAGCTAATCAATCAAAAATCCTGCTCCCCCCGTCATTTCCATAAAAAAGAGCATTGCGCTGGGTTGATTCCGTATTTAATACTAATAAACTGTGAACTCTAAATACCCCCAAAAATATTACGATGAACTCAAATTTAATACAGATTTGAAAATTAATCCAATGATAAACTCTGTGCTTCTGAAAAAATGGAAGCAATTTTATTTGGTCAATTTCCTTAAAGTCATGAGGAGATGAACCATATCAGGCTAAAACCAAAGAGATATTATCATTGCTTCAGGCTTTATTACCTTTTGTTTTGTTCCTGTTGTTTTAGAGGAAGGGGAAGCAATTTATATGTACAGGGATCCCTCACTTTCCACTGTGAATTTGGACCGAGATCCTCCAGCGACCATCGAATTTCGCGAAGTAGGATCATCCCCCCTTCCCCCCGACTGACGTATACGTACATGGATATGTGTCTATAATATCAATAAATACATGTTCAATACTATGAATGCCTATAATAACAATTAAACATTCAAAAATAATGCATAAGATGTAAATAAAATATAAATTCACACACATACAGAAAATGCAGCCATGAGGGGGGCACAAGCCAGTGTTCACACTCACGCCGGTCCGAAGCTCGGATAAACGCAGAGGGTTGTGACAGGAAGGGAATCCGGCATAAAACTTCTGCCAAAATTGTTATGCGAATGACCAAAACGAATTTCATACCGGATCTGTCGATTCCCGGATTAAAAACGAACGACATCAGTGCTGTGGACCAACAGGGTGCTGGTGGAATTTGGACTACTGTTGGTCAAAGAAGGAGAGGCGGGAGGCGTGTCCGTACGCGGAGAGAGAAAAGAAAAGGCATGAGTCTAGGACTGAGAGTAGGGACTTTGAATGTTGGAACTATGACAGGAAAAGGTAGAGAGCTGGCTGACTGAGGGGGAAGGTGGACATACTGTGTGTTCAGGAGATCAGATGGAAAGGTAGCAAGGCTACAAGCTTAGGAGCAGGGTTTAAGCTGTTCAATCATGGTGTGGATGGGAAGAGAAATGGAGTAGCAGTCATCTTGAAGGAGGGGTTTGTCAGGATTGTTCTAGAACTGAAAAGAGTGTCAGAAATGTTTGATGTTTGTGATGAGGTGTGATGTTCAATGTTGTTAGTGCTTATGCCCCACAGGCCGGATGCAAGCTAAAAGAGGAGAGATTCTGGAGTGAGTTAGATGAAGTGATGCAGAGTACCCACAGAGGTGAAAGAGTGGTCATTGGAGCAGACTTCAATGGGCATGTTGGTGCAGGCAACAGAGGGGATGAGGAAGTGATGGGCAGGTTTGGTATCCAGGACAGGAACACAGAAGGACAGATGTTGATTGATTTGGTAAAAAGGATGTAAATGGCTGTGGTGAATACTTTCTTCCAGAAGAGACAGAAGCATAGGGTGACTTATAAAAGCGGAGGTTGGAGCAGACAGGTAGACTACATCTTGTGTAGGTGATGTAATTTGAAGGAAGCCAGTGACTGCAAAACAGTAGTGGGTGAGAGTGTTAATGTGATCAGGGAGACAGGTAATTGAGTACTTGGTGTGTCCTCTGGAAGGAAAGTAGATAAGGAGACTTGGTGGTGGAATGAGGAAGTGCAGGAGTGTGTATAAAGGAAGAAGTTAGCTAAGAAGAAGTGTTACATAGAGAGGGCCGAAGAGAGTAAACTGGAGTATAGGAGACACAGTGTAAGGTGAAGGTAGTGGCATTGAAGACCAAACAGAGGGCGTATGATGACTTTTATGATAGGTTGGACAGTATAGAGGGGAAAAATGATTTATACAGGTTGGCACAGCAGAGAAATAGAGATAGGAAGGACATGCAGCAAGTTAGAGTGATTAAGGACAGAAAGGGAAATGTATTGACTGATGATAGAAGTGTGCTGGGAAGATAGAAAGAGTATTTTGAAGAGCTCATGAATGAGGAAAATGAGAGAGAAAAAAAGAGTGGAAGAGGTAACTGTTGAGGACCAGGAAGTAGCAAAGATTAGTAGGGTGAAGTGAGGAGGGCATTGAAGAGGATGAAGAGTGGAAAGGCAGTTGGTCCTGATGACATACGATGGAGGTATGGAAGTGTCTAGGCGAGGTAGCAGTAGACTTTCTGACAAGAACATTCAACAAGGTCTTAGAGAGTGAGAGGATGCCAGAGGAATGGAATAGAAGTGTGCTAGTGCCCATTTTAAGAACAAGGGAGACGTGCAGAGTTGTGGCAATTTCTTCTTTTTCTTCGTTTCCTTTTGGCTGTTCCCTTCAGGGAGCACCACAGCAAATCATCTGCCTCCATCTCACCCTGTCCTCTGCGTCTTCTTCCCTTACGCCAACGACCTTAATGTTCTCCTTCACCATATCCATAAATCTCTTCTTTGGTCTTCCTCTCGGCCTTTTGTCTGGCATTTCCAACCTCACCATCCTACTACCAATATATTCACTATACTTCTTCTGTACATGTCCAAACCATCTCAATCTAGCCTCTCTGACTTTGTCTCCAATACCTCTAACATGTGCTGTCCCTCTGATGTACTCATTCCTGATCCTATCCATCCTCGTTACTCCCAAAGAGAACCTCAAAATTTTCATCTCTGCTACCTCCAGCTCAGAGTGCAGAGTTGTGGCAACCACAGAGGGATAAAGTTGATGAGCCATATGATGAAGTCATGGGAAAGAATAGTGGAAGCTAGACCAAGGGCAGAGGTCAGCATTTGTGATCAACGGTTTAATTTCATGCCAAGATAGAGCACCACAGATGCAGTGTTTGCTTTCAGGATGTTAATAGAGAAGTACAGAGAAGATCAGAGGGAGTTGTATTGTGCCTTTGTGGATTTGGAGAAAGCATATGATAGGGTGCCAAGAGAGGAACTGTGGTATTGCATGAGGAAGTCTGGAGTGGCAGAGAAGTATGTTAGAGTGGTGCAGGACATGTATGAGAGATGTAAGACAGTGGTGAGGTGTGCGGTCGGTATGACAGAAGAGTTTAAGGTGGAGGTCGGACTGCATCAAGGGTCAGCTCTGAGCCCCTTCTTGTTTGCTATGGTGATGTACAGTCTGATAGATGAGTTGAGACAAGATTCCCCATGGACTGTGACATCTGCAGATGACATTGTGAACTCTAGTGAGAGCAGAAAATAAGTGGAGAAAATTCTAGAGAGGTGGAGATGTGCCCTGGAAAGGAGAGGAATGAAGGTTAGCCTCAGTAAAACAGAATACATGTGTGTGAATGACAAGGACCCAAGAGGAACGGTGAGGTTACAGGGAGCCAAGATAAGGAAGGTGGAGGATTTTAAGTACTTAGGCTCAACAATCCAGAACAATGGAGAGTGTGGAAGAAAAAGTGTGTGCAGGCAGGTTGGAATGGTTGGAGAAAAGTATCCAGTGTGATGTGTGATAGCAAGGTATTGGCAATGATCGGAATGAAAGGAAAAGTGTACAAGACGGTGGTGAGTCCAGCGATGTTGTATGGTTTAGAAACAGTGGCCCTGGCGAAAAGACAGGAGGCAGAGCTGGAGGTAGCAGAGATGAAAATGTTGAGGTTCTCTTTGGGAGTAACGAGGATGGATAGGATCAGGAATGAGTACATCAGAGGGACAGCACATGTAAGAGGTTTTGGAGACAAAGTCAGACAGGCTAGATTGAGATGGTTTGGACATGTACAGAGGAGGCATAGTGAATATATTGGTAGTAGGATGCGGAGATTGGAACTACCAGGCATAAGCCCCAGAGGAAGACCAAAGAGAATATTCATGGATGTGGTGAAGGAGGACATGAAGACAGTTGGGAGTAAGAGTTGTAAATGCAGAGGAAAGGGTGAGATGGAGGCAGATCATTCGCTGTGGCGACCCCTGAAGGGAACAGCCGAAAGGAAAAGAAAAAGAAGATACACACATACAGATGCATGCACATGCGTGCGTATACAAATTGGAAAAAATGGGAGATTTTGGGTTGTTTTTTGTTTTGTGTTTGTTTAGGTTTTTTTTTTTTGCATTTTGTTTTTGTGGCCTTTTCCTTAACTTTTTCCCCTATTCTCTCTTAATTTCCTTATTTTTTAAATCGATGAATATTAAAAAAAAAAAACACAATGCACTGACGCTACATGAATTGAAGCACGAAGTAGCGAGTAATCCCTGTACCTGCATACATACAGCCATGGAAAAAATTAAGAGACCACTTTTCATAGATATTTCCATTATAAAGTGGTCTCTTTTTAATTTTGCTGTATACACCCATTGGGGTCCAGTCGTTGCTCTAAATGTGATCATTCTTGAACCCGGTCACATCTAAAATCATATACTGTCCTCCATCGGTTCCTGATGATCATTTCCGAACATATCTGAATCTGCACATAACGGATCGTCCCAAATCGAAGTGATGATCATGTCCTTCAATGGGAGCAATCCTATCAAAATGTATCTGATTGTATTTAAATGTGGGACCAGATTGTCACACAGCATGCCACCTGAAACTGACCACTTGTTACCATATCACATCCAAGTGCAACAAATCTTACCAGAACGTTTCGACTTGCATCACTTCGTATTCAACAGTGACATTTCAAAAAAATCCCATGATCAGCTGTGAATGACCAATCATGGCTTTCATAATGTTTCCTGACATTGGAAACCAGGCATAAAAGTTAGAACCACCAACGTTGGTAGATGTTGTTAGTTTGTTGTCCCCTATATTAATACTATGTAACATTTTTCTCTTGTTCTCGATCTTTATTTTTCAATTCAGTTTTATTTATATCACACTTTTTACAATTGACATAGTAGCAAAGCAGATTTACACAGTAAAAGAAGGAATTTACTGAGTATAGAGTGATTTAAGCATTTTTCTACAACCCCTCCACATCCCTAATCAGAAAACTTGCAGTCATGGTGGAAAGGAAAAACTCTCTAAGTTGACACAGGGAAGAAACCTTGAGAGGAACCGAGTGCAAAAGATAAACCCATCCGCATTTGGGTGGAAGCATAAAGATATAAACCATATACAAGAAAATTCATTACAGTCCAACATGGAGTCCAGTTGGTTATTCAACAACTGTAAGCAAACAATCAGCAGTGAAAAGTTATCTTCATAGTCAGAGTGCACATTGAGGTCCATATGGATCTCAACGGGTTGTCCCTGTTGTCCCTACAGTGCAGCTAACTGGGTTATCAAAGGCCGGCCATGTCTCTCCCTGTCTATGGTGACAGGTTCATGTAAATTGAGATGGGCTCCATCCTCCCCGCAACTCTAATTAGGATTAAACAGTTCAGAAAATGAATGGAATATAGAGTAGACACAAACGCCATTCTTAAAGGATCCTCTGGTTTATCAAAATGAATATTAAAAGTCACCAATAAATGAAGATTTATCTAAAGAAACAACAAGGTTTGAAATTAAGTCTGCAAATTCACATAGGAATTTGGAGTACCTTCAGGTCTGTAAATAATATTTGAAGAAATCAGCTGCATGGGCATCTTTTTTCCAGGAACATATGTGACGTTAGTTGATAGAATGTCAAACGCATTAAATTCATGTCTAGATTTTTGTATAAATCCGAGATTATCAGTACAGATAACGAATACCTCCTCCTCTGCCAGTTAGACGAGGTTTGAGTATGTAACCACACTGCCCTCCATTATTATTGGCATCCCTGGGTAAGATGTGTGTTTTTTGGTTATAATAAATTCTTTTTTTTTTTTCCTAAATAATATCAGACCCTAATGGAAAATATAAAATGTTTAATTGAAGTGCATTTATTCAGTGTGAAACAAATCCAGCATTAAGAAATAATTATTTTACTTCAAATCAAGTGTGCCATTATTATGAACCCCTGATGTTAATACTTTGTAAAACTGCCTTTTCCCAACAAAACAGCACCTAATCTTCTCTTGTTATGTTTTACAAAGTGGGAGAAAACCAAAAAAGAGGATCTTGGACTGTTTCCAGTCTGCACAATCTCTCTAAATCATCCAGCGACCTGATCCTCTCCTCTTCGCTCTCCTTTTCAGCTCAGTACACAGGGTTTCAATGGGGAACTGAGATAGTCATGGGAAGAACTTGATTCTTTGTCTGGTGAACCATTTCTGTGTAGGTTTGGCGACATGTTTAGGGTCATTCTCTGGATGAAAGACCCATTGATGACCCATCTTCAGCTTTTGGGCAGAAGCCACTAGATTTTGATTTAAGATGTCCTGGTATTTCAAAGCGTTCATGATGTCATGCACCCTAACAAGGTTCCCAGGGCCTCTGGAAGAGAACCAGGCTACAGCAGCACCAACAGGCTACAGCAGCACCAATCCTTCCACATACTTCACAGTGGGCATGAGGTGCTGTTCTGCATACTCATCTTTTATGTTCCTCCAGATCCACTTAGAGTGTTTGCTGCCAAAAAGCTCTATCTTGGTCTCATCTGACCAAAGCACACGGTCCCAGTTTAAGTCCCATTTCCGCGTCAAAAACGCCAGATGTTTGCATTTATGATTGTGAGCAAGAAAAGGTTTGTTCCTTGCATGCCTCCCAAACAGTTTGCTGACATGTAGGGGAACCTGATGGTTGTTTTGGAGCCTTTGTGACCCCAAAATTCTCCCATTTGTTGCGATTCTTTAACAGTGAGCCTTGGAGAACTTTTTATTTCTCTTACCATCCTCCTGACTATGTGTGGTGGCAAAATAACCTCGCATCCGCGACCAGGCTTGTTTACCACTGTTCCGGTTGTTCTGAACTTTTTAATGATTCCTCTGACAGTAGATATGGGGGCAGGTGCAGGAGAGGGGAGATTTTCTTGTAGCTGTTGCCTGACTTATGAAGGTTGACACACATCTGCCTTACTTGAATGGTGTGTTCCTTTGTCTTTCCAATGTTGAAGAGCGGATAAGAGAAATGGACTCTGTGTCACGTCATATTTATACCCCAGGGAAACAGGAAGTGATGAATTACTAATTAAATGTTCCTAGATAATCTGATCAACTTTGTAAACCACTGTAGAAATAACAGAAATACTTCAATTACATTTATTTCCAAGAAAAGGTTAGGGGTGACAATAATTGCCGAACAGTTGATTTTCTTCTTCTTTTTCTTCTTCTTTTACTTTCGGCTGCTCCCTTCAGGGGTCGCCACAGCAAATCATCCGCCTCCACCTCACCCTGTCCTCCGCATCTTCTTTTCTGACTCCAACAACCTTCATGTCTTCCTTCACCACATCCATAAATCTCTTCTTCGGTCTTCCTCGAGGCCTTCTGCCTGGTAGTTCCAACCTCAGCATCCTACTGCCAATATACTCACTATCCCTCCTCTGTACATGTCCAAACCATCTCAATCTAGCCTCTCTGACTTTGTCTCCAAAACATCTTACGTGGGCTGTCCCTCTGATATACTCATTTCTGATCCTATCCATCCTCGTTACTCCCAGGGAGAACCTCAACATTTTCATCTCCGCTACCTCCAGCTCTGCCTCCTGCCTTTTCCTCAGCGCCACTGTTTCTAAGCCATACAACATCGCTGGCCTCACCACCATCTTGTACACTTTTCCCTTCATTCTTGCTGACACTCTCCTATCGCACATCACACCGGATACTTTTCTCCAACCATTCCAGCCTGCCTGCACACGCTTCTTCACCTCTTTTCCACACTCTCCATTGCTCTGGATTGTTGAGCCTAAGTACTTAAAATCCTCCACCTTCGTTATCTCTGCTCCCTGTAACATCACCGTTCCTCCTGGGTCCTTCTCATTCACACACATGTATTCTGATTTTCTGAGGCTAACCTTCATTCCTCTCCTTTCCAGGGCATACCTCCACCTCTCGAGATTTTCCTGCACTTGTTCTCTGCTCTCACTACAGATCACGATGTCATCTGCAAACATCATAGTCCATGGAGATTCTTGTCTCACCTCGTCTGTCAGCCTGTCCATCACCATAGCAAACAAGAAGGGGCTCAGAGCTGACCCTTGATGCAGTCCCACCTCCACCTTGAATTCGGCGGTCACACCGACAGCACACCTCACCACTGTCTTACATCTCTCATACATGTCCTGCACCACTCTAACATACTTCTCTGCCCCTCCAGACTTCCTCATGCAATACCACAGTTCTTCTCTTGGCACCCTGTCATATGCTTGTTCCAGATCCACAAAGGCACAATGTAGCTCCCTCTGACCTTCTCTGTACTTCTCTATTAACATCCTCAAGGCAAACATTGCATCTGTGGTGCTCTTTCTTGGCATGAAACCAAACTGTTGTTCACAAATGCTGACCTCTGCCCTTAGTCTAGCTTCCACTATTCTTTCCCATAACTTCATCGTATGGCTCATCAACTTTATCCCTCTGTAGTTGCTGCAACTCTGCACGTCTCCCTTGTTCTTAAAAATGGGCACCAGCACACTTCTCCTCCACTCCTCCGGCATCTGCTCACTCTCTAGTACCGTGTTGAATGTTCTTGTCAGAAAATCTACTGCTACCTCTCCTAGACACTTCCATACCTCCACAGGTATATCATCAGGACCAACTGCCTTTCCATTCTTCATCCTCTTCATATTCAGTTGATTTTATGAAAAATAATTATTTTTTTCTGCCTTAAAATTTACTTGAGTTGATGGTTACATTTTTCTACAAGTTTCAGTGTGAGAGGAGCTTCTGCTATAAAAATGTAATTTATTTTAAGGCTTTTAACTCGTTTTGGCCAGGGTGCCAATAATTATGCTTCATTCAATGCTACATACACATTGCGTTTAATCCATGCTTCTGTTAAACACACTAAAGTCCTGATCAGTAATGACTTCAATAACATTAAGTGCTTTAGATGTTAGAGATATAACATTCAATGACCTGATCTTTAGATCAACGGTGCAAGCTGGAGATTCAGTATGATTTAAATTCATGTTAATAAGATTAATAAAACAAATTCTATGACATCACTCCATCGTGTAGGGATAGCACCAGAGCATATTACAGCACAGGAAATTCTTCTTCAATTCACTTATTATCCCTTAACATCCGAGGATGTCGTTGGGGCGCCTTCATGGCGAGACTTGGGCTGATTTGGCCTGGCGGAGCCCATCCCTCTCCAGGTCGTAGAAACATGCTGACGGCTTTGCAGCTACTCTTTACGAAAGTCAGCAATGGTTCTTTAACATGCCTCTCACCATAGACAGTGAGAGACATGGCCTGCCTTTGATAACCCAGTTAGCTGCACTGGGGGGACAGTGACAACCTTGTGGGGACTCGAACCCCCAACCTTAGGATCAGTGATCCTGCGCCCTAACCACTAGATCACCACTTCCCTGCACAAGACATTGCCATTATGCAAAAAACAAAGCTTAGCTGGAAACCTGTGGATAAGAGCAGGATGGTGTTGATTTCATCTGTGTGCTAGTTTGAAGTGGGTAAGAATTGTAGCTTGAAGAAAATAAAGTACAGTATAAGTAAAATAACTAAAACTACTTCAACAAAACGGGAAAAAAGTACAAGAATAAAATTAAAATGAAACCCCTGAAGTCGGAGGGGAAAGTTATGTTAAAAACGCTGACAAGCAGTTCCCTTCATCTTCCCATCAAAAATCACTGATATTAAAACTCCTAAACCTTTTATAACCCAGTTACAAAAACTCGGGATATTAATTTAAGTGAAAAAGTGCAGTATTTCCTACTATGGTAAAGTCCTTTGGGCTTTTACACCGAGCCCAGTGGCTCATCAGGCCGGTGCTTATCCCCGGTTTCCGTAGCATGAAGCTACCAAGAGTTCAACGCCTCCTGGATGGGACGCTAGTCCATTTCAGGTTACCGTCCCAGTATATTTTTACTGGTACCCATTTATACTGCTGGGTGAACAGAGGCACACTTGAGGTTGAGACCTTGCCCAGGAGTCTTGGCACAGTGGGGTTCTAACTGGGATTCGAACACACAACCTCCTGATCATGAGCAGCCTAACCACTACACCACCGGCCCCACTACTTCATACTATGACCCACATCTATCTTACTCTTTTACTCAACATGCATCTCTTAGTCCTTCCATAGCAAACCACTCATTTTGATACTCCAACATTTAAGGTCAACCAAACTTCAGAGCATCAGTATTTCCTTCACTGCTCCTCAATCTAGCTCATTTTACTCTCAAACTGTTGAACCCAAAAGGATCATGGGGAGGGTGGAGTTTATGTCAGCTGAAACTGTGCAAGTGTGTGGGGGGGTACAAACTGAACAACTCACAAGAGCATTGCAGGCCAACACACATACACACAAGTATTCACACTCACACAGAGGGGCAGTTTGGCACAGCCAGTCCGCTTATTGCGCATGCTTTTTGTCTGATGGAGAAAACTGCAATGCTCAGACGAATGCCATGAAAGCACAGGATGAGCATGGAAACTCCACACTGAAACCCTTTCTGAGGCCGACACTCAAACCCCGGACCATCTTGCTGTGAATTGGACATGCTAATCACTATGCCACCCTGCTGCCCAGTAGATAACTCATTCATTCCATCATTTTTTTTCAACATATTTTCTTGATCGTGCTTATTCCTTTCTTTCCCTTCTCGCTCGTTACCATTTCTCTCATCATTTCTTTCTCTAGCGTGCATTTGCTTTGAAAAATCTACTTTTCAAGTTGTGCTCATTTCAGCAAAAAAAAAAAAAAAAAAATTTCAAAGCTGGATTTAGAAAAGGGGGTTAAGCTGTTTAAAACTGCCGTAAGTGTGAATTTAATTTATACCTTCAGCTTGGATGGAAACTTCAATGAAAATTTCAGCAGGTGGATCAAAAATAAGATAAACATTTTAATAATTAATATTATTTATAGGGATTTAGTGTTAATACTCAGAAAAGAGCATAATATAATAAGAAACTGTAAACAGTGGGCCAAAGATTATAGATTCATTTCCTGGCTCTGTGTGTGTGTGTGTGTGTGTGTGTGTGTGTGTGTGTGTGTGTGTGTGTAGTTCATGAACATTTTAGCATAATCAGCACAATCAGAATCTCCGACTCGTTTTAACCCCGAAGGGCCTGAGTGCGGAACTCTGACTCATCACACAGTTCATGTTTCTTTGATAATCATCAGAACGTGACCGTAAAATCAGCCAAGTCCTCCACAGTCACTTTCCCTCACCTAACGGTTTATTTTTCTGTGGGCAATAGATAGACATCTAGAATCCCATCCAATCAAAAGAATGTATTAGCAAGCGAAGATTTGTTTAAAATGTAGCCTGAGAGATATAAGCTTGAAGTCTGAAGAGTCAAAATCATGGTCAAAGGACTTTGAAGTTGAGTTGTTTCTGAAATAATGCCGGCAGACATGACAAGAGATCTTCACTGTCACCTTCTGCAAGAACAATGAACATCACCTGCCGTTACTATTGAACACTAATATGAACCCATACATGGACTTTCAAATGGCATGATTACCTTTGACCTTGAAATGACAAAAGTCAAGGCCACAAGATTTTGAGTGCTTTTCACTTTAAAAGAATTTTTTCTAATTTGGTCAGATCCAAATACCACAGAAAACATATACAATAGAACAGTGGTCTCCAGCCTTTTTTGTACCAGGGACCCATTTTATTTATGAAAATGTTTCCGTGGACCGGTTAGAGTCCACTCCGTAGTCTTGTTTTGATGGCTGTCGCCACAGAAAACCCCGCCTCCCAAGGATATGTGGTTGGAAATGGAAGAATGGCTTTCAGTGCTTCTGTGTCAAAAACAGTGGTTTTTCAAAATAAGATCCTGAAGCTCGAAAAGAAAAAAAATGTATATATATAATTTGTACCATGAAAGGTTTTGTTTCGGGACCGGTATCAAATGATCCACAGACCAGTACCAGTCCGTAGACTGTGGGCTGGGGACCCCTGCTATAGAACATATCATACCACCAGAACATGGATTATTAAAACCAATCCCAATATAGGGACAGTTAGGTTGGTCAGAATCCTGCATGGACATTTAAAGAGAAAACACAGGAACTTATTAAAATACCTTAAAAGTCACCTAAAACATCCCTGTCGGTACGAATGGTTCGACAAGAACTGTGGAGGAAAGTTCATGAAATGAATCACATAGAGTGTCACGAAAATACTGCCAGGCTAACAGAGAAGAAACAAATAGAGACACATGAGACCAGCCGCAACAAACAAGAAACCAAAGGTACCATGATTGTCTTTCTTCACTCACATCATATAAACCTCACTCACATGCGGTGCCACTTAATCCAATTAGGGCCATGGTCAGGCTAGAGCTTATCTCAGCCAAGTCTGGGCAAAGGTGGAGTGGATCTTGTACAGCTCACCAGATCAACCACACTCACATTTAGGCCATTGGCAATTTGGAAGATCCTGATAGGGCATGATCCCCCTTTGGACTGATTTACCACATCAAATTAGAAGGGGAATTTTATCTCAGCAACTGAGAATCCAAGTGAATGTTTAAACGAGATAAGGATTCACAACCAATAACCAATGTATCGCTTACAGAGAGAGAGAGAGAGAGAGAGAGAGAGCGAGAGAGAGGGAGAGAGAGAGAGCAAGGGAAAGAAGGAGAGGGAGAAGGAGAGAGAGACGGAAAGAGAGAGAGAGGGAGCGAGAGGGAGAGAGAGGGAAAGAGAGAACGAGAGAGGGGTGTGTGTGTGTGTGTGTGTGAGCGAGAGAGAGAGAGAGAGAGAGAGAGAGAGAGAGAGAGAAAGAAAGAGAGGGAGAGGGAGGGTAGTGAGGGGAGGTTCTTACAACAACAAAAAAATATTCATGAAAGGACACTGAAGTCCATCAGCCGGGCACTTGTAACCTTGTAGGAATGAAAGTGATAAGCAGAGATGAATGTGACGGGTGAATGTGGAAGCACAATGCTGCTGAAAGAAAAATTGCAACATTTTTGCTCAGATAAAACTAAAATAAACATTTAGTTTATAAATAAGAACAGAGTAAAAAAAAACATGAATATTGAGTACACAAGAATCATATATATATATATATATATATATATATATATATATATATATATATATATATATATATATATATATATATATGATTATATGTACATACTAGTTGAGAATACTTGGTGTCACCTGGAAGGAGAGGAGATAAGGAGACTTGGTGGTGGAATGAGGAAGTGCAGGAGTGTGTACAAAAGAAGAGGTTAGCTAAGAATAAGTGAGACATAGAGAGGACCGAAGAGAGTAAACAGGAGTACAGGGAGACAGCGTAAGGCGAAGGTAGCGGTGTCGAAGGCCAAACAGAGGGCGTATGATGACTTGCATGCTCGGTTGGAAAGTAAAGAGGGAGAAAATGATTTATACAGGTTGGCACAGCAGAGAAATAGAAATGGGAAGGATGTGCAGCAAGTTAGAGTGATTAAGGACAGAGAGAGAAATGTATTGACTGATGACAGAAGTGTGCTGGGAAGATGGAAAGAGTACTTTGAAGAGCTGATGAATGAGGAAAATGAGAGAGAAAAAAGAATAGAAGAGGTGACTGTTGAGGACCAGGAAGTAGCAAAGATTAGTAAGCGTGAAGTGAAGAGGGCATTGAAGAGGATGAAGAATGGAAAGGCAGTTGGCCCTGATGACATACCAGTGGAGGTATGGAAGTGTCTAGGAGAGGAAGCAGTAGATTTTCTGACAAGAACATTCAACAAGGTCTTAGAGAGTGAGAGGATGCCAGAGGAATGGAGGAGAAGTGTGCTGGTGCCAATTTTTAAGAACAAGGGATATGTGCAGAGTTGTGGCAACTACAGAGGGATAAAGTTGATGAGCCATACGATGAAGTTATGGGAAAGAATAGTGGAAGCAAGACTAAGGGCAGAGGTCAGCATTTGTGAACAACAGTTTGGTTTCATGCCAAGAAAGAGCACCACAGATGCAGCGGCTGCCTTGAGGATGTTAATAGAGAAGTACAGAGAAGGTCAGAAGGAGCTGCATTGTGCCTTTGTGGATCTGGAGAAAGCATATGACAGGGTGCCGAGAGAGGAACTGTGGTATTGCATGAGAAAGTCTAGAGTGGCAGAGAAGTATGTTAGAGTGGTGCAGGGCATGTATGAGAGATGTAAGACAGTGGTGACGTGTGCGGTCGATGTGACAGAAGAGTTTAAGGTGGAGGTCGGACTGCATCAAGGGTCAGCTCTGAGCCCCTTCTTGTTTGCTATGGTGATGGACAGGCTGACAGACGACGTTAGGCAAGAATCTCCATGGACTATGATGTTTGCAGATGACATTGTGATCTGCAGTGAGAGCAGAGAACAAGTGCAGGAAAACCTAGAGAGGTGGAGGTATGCCCTGGAAAGGAGAGGAATGAAGGTTAGCCTCAGTAAGACAGAATACATGTGTATGAATGCCAAGGACCCAACAGGACCGGTGAGGTTACAAGGAGCAGAGATAAGGAAGATGGAGGATTTTAAGTACTTAGGCTCAACAATCCAGAACAATGGAGAGTGTGGAAAAGAGGTGAAGAATCGTGTGCAGGCTGGTTGGAATGGTTGGAGAAAAGTGTCCGGTGTGATAGGAAGGTATCGGCAAAAATGAAAGGAAAAGTGTACAAGACGGTGTTGAGGCCAGCGATGTTGTATGGTTTAGAAACAGTGGCCCTGGCGAAAAGACAGGAGGCAGAGCTGGAGGTAGCAGAGATGAAAATGTTGAGGTTCTCTTTGGGAGTAACGAGGATGGATAGGATCAGGAATGAGTACATCAGAGGGACAGCACATGTAAGACGTTTTGGAGACAAAGTCAGAGAGGCTAGATTGAGATGGTTTGGACATGTACAGAGGAGGGATAGTGAGTAAATTGGTAGTAGGAAGTTGAGGTTGGAACTACCAGGCTGAAGGCCTAGAGGAAGACCAAAGAGACGATTCATGGATGTGGTGAAGGAGGACATGAAGGCAGTTGGTGTAAGAGAAAAAGATGCAGAGGATAGGGTGAGATGGAGGCAGATGATTCGGCGACCCCCGAAGGGAAAAGCCCAAAGGACAAGAAGAAGAAGAAGAAGTTCATTAATTTTGTCACACACTCTTTTGCGTCCCTTTCCGCAAACTATAAGGAAACAGTGAGGGCACATGTAAATGCCCACCACATCACGCACGTCACGGGTAATCAATGCCACGCAATGTTACACCTGTATTCTCAATGGTGCTCTTGTGTCCTCCATGGTGTTCATTGACTGCTACGCATTGTCCAAGATTAACTGTTGGCAGACCAGGGAGTGAGTTGTGGACAGAACTGTGTTTCTCACTGTTTCCTCAAAGGCAATCATAGTCTACTCACCTTTAAGTTTGGGTGAGCACTCAAACCACTGTATTCCGCAACACCACGCACAAAACGGTTAACCAATCAGCAATGTCCACATTGACTTGGCCTGTATCTTAAAGTGAAGGGTGTTCAGTTTCATGACATTTACATATTCAGAATGCCCTGCAACTGAACACCCTTCCCTTTAAAATACAGGGCAAGTCTGCTTACATATAGTATCAATGTCATAGTCTTCAATTAGTAGTAATGCAGCAGCAACTGCAAGAAAGACACCTTGTTGATTTAATGCCTTTTTCTCGGCATCTCTAGAGTTCATCATCTTGACGACTACAAGAATGAATGGTGGATGAATCCAGCTACCCAATGTATATATATATATATATATATATATATATATATATATATATATATATATATATATATATATATATAAACTTGTCTGGCCATTGAGTGATGTTGAGGAACTTGGAGCACCCCAGCACAAACAATTTGCAAAAATACCACAATGGTGTGGTATCTAGTGGAACGTCGCGGAACATCCTCAAAGGTACGAATGAGCAAACTATGAGCAAAGCTCATTCCTCTCTGGCACGAACTGTTTGACTAACAGGTGAAATAAGCACAAAATCATTCCGCCATGGTACGCATGAATGCGTGCCATTGAGGATTTAAAATGCGTACTAGTGTCAGGCTGGCTTAAGAATTGCAAACCCATCACTCTGCATTAACTGTTCAAAAAAAATCACACAACAAACAAACACAGACACACACGTGGGCACACACACACACACACACACACACACACACACACACACACACACACACAAACACACACGCGCGCACACACACACACACACACACACAAACACACGCATGCACAAACACACACACACACACATGCAAAAACACACACACACGCGCACAAACACACACACACACACACACACACACACACGTGCGCACCAGCACACGCACACACACACAAACAACACAGACATGTGCGCACAAACACACATATGCACACACACACACACACACACACACACACACAAACAACATACACATGTGCGCACCAGCACACACACACACACACACACACACACACACACACACACACACACAACACACACATGTGCGCACAAACACACATACACACACACACACACACACACACACACACACACACACACACTCACACACACTCCTGTTTTAGCTGTATACCTTCTCACATTTACCAACATATTTAAACCTGAATATTTTAAACACACTCTCACCTCACTGTTCCTATAATCCCTATAAATACCTGTATTATCAATTTATTTAAAATCATTTTAATTCTAATAATTATTAGTGGAATTATCTAATTATCTTAATAATAATTATCGGTAGAATTATTGTAAGAGATTAAAAATTAAGGAATGTGTGCGGAAAAGAATGATGGCTCAGGGTGTAAATGGGCCAGTCATCATTTCTCAAATGAAGTGCCACGCCGCCTTGATCTTCACTCTCATTCTTTTCCTACACAAATACTGAGAAAATGATGGATGACTAGAGCAGTGATAAGACGATCAGATGAATGAAAGTGTAAATCAAAGTTAAATCACTTCATCTCTAGTCATCTCCCTAGCTGACCTTCATAAACATGAAAGCATAAACAACGTGACGACCCACAAGCCCCCTGTATTTCACCCATAATTCCACACACAACAAAAACGCAAAACATGACACTGCTGTTCATCTTGTCTGAGACAGTCAACATGCCCAAATACTGTATGGGGTAAGACTTCTTATAATTCAACCTGGTTTTATCCATAAATCTACACTATCATACCTATAATACACTATAATTACACTCAGTCGTACCCAAAATTCCACCTAATAGTACCCATAATCCACACAAATATGCCTATAAAAACACCCCAAAATACCCATAATTCCACCCAATCATACCAATAATTCCATCTAATAGGGCCCATAATTTCACACAAATATGTTTACAAATCAGTGCTTCTCAAATAGTGGGGCGCGCCTCCCTTCGGTTGGGTCAGAATGATGTCAAGGTGGGGGCACGATGTGATGCCGGGGGGGAGCGCGTATGACCCTGGGGAACATGCTTTTCTGGAATAGTGTAAGACAGTGGTTCTTAACCTTGTTGGAGGTACCGACCCCCACCAGTTTCATATGTACATTCACCGAACCCTTCATCAGTGAAAAATAAAAATATGATTTTTTACAAATTCAAGAAATAGGTACTGTTGTGTTCTTGTATTCCCCATCTCCATGCAGTTTCACAAAGTGTTCCTTTAGTTTTGCTGGTGTGAAACTAGAGTTGCTCAACGTGGCATTGCAAATCATTCAGATAAGATGCTGAGTCCCATCACGTTTTGTGATGCATGTGAATCCATGTTGTACATATTTGTCCGACCAATTTCTTTATTTGCTTGACATAGTATGGATTAAAATATTCCGAAAAAAATCTCACGACTTCACACATTGACTACTGAGCGCGCTAAATTCCCCGCGGCACTGATTGGCCAAGCAATGTAATGTGATCATCTGCAGCCAGTGATGGCCAAGCGGGGCGTGTCATCACTAATTGACATGATGAGTCGGGTGTGTCCTGACCTCCGTGGCAGAGGCTCCGCCGAACCCCTGAGACCGACTCACCGAACCCCTAGGGTTCGATTGAACCCAGGTTGGGAACCACTGGTGTAAGAGAAGTAAGTGCAATTGCACCTCCACTCCACTAGTTGGCAGTGGCGCGCTCATTGTCTTGTTATGGTGTAGCGGTTTTTCGCATGAGCAAACGATATGACGTGCAGTAAACAACCCCTCAAGAAACAATACGGAAAAATTTCTAACAGGAACTAAGAGAAAAGTGGAGAGAGACGGAGATATAACACATAAGTTAGGTGAATTAGTTTAAATAAGGATGTTTTTTTTAAATTTCAGGCACATTGGTGCACTTTAAATCTTTTCTATAACAGATTAAAAAACAATATTAATGAATTTTTTTAATTGTAAGTTGAGCTATATTTCTTTCTTTTTCTGTTTTTAATGTTAATAAAGATACAATGTTACACAGAGGTGTACTAATAACAATTTTAGAGACAAATAATACTATTTATACTTGCTCGCGGGGCATTGGGGGGCATTTTTGTTTGGGCGTGGAAATGTTTTTTTTCTTCTGGGGGGGAGAACAGAAAATAATTGAGAAGCACTGCTATAAATACACCAAAAATACCCACAATTCCACCCAATTATAATCATAATTTCACCCAGTTGTAGTTTTTGAGCTAGGGATTTTTGGTTTTTCTTACTTTTTTGCCAAAATAATCAACATTAAAACAATAAAAGACATGAAACATTTTAGCTGGTGTACAATGACTCTAAAATAGATGAACGTTTAATTTTTATCAGTACATTTACAGAAAATAGATGAAAGTTTAATTTTTATCAGTACATTTACAGAAAATAATGAACTTTATCACAATATGTTAATTTTTTGAGAAGGACTAGTATATAATATATATATATATATATATATATATATATATATATATATATATATATATATATATATATATACAGTGATCCTCGCTACTTTGTGCTTCAGTAACTGCGGCTTCATTGCATCGCGGGTTTTTCAAAAATTCTGTCTGTCTTCCTTTCGGCTTTTTCCCTTTTACTCGGGAGTCGCCACAGCGAATCATCTTGATTCGCATGTTTGATTTGGCAGAGGTTTTTACGTCAGATGCCCTTCCTGTCACAGCTCTTTTTTAGCAAGGGACAGAAACACGCTGACGACTTTGCAGCCTACTCTTTACGAATGTCAGCAATGGTTCTTTTACATGCCTCTCACCATAGACAGTGAGAGACATGGCCCGCCTTTGATAACCCAGTTAGCTGCACTGGGGGGGGGACAGTGACAACCTTGTGGAGAGTGGGACTCGAACCCCCAACCTTTGGATTCGCGATCCAGTTCCCTATACCACTAGACCACCATTATTCATTGAAAAATAAAAAATAAGGAAATTAAGGAAAACTGGGGGGAAATTCTGCAAAACAAGGCCAATTATGCTAGAAAAAAAAAGCCAAACAAACAAAAAAAAAAACAACAACCCAACATAACTTCTTACATTTTTATGTGAGGTGCACATCTGAGTGCACGTGCGTGTTTTTATGTGTGTGTATTTATATTTTATTTACATCTTTGCATTATGCGTATACGTCAGTAGTGTTCATGGGAGGGACTCCAAGGAGGAAGCCACTGCTGTCTAAAAAAAAACATTGTTGCTCATTTAATGTTCGCAAAAAGGCACTTGGACACTCCACAGAAGTTTTGGCAAAATATTTTGTGGACTGATGAAACCAAAGTTGAATTGTTTGGGAGGAACACACAACGTCATGTGTGGAGGAAAAATGGAAAAGCTCACCAACATCAACACCTCATCCCCACTGTGAAGCATGGTGGAGGGTGCATCATGGTTTGGGGCTGTTTTGCTGCCTCAGGGCCTGGACAACCTGCAATCATTAATGGAAAAATGAATTCAAAAGTTTATCAGGATGTTTTGCAGGAAAACCTGAGGCTGTCTGTCAGACAGTTGAAGCTAAAAAGAGGATGGATGCTGCAACAAGACAATGATCCAAAACACTAAATCAACTTCAGGTTGGTTTCAGAAGAACAAAATACATGTTCTGGAGTGGCCAAGTCAAAGTCCAGACTTGAACCCCATTGAGATGCTGTGGCTGACCTCAAGACAGCGATTCATGCCAGACATCCCAGGAATCTGACTGAACTACAGCAGTTTTGTAAAGAAGAATGGGCCAAAATTAGTCCTGATCGATGTGCCAGACTGATCTGCAGCTACATGAAGCGTCTGGTTGAAGTTATTGCTGCTAAAGGGGGGGTCACAAAATATTAAATGTTGAGTTACTTATTCCTCCCCCTTCTGTCATTGTTTGCATGCTATCCTCATTAAAATATGAAAACCTATAAATGTTTGGGTAGTTTTAGTTAAAGCAGACACTGTTTTTTCATCTGTGTGATTTTGACAAAGATCAGATCACATTTGATGGTGATTTTATGCAGAAATATGAGAAATTCCAAAAGGTTCAGATACTTTTTCATACCACTGTGTGTGTGTGTGTATATATATACATACACACATACATGGATCCCTCGCTACTTCTCGCTTCAGTGCATCGCGTTTTTTTAAAATTTTTTTAAATATTCATCTAATTAAAAAAATAAGGAAATTAAGGAAGAATAGGTTGAAAAGTTAAGGAAAAACAAGGCCGATTATGCAAAAAAAAGAAAACCTAAATGAACAAAAAAACAACCTAAAACCTCCCATCAAAACTACTTACATCTTCATGAGGTGCGCATCTGAGTGCGTGTGTGCGCACGTGCATGTGTATGTAAAGGTCAAGTCCGTGGGGGTGATCCTACTTCGCAGAATTCGGTGGTCGTGGTGGGATCTCGGTTCCAATTAACCGCAGAAAGTGTAGGATCCCTGTAATTCCACTCAAACTTCCTATATTTTCATTCATTTGTATCCACAAATCAATGGTCTTGAGTTATTGGGTCGTAACCATAACAACATGATCATTGATACAAGCTGCTGAAATGAGCTTCCTTCACAGGGAGGCGGGGCTCTCCATCAGAGATTGGGTGAGAATCTCAGCCATCCAGGAGAAGCTGAGAGTAGAACCGCTGCTCCCCCGTGTTGAGAGGAGGCAGTTGAAGTGACTTAGGCATCTGATTGGAATGCCTCCTGAACATCTCCGTGATGTGATGTTTCGGGCAAGTCGACCACGAGGTTGACCCAGAACACATCGAAGGGACTGTCTCTCGGCTGGTCTGGGAACGGCTGTGTACGGAATAGCTGCAGAACGTGGTTGGGGAACGGGATGTCTGGACCTCACTGCCTCACCACTTCACTGCTTAGGCTGCTGTCCAAACAACCAGGGTGAAAGAAGAAGAAGAATATGATGATGATGATATTGATAGTAATTGTAGCATATCCTATGATATATGCTTCTGTAATTGTCATGTGTTGTGACGACATGCCTACTGCTTTACGGCACTTGTGCACATGACATGATGACGTCATTAAAATACGACTGGAACCCGCTATGGTCGTCTGCTTCAACTGATATGTTACATGGTGCCAGAAGTGGTGCGAGAGTGAAAGAAATCAGACATTTGAAACGTTTTACTTCAGATGCATGCGTATGCCATATTGACTTGAGTGAGTACTTGTGCGAGATTACGAGCATTGATGAAACAGAGTTTCATTGCTAAATTGGTAACGCTAACCAATTCAGTTTTCAAGCATGGTAGACAACGGCAGTAAACCTATGATGAATTGGGATGCAGCCGACATTAGCAAAGAGTGGAAACGATTTCAACAACATGTTGACTTTACATTTAAGGGCCCACTAGTATGCAAGTCTTCTTCTTTTCTTTTCAGCTGTTCATCATCAGGGGTCGCCACAGCAAACCATCCGCCTCCATCTCACCTGATCCTCTGTATCTTCTACTCTACCTTCATGTCCTCCTTCACAACATCCATAAATCTTCTCTTTTGTCTTCCTCGAGAGCTTCTGCCTGGTAGTTCCAACCTCAGCATCCTACTACCAATATACTCACTATCTCTCCTCTGTCCAAACCATCTCAATCTAGCCTCTCTGACTTTGTCTCCAAAAGCTCTTACATGTGCTGTCCCTCTGATGTACACATTCCTGATCCTATCCATCCTCATTACTCCCAAAGAGAACTTCAACATTTTCATCACTGCTACCTCCAGCTCAGCCTCCTGTCTTTTCCCCAGTGGCACTGTTTCTAAACCATACAACATCGCTGGCCTCATCACTGCCTTGTACGCTTTTCCTTTCATTCTTGCCGATACCTTCCTATCGCACATCACACCAGATACTTTTCTCCAACAATTGCAACCTGCCTGCACATGCTTCTTCCACACTCTCCATTGCTCTGGATTGTTGAGCCTAAGTACTTAAAATCCTCCACCTTCTTTATCTCTGCTCTCTGTACCCTCACCGTTCCTCTTGGGTCCTTGTCGTGCACACACATGTATTCTGTTTTACTGAGGCTAACCTTCATTCCTCTCCTTTCCAGGGCACACCTCCACCTCTCTCGCTTTTCCTCCACTTGTTCTCTGCTCTCACTACAGATCACAATGTCATCTGCAAACATAGTCCATGGAGATTCTTGTCGAACCTCATCTGTTCATCACCATAGCAAACAAGAAGGGGCTCAGAGCTGACCCTTGATTCAGTCCCACCTCCAACTTGAACTCTTCTGTCACACCGACAGCACACCTCACCACTGTCTTACATCTCTCATACATGTCCTGCACTACTTTAACATACTTCTCTGCCACTCCAGACTTCCTCATGCAATACCACAGTTCCTCTCTCAGCACCCTGTCATATGCTTTCTCCAGATCCACAAAGGCACAATGCAGCTCCTTCTGACCTTCTCTGTACTTCTCTATTAACATCCTCAAGGCAAACACTGCATCTGTGGTGCTCTTTCTTGGCATGAAACCAAACTGTTGTTCACAAATGCTGACCTCTGCCCTTGGTCTAGCTTCCACTATTTTTTCCCGTAGCTTCATCGTATGGCTCATCAACTTTATCCCACTGTAGTTGCCACAGCTCTGCACATCTCCCTTGATCTTAGAAATGGACACAAGCACACTTCTCCATTCCTCTGGCATCCTCTCACTCTCTAAGACCTTGTTGAATGTTCTTGTCAGAAAATCTACTGCTACCTCGCCTAGACACTTCCATACCTCCACCGGTATGTCATCAGGTACCAACTGCCTTTCCACTCTTCATCTTCTTCAATGCCCTCCTCACTTCACCCTTACTAATCTTTGCTACTTCCTGGTCCTCAACAGTCACCTCTTCTACTCTTTTTTTCTCTCTCATTTTTCTCATTCATCAGCTCTTCAAAGTACTCTTTCCATCTTCCCAGCACACTTCTGTCATCACTCAACACGTTTCCCACTCTGTCCTTATTCATTCTAACTTGCTGCATGTTTTTTCCATCTCTATTTCTCTGCTGTGCCAACCCGTATAAATCATTTTATCCCTCCTTACTGTCAAACCTAGCATACAAGTCATCATACATCCTCTGTTTGGCCTTTGACACAGCTACCTTCGCCTTACGCTGTGTCTCCCTGTACTGCTGTTTACTCTCTTTGGTCCGATTTCTTCTTAGCTAACCTCTTCTTTTGTACACACTCCTGCACTTCCTCATTCCACCACCAAGTCTCCTTATCTACTCTTTTTCCTGAGGACACGCCAAATACTCTCCTACCTGTCTCCCTGACCACATTAGCTGTAGTTGTCCAGTCATCTGGAAGCACTTCCTGACCACCAAAACTTTGTTTCAACTTCTCCTTGAAGACAACACGACCCTCTTCCTTTTTCAGCTTCCACCACTTTGTCTTCTGCTCTGCCTTTGCCTTCGTCACCTTTCTTACCATCAGCATCATCCTGCACACCATCATCCTATGCTGTTTGGCAACACTCTCACCCACTACTACTTTGCAGTCACTGACTTCCTTCAAATTACATCGCATACACAAGATGTAATCTACCTGTGTACTTCTACCTCCACTTTTATAATTCTTTCTATTTTCAGTCCAAACTCATGCTTTTCCTCTTCTCTCTCTGCCTACGGACACGCCTCCCATCTCTCCTTCTTTGACATCTTCAACCAACAGTAGTCCAATTTCCACCAGCACCCTGTTGGTTAACAGTACTGATGGCGGTCGTTGTTAACCCGGGCCTTGACTGAGCCAGTATGAAACCACTAGCACTAGCAGATCAGTCCGGAGTTCAAAAGGTCAATTATTTGATAACTTACATCGGGGATAAAGGGAGAGAGATTTACAATACGTTCACGTGGAATCCTCCCATGGACGGTCAAGGGCCTGAATATGAAACTCTCGCTAGCATATATGCTAAGTATGCTGCATACACAGACCCCAAGAAGAATGAAATCAGGGCAACAGTTCATTTCCTTAGGAGAAAACAACAGCCTAATGAGAAGTTTAACAATTTCACCACTGAAAAGCAAAAAAATTTTTGACAAGCTCAAGAAACTATGTTCAGAGTCCCCAGTGCTTGCAACATTTGATGTGTCGAAAGACATTACCATACAGTGTGATGCCAGTAACTATGCACTAGGTGGAGTACTTCTTCAGAATGGAGCACCGATTGCCTACACCTCACGTGCACTCACTGAGACAGAATCAAGATATGCACAAATAGAGAAAGAGACATTAGCTATTGTCCACAGTTCTAAGAAGTTTCACTGTTACATCTTTGGAAAGCATGTTGTAGTTGAATGTGACCACAAGCCACTTCAAGCTATATTCTCCAAGCCATTGCTGTCTGCTCCCATGCGTTTGCAAAACATGATGCTGAGACTACAACCATATGATCTCTCTGTCACATACAAGCCCGGAAAAGACATTCCAATAGGTGATGCACTAAGTCGTGCCAACTTGCAAAACAGTGAACCATATATTAAGTCAATCTTGATTAACATGGTGGATTTCATTGCTGTAACTCCAGCAAGATATGAAGAGTTTCAAAGAAGGACAGCAGAGGATCTAAATGAACTCCACTCAATTATCATCAAGGGATGGCCAGATACTCATCAGGAGACTCCACACTCAATAAGACCATACTGGACTGTGAGAGATGAACTGTCAGATGCAGATTGTATTGTGTACAAAGAAATGAAGATCGTGGTCCCACCTAGCATGAGACAAAACATGCTGAGGACAGATACATGAATCACACATGGGCATAGTAAAATGCAAACAAAGGGCAAGAGAGGCTTTATATTGGCCAGGAATGATGCAAGAAGTTGAAGACACTGTCAATGACTGTTCACTGTGCAACTCATAAACAACCAGATGAAGATTCATCTTCAAGGTTCATGAAAGCAACACTGATGCCAGATTACCCCTGGAGTGAAGTTGCTTCTGACTTGTTTGAGTTCAAGGGAGAGCACTACCTCTTGACCATCGACTACTATTCCAAGTTTATCGAAGTGGATGCACTCAAAAACACATCTCGTGGTACTGTTATTGAAGCACTAAAGCAATAATTATGTCACCATGGAATACCAGAGACACTGAGAACCGATAATGGTCCACAGTTTTCAGCACAAGAATTTGCCAACTTTGTAGCTGATTATGGCATCAAGCATGTGACTTCCTCCACAAATTATGCACAATCAAACAGAGAAGCAGAGCGAGCGGTACAAACAGTGAAGAGATCATGGTCTAAATGTAGTATTCGCCACTTAGAACTACTCGACTATTGCTGAACTTCCCTGGAAAGTTGTGGTTTATCTCCAGCCCATCTTACCTTCAACTGCAGACCCTACAACAAACTACCCATATCCAGATTGCAGTTGAAACCGGTTGCCATTGATCACAGTGAAGTCCGACGACGTCTGAATAGTGACGAGGCAACAATGTGAGTATCATGATTACAAATCATCAGCTGATCTACCAGTGTTACTTCTCGGAGACCCGGTTTGAATGTCTCTGGTCCCAGGTACTAAGTTGTGGAAGCCAGCAACAGTGGTAGAATGACACAGC
>CM045735.1:44114748-44132248 GCA_024760905.1 Plotosus lineatus
CTGCACCACTCTAACATACTTCTCTGCCACTCCAGACTTCCTCATACAATACAACAGTTCTTCTCTCGGCACCCTGTCATATGCTTTCTCCAGATCCACAAAGGCACAATGCAGCTCCTTCTGACCTTCTCTGTACTTCTCTATTAACATCCTCAAGGCAAACACTGCATCTGTGGTGCTCTTTCGTGGCATGAAACCAAACTGTTGTTCACAAATGCTGACCTCTGCCCTTGGTCTAGCTTCCACGATTCTTTCCCATAACTTCATTGTATGGCTCATCAACTTTATCCGTCTGTAGTTGCCACAACTCTGTACATCTCCCTTGTTCTTAAAAATGGGCACAAGCACACTTCTCCTCCATTCCTCCGGCATCTGCTCACTTTCTAAGACCTTGTTGAATGTTCTTGTCAGAAAATCTACTGCTACCTCCCGTAGACACTTCCATACCTCAACTGGTATGTCATCAGGACCAACTGCCTTTCCACTCTTCATCCTCTTCAATGCCCTCTTCACTTCACCCTTTCTAATCTTTGCTACTTCCTGGTCCTCAACAGTCACCCCTTCTACTCTTTTTTCTCTCTCATTTTCCTCATTCGTCAGCTCTTCAAAGTACTCTTTCCATCTTCCCAGCACACTTCTGTCATCAGTGAATACATTGCCCTCTCTGTCCTTAATCACTCTAACTTGCTGCACGTCTTTCCCATCCCTATTTCTCTGCTGTGCAAACCTGTATAAATCATTTTCTCCCCCCTTACTGTCCAACCTATCATACAAGTCATCATACGCCCTCTGTTTGGCCTTTGACACCGCTACCTTCGCCTTACACTGTGTCTCCCTGTACTCCTGTTTACTCTCTTCGGTCCTCTCTGTGTCCCACTTCTTCTTAGCTAACCTCTTTTGTACACACTTCTGCACTTCCTCATTCCACCACCAAGTTTCCTTATCTACTTTCCTTCCAGAGAACACACCAAGTACTCTCCTACCGGTCTCCCTGATCACATTGGCTGGGGTTCTCCAGTCATCTGGAAGCACTTCCTGACTACCCAAAGCCTGTTTCAACTCCTCCTTGAAGACAACATGACACGCTTCCTTTTTCAGCTTCCACCACTTTGTCTTCTGCTCTGCCGTTGCCTTTCTCACCTTCCTCACCATCAGCGTCATCCTATGCTGTTTGGCAGCACTCTCACCCACTACTACTTTGCAGTCACTGACTTCCTTCAAATTACATTGCCTACACAAGATGTAGTCTACCTGTGTGCTCTTACCTCTGATTTCATAAGTCACTCTATGCTCCTGTTCCTTCTTGAAGAAAGTATTCACCACAGCCATTTCCATCCTTTTTTGCAAAATCGATCAACATCTGTCCTTCTGTGTTCCTGTCCTGGATGCCAAACCTGCCCATCACTTCCTTGTCCCCTCTGTTGCCTGCACCAACATGTCCATTGAAGTCTGCACCAATGACCACTCTTTCACCTCTGGGGGTACTCTGCATCACTTCATCTAACTCACTTCAGAATCTCCCTTTCTCTTCTCGCTCACATCCTGCCTGTGGGGCATAAGCACTAAAAACATTGACCATTGCGCCTTCAATTTCTAACTTGAGACTCACCACCCTGTCTGACACTCTTTTCACTTCTAGAACATTCCTGACAACCCCCTCCTTCAAGATGACTCCTACTCCATCTCTCTTCCCATCCACACCATGATAAAACAGCTTAAACCTTGCTTCTAAGCTCTAGACTTGCTACCTTTCCATCTGGTCTCCTGAACACACAGTATGTCTACCTTCCTCCTCTGCATCATGTCAGCCAGCTCTCTATCTTTTCCTTGCATAGTTCAAACATTCAAAGTCCCTACTCTCAGTCCTAGGCTCACGCATTTCCTCTTCTCTCTCTGCCTACGGACACGCCTCCCGCCTCTCCTTCTTTGACATCTTCGACCAACAGTAGTCCAATTTCCATCAGTACCCTGTTGGTTGACCTGTTGGTTGTATATATATATATATAAAAAAACGGATCGGGTGAGGCCCGGGTTAACAACGACCGCCATCAGTATTCACTATTCAACAGTAAATTCACTATCCAAGTTACGATGTACGCGAGTTATGACCACCCGTACTTACGGCCACATCTAGCAGATGCCTATTATGAGTTTACTGTATGTCTGGCAGCGCAGTGCGTAAGATAGTTCTGGCATCCCAGCATCTCTCATTCACAGCATTCTACCGCTACACTCAGTGACTAGATACCGTCGCAGTAACATCTCTTTTACAGTACAATTTTACATTCATTTACTGTACACCATCACCATGGCCCCCAAGAAGAGGTCTGATTCATAAGATGGCAACTCTACCAAGAAAGCAAGAAAGGTACTGTCGTTGGGGACGAAGATGAAAATGATGACTGCGACGGTATCTAGTCACTGAGTGTAGCGGTAGAATGCTGTGAATGAGAGATGCTGGGATGCTGGGCTGCCAGAACTATCTTACGCACTGCGCTGCCAGACATACAGTAAACTCATAATAGGCATCTGCTAGACGTGACCGTAAGTACGAGTGGTCGTAACTCGCGTACATCGTAACTTGAATAGTGAATATATATATATATATATATATATATATATATATATATATATATATATATATATATATATGTGTGTGTGTGTGTGTGTGTGTATATTCTTTCTTTATTTCGGCTTTTTCCCTTTTCTCGGGAGTCGCCACAGCGAATCATCTGATTCGCATATTTGATTTGGCATTGGTTTTTACGTCAGATGCCCTTCCTGACACAACCTTTTTAGCAAGGGACAGAAACACGCTGACGGCTTTGCAGCCTACTCTTTACGAAAGTCAGCAATAAGATAATGGTAATAATGGTTCTTTTTACGTGCCTCTCACCATAGACAGTGAGAGACATGGCCTGCCTTTGATAACCCAGTTAGCTGCACTGGGGGGACAGTGACAACCCTGTGGGGACTCGAACCCCCAACCTTAGGATCAGCGATCCTGCGCCCTATCCATTAGACCACCACTGCCCCACGTGTGTATATATATTAACTACTCATGTAGAATCAACATACAGTATATAAATATATCCATATGCAAGTCTGAAATGAGAAGTTAGTAATATGTATATAAACAGGTAGAGACTGAATGGAGTCAGTGAGGGCTATGTACAGTATTATAAATATAATAAATGTATAACAGTGGATGTTGTTGCTATAGGAACGGGTTTGTACAGTTTAATGTTCACAGGTAGGAATAATTTACTGCGTCGATCAGTGTAACATTTCGGTGGTTTCAGTCTCTCACTGAACGGCTCCTGTGACTCATGAGCAGGTTGGGAAGCAGGTGGGATGTATTGTTCAACATCATTTTTATTTTTGAGACCATTGTCCTCTCCGACACCACTGTCAGCGAGTCCAGCTCCATCTACGCAATGTTACCTTGTGTATTAGTTTGTTCAGTCTGATTGCGTCTGCGACTCTGAGTTTGCTTCCAACTTGATGAATATAAGTGTTGCATCTGAAAAGCAGTTAGCAGATTGTTTCAGTTCAACATGGCATACACCATATACTGGTCCTTCTCAAAAAATTAGCATATTGTAATAAAGTTCATTATTTTCTGCAATGTCCTAATAAAAATTAAATTATTATCAGTATTATATTATATATTTTAGAATTCATTGCACACCAACTGAAATATTTCAGGTCTTTTATTGTTTTAATACTGATGATTTTGGCATACAGCTCATGAAAACCCAAAATTCCTATCTCAAAAAATTAGCATATCATGTTCAGGTAGTCTAAACGAGCTATTAACCTAATCATTTGAATCAACCAATTAACTCTAAACACCTGCAAAAGATTCCTGAGGCTTTTAAAAACTCCCAGCCTGGTTCATTACTCAAAACCGCAATCATGGGTAAGACTGCCGACCTGACTGCTGTACAGAAGGCCATCATTGACACCCTCAAGCAAGAGGGTAAGACACAGAAAGAAATCTCTGAGTGAATAGGCTGTTCCCAGAGTGCTGTATCAAGACACCTCAGTGGGATGTCTGTGGGAAGGAAAAAGTGTGGCAGAAAACGCTGCACAACCAGAAGAGGTGACCGGACACTGAGGAAGATTGTGGAGAAGGGACGATTCCAGACCTTGAGGGACCTGTGGAAGCAGTGGACTGGGCTACAGGTGCTGCATTCCCCAGGTCAAGCCACTTTTGAACCAGAAACAGCGGCAGAAGCGCCTGACCTGGGCTACAGAGAAGCAGCACTGGACTGTTGCTCAGTGGTCCAAAGTACTTTTTTTTGGATGAAAGCAAATTTTGCATGTCATTCGGAAATCAAGGTGCCAGAGTCTGGAGGAAGACTGGGGAGAAGGAAATGCCAAAATGCCTGAAGTCCAGTGTCAAGTACCCACAGTCAGTGATGGTCTGGGGTGCCATGTCAGCTGCTGGTGTTGGTCCACTGTGTTTTATCAAGGGCAGGGTCAATGCAGCTAGCTATCAGGAGATTTTGGACTTCATGCTTCCATCTGCTGATAAGCTTTATGGAGATGAAGATTTTCATTTTTCAGCACGACCTGACACCTGCCCACAGTTCAAAAACATGCACAGTAGGTTAACTGTTCCAAATCGCCCCTGGGTGTAAATGGTTGTGTGAGTGTTGGCTCTGTGATGTCCTGGTGAGCTGTCCAGGGTGTACCCTGAAATCACCTTGAGTCGGACGAGATGGGCACCAGCGTCCCCGCGACCCTAATTAGGATAGAAGCAGATCAGAAAATGAATGGATGAATGAATATATACACACACACACCTCAAACACACATCTGAATTTGGGATGTGAATCAGGGATAAACTGTACAGTTCTTAAAATATTAATGTTCCAGCCATTAGTAGAGGAAACACTTCTGTGGTCTGCAACATTTGTACTTTTCATGTCCTGTATACTATCTATGCGCAGCACGCTGGTGTAGTGATTAGCACGTCCACCTCTCAGCATGAAGGTTCAAGCCTGGCCTTGGCAAGGGTGTTTCTGTGTGGAAGTTGAATGTTCTCCTTGTTTTTGCGAGGTTTTCTTCAAGTTTTTCCTCAAGTTTTTATTCCAGTTTCCTCCCACAGTTCAAAGACATCCACATTAGGCTAATTAGCTAATTAGTAGGGCTGTGTAATAAAACCAGTTTATCGGTTTAAACCGGTTCTAACAAAGAAACAATATGTATTACGATACTCTGAAGCAAAACTGTTTTTTTGACATACATTTGGAAAACTTCGGAAAAGTAAATAAACTTCGTCTATTACCGCTAAATGAACTGGAAGTAATGCTTTTGACCGCAGAGGTCCCGGCATGTAATTGTGTTTCCATCCTCTTATCTACAGTCATTCAGTGTGTGGAGAGCGCGGTATAATCAGAGCCATGCCATTATTGGGCAGTGCGGATTGTCACTAAGGCCTTCAGCCAATAGAATTTGTTTTTATACAGCATACGGAAATTCTGGTTAATAACAAAACCACGGTTCATGTTACTAATTGCTCAGAAATTTACTGACTTACTGCATCTAGATTTTCGCTTAAACTTCTTCATCTTCTTCTTCTTTTCCTTTCGGCTTTTCCCTTCAGGGTTCGCCACAGTAATGGTAAATAAAAAAAATAAAAGCTTTCCAGGGCATACCTCCACCGCTCTAGATTTTGCTGCACTTGTTCTCTGCTCTCACTACAGCTCACAATGTCATCTGCAAACATCATAGTCCATGGAGATTCTTGTCTAACCTCGTCTGTTAGCCTGTCCATCACCATAGCAAACAAGAAGGGGCTCAGAACTGACCCTTGATGCAGTCCCACCTCCACCTTGAACTCTTCTGTCACACCGACAGCACACCTCACCACTATCTTACATCTCTCATACATATCCTGTACCACTCTAACATACTTCTCTGCCACTCCAGACTTCCTCATGTAATACCACAGTTCTTATCTCGGCACCCTGTCATATGCTTTCTTCAGATCCATGCAGCTCCTTCTGACCTTCTCTGTACAGTACTTCTCTATTAACATCCTCAAAGCAAACACTGCATCTGTGGTACTCTTTCTTGGCATGAAACCAAACTGTTGTTCACAAATGCTGACCTCTGCCCTTAGTCTAGCTTCCACTATTCTTTCCCATAACGTCATTCTATGGCTCATCAACTTTATCCCTCTATAGTTGCCACAACTCTGCACGCCTCCCTTGTTCTTAAAAATGGGCACCAGCACACTTCTCTCTTCCTTCGGCATTTTCTCACTCTGTAAGACCTTGTTGAATGTTCTTGTCAGAAAATCTACTGCTACCTCGCCTGGACACTTTCATACCTACACAGGTATATCATCAGGACCAACTGCCTTTCCATTCTTCATCCTCTTCAATGCCATCTTCACGTCACCCTTACTAATCTTTGCTACTTCCTGGTCCTCAACAGTCACCTCTTCCACACTTTTTTTCTCTCTCATTTTCCTCATTCATCAGCTCTTCAAAGAACTCTTTCCATCTTCCCAGCACACTTCTGTCATCAGTCAACACGTTTCTCTCTCTGTCCTTAATCACTCTAACTTGCTGCACATCACACAACTTGCTCCAAATCAGTCCCAGATTCCGGTAAATTACATTCCACTTCTCTGCAGCATAATGATCAAATTAATGTGATTTATATGATAAACGATATTGTATGTTTTTATTGTAAAGTTCTAAAGTTTGACGGACTTTCCTGAGCCGTCAGTGTCACTGTGAGTGTTATACATGCGGCACATGCCCAACAGCCCTACGGGCATTGCTATGATGCCATTAATATACTGTATATACATGTAATGTCAATATTGTTATATATAAATATATCAATCTACTGCTCATTGGGTCACAGGTCTGATGAAGTATAGTCGTGCATGACACAGTTCTGCGCATGTGCGGATGATGCTCCACCTTTAATCCCGCCTTAAAAATTTAATATGCATGAATTAATGATTAAGGCTTCACAATATACTAATAAAAGCACTAGATGCACTTACACTATTATAATGTTTATGTGTATTTAATATGTTTAAATAGCTTACTTTGCTCAATATGCAGTTCTCTTTCAGAGTTAATGTTTGTGCCAAAGTTTAAAACATTACATTTTCATAAATAGATTTAGAATTTAGAATTTTTATTTTAATGACTAAAAACAATGTTTTTAATGTTTTTGATTTCTCTTTTTGAAATAAACACTAAATACTGTCAAGAACAGGCTGACTTTTAATTTAGAATTCTTCTTGCAATATATCGCAATACATGTGAGAAATCGCAGTACAGTATATCGCAGTACATAAAATCTAATCAATACCCACCCCTGTTAATTAACCGTTCCAAATTACCTCTAGGTGTGAGTGTTTATGATTTTGTATGTGTGTGACTGTGCATGTGTGATGATATTATGAACTATTCAGGGTGCACCATTACCCATTGTCCATTGAGATAAGCAACCTGTAGGGTTATGTGGTTTGGAAAATGAGTGAGAGCGTGAACTATTTATATTACTCATGTTGCAAAAGGGCAGAACATTTCCAGTCAATTTGAGGTAACTTTCTGAAAACTTGTGAACTTCAGATGGGGAATTCTAGAAATATTTCAAGCTGGAAATTGACAATTAGGAAGAATATATGTGAATTAACATGAATTATCATATACAAAGTGTCAGAAACAGACATGCATGCATACATTTCTTAAACAATATTTATTATTATAAATATTATATAATTATTAATATTAGATACTTATTAATATTTAAAATTTGTGCTCTTATTTATTTATTTATGCACAGCACCAAATTTGTAATGAATTTGTGTTAAATATGTTGGTTTTAATTAGGATTATGCTGCAACATCTTTTTTTTTCAATTATTTCAACTAGCTGTTTACACAAACCAGCAATTCTGCAAACTTCTGGTTTATTCCTGATTATTCTTTTATATTCCTGTTCAATTCTATGGAAGTTTTCCAAATTCCAGGAGTTTTCCGGCCCTAGTTTCTTCTTTTCTGCCCTGATCCTTATTTAAGCAGTATCTACTATAGAGTTTTGAACACAGCACAGCACCGCTTCTCAAATGCAATGCCCACCGTTCTCCAGGTTCCATACAAAGCCTATAATTGCTGAAAAGTGGCAGCAGCGCAATTTGCCCCATCTCTTCAACAATCTGTGCCAAAAGCACAAGAGAACCTCCTGATATTTTCTTTAAAAGACCTTCAGCAAAGTCAGAAACAAGACTGTGACTTAACAACAACAAAAAAAAGGAAATACTGTATTGTTGTTTTTTTCCGGCAATTAGTGCATTCACCTCAAACACAAAGTCTTGGGCAGTCTTGGGTTCAAGTTCAAACTCGGGCAAGTCTGAGTGGACTTCCTGTGCCTGAACTGTGTTGCATGGTATTCCTCCAGTTACTGTGTCTTTTTTTTTCCCTCCCACGTTCCAAAGACGTGCACATTAGGTTAACTGACTGTTCCAGATTGCCTCAGGTGTGGAAGTGAATGTAAATAGTTGTGTATGTGTATGCTTTGGTCCTGCAATGGTCTATCAAGCCATTCAGCGTGTACCTGACCTTTGCCCAGTGCCAGTTGAGATAGGCGACAGTCTCCCCACAACCCTAATAGGATTAGGCGCCTTGGTAAATGAGTGTTTTTTTTTCTTTTGTAATTAAGGGATGGTGTGATAGCCTTTAAAAGTGTTTACTTTGTGCAAACAATAGAGGAAGATGAAGAACCTGAGATGGAATATTCCACAGGGGATCTAAGAACTTCTATCTCTTGAAATGTATCTTTGCACTATAAAAAAAATAAATTCATGGGAACCTCAAAACTGAGAATGCAACAGTGCTTCATTTTCTATGCACTATATTTTTATCAATCCAACACAGAACAAGATGTTGATGTCTGCATTCTCACTCCTAGGTCCACCCCCAGTGCAGCTAAATGGGTTATCAAAGGCCGGCCGTGTCTCTCACTGTCTATGCTGAGAGGTTCATGAAAAAGAATCATTGCTGACCTTCGTCAAGAGTAGCTATAAAGCCTTCGGCGTGTTTCCGTCCTGCGATGGCCTGGGAAGCCGTCTAGGGTGTACTCTGCCATTGCCCGGAGTCGGCTGGGATGGGCAGCAGCCCCCCCTGCCACCCTGATTAGGATTAAGTGGTTACAGAAAATGAATGAATGAATGACAGCTAGGTGCAATTTGGAACAGCCAGTTAGCCTAGTTTGTTTTTTTTTCGGCTGCACAAGGAAACCTAGGTAAGCACAGGGAGTACATGCAAACTCTACACAGAAATATCCTCCTCAAGCTCAGGACTTGAGCCTAGGACCCCTGTGAGGGAGCGTACCAACCACTATGCACAAATCACCCAATGTTTTATTTTTATTTTTATTTTTTTTGGAAATTGCACAAATTGATAGTTTTTTTTTCAAATTTTATAAAGTTGAACGTGCCATCCAATGGGGAGTCTCTCAGATGTATGCATGTCCAGTGGGCCTAAACAGTATCAAGAATTGTGCTAGTACTATGATACTGGTAGCAAACATGAAGCAAACAGATTTAAACCAGTTTGCTTCACAGACTCCCAGAGGATGTAAATTTGGAAACTAAACCCTCACAACAGCAGCTACATAGAGCCTTTCGTGTCTCATCATCTTAGTGGTTGAAGAACAAAGAACCATGTTTATATACATTAAAAAACAGTGATGGTACTATTTAACTAACCTTTCAATTTTTTTTTAATCCAAAAAGACAATAATCTGTTGTCAGTGAGGGTCAAAGGGCATTTATGACCCCAACAATACACTGGTGGACAGATGAGTGGCCTCCAAACATTTAGGCTTGACCTTTAATTGGGATCAAGGAAGGACTGGGTGTGGGCCTGGGGAACTGGGGAGATGAAAAACCTGCAGACAAACAGGAAATCAATAGTGTGATTCCATTATTCCTGACTTCACACACAAGGTGTTTGGAGAACAAGTTACCTGTCTGTTAAGCCTCACACTGAGGAACCTGACGAGTTTTCAGAATGCGTCGGACGATACTGGTGATTGTCAGCAATGAGAAAACGAACCTTTAGAAGCTTTACATCATTCAGGAAGTCAATGAGTGAAAATGAATCCAGCCAAAGGCAAAAGGAAGAAGCTTAGTCAGGACAGAATATTACTCAGTCAGTAGACCTTGAAACACTGAAAACATTGCAGATATCAGGAGCTTACTTTTAAACCATCACTGAGAGAAATGGGCCTGAGGGAGGGCATTGCTGAGTCATTTGGGTTGAAGGGAGTATGCTAAGTCAGATTGTACACATAGGATGCTCATGAAAATCGGTCATCTTATTGAAACTACAGCCTAAGTGCAGATGATCCTGAAGGGTTTAAAAACTCATTCAGAAGAAAACCTGGTTACTAATTTCTTTGTCCCCCAGTGCAGTTAACTGGGTTATCAAAGGCCGGCCATGTCTCTCAGTGTATATGGTGAGAGGTTCATGTAAAAGAACCATCGCTGACTTTCAACAAGAGTAGCTGCATAGCTATCAGTATTTTTATGCCCTGCGATGGCTTGGCAAGCTGTCCAGGGTGTACTCTGCCCTCACCCAGAGTTGGCTGAGATAGGCGCCAGCCTCCCTGCAACCCTAATTAGGATTAAACGATTCAAAGAATGAATGATGAATAATCTCTTCATTCCTGAAGTGTTCCAGGGTGATGGATCTCATGAGCCTTCTGAATCTTGATTGTATACCGGCCTCCATAACCCCTGGTTAAGATGTGTTAAGATGTATAAATTCAGTTTTTTTTGTTTTGTTTTTTAATAATATCGGAAGACAATTAAAAAAAAGAGTGAAAAATACAACCTTTACTTTAAGTGCATTTATTCAGGGGTGGGGGTATCTCTCACATTAGGAAAAAAATATTTTGCTTCAAATGATGTGTGCTACAATTATTAGCCCCCTGATATTGATACTTTGTATAACCCGCTTTTGCCAACAAATGTCTGTCTTCCTTTCGGCTTTTTCCCTTTTTTTTTTACTCAGGAGTCGCCACAGGGAATCATCTGATTCGCACGTTTGATTTGGCAGAGGATTTACGTCGGATGCCCTTCCTGTCACAACCCTTTTAGCGAGGGACAGAAACACGCTGATGACTTTGCAGCCTACTCTTTACGAAAGTCAGCAATGGTTCTTTTACATGCCTCACACCATAGACAGTGAGAGACATGGCCCGCCTTTGATAACCCAGTTAGCCGCACTGGGGGGGGGGCAGTGACTACCTTGTGGAGAGTGGGACTCGAACCCCCAACCTTTGGATCAGCGATCCAGTGCCCTATACCACTAGACCACCACTGCCCCCTCCGCTTTTGCCAACAAAACAGAACCTAATCATGTCCTATAATGTTTCATAATATGGCAGAAAACAGAAAGAGGATCCTTGACCGGTTCTGTCTGCACAGTCTCTTCAAATCATCCAGCGACCTGGTCCTCTCTGCTGCTCTCTCCTCGCTTCTCAATTTGGTAGAGGTCTGGGGACTAAGATGACCATGAGCGGAGCTTGATTCTATGTCTGGTGAACCATTTCTGTGTAGATTTGACCACGTGTTTAGCATTATTACCTTGCCAATTAAGACCCAGTGACAACCCATCTTCAACTTTCAGGCAGAGGCCACCAGATTTTGATTTAAAATGTCTGGTATTTCAAAGTGTTCATAATGCCATGCACACTTATAAGGTTCCCAAGTTCTCTGGAAGAGAAACAGGCCCACAACATTACCAATCCTCTTCCATACTTCGCAGCGGGCATGAGGTGCTGTTTTGGATCTTTTGTGTTCTGCCAGACCCACTTAGTGTTTGTTGCCAAAAAGCTCTATCTTGGTTCTCATCTGGCCAAATCACCCAATTGAAGTCCGAGTACCACTTAGCAAACTCCAGACATTTGCCTTTATGATTATGAGTGGGAAAAGGTTTTTCCATGCATGGCACCCCAGCAGGTTGTTGACATGTAGATGGAGCCTGGTGGTTGTTTTGGAGACTTTGTGATCCCAAATATGCTGCCATTTGTCGCGATTTGTTATCAGTGAGTGTTGGAGAACCTTTTATTTCTTTTTCCATCCTCCTCACTGTACGTGGTGGAAAAATAACATTTTCTCCTTGTCCAGGCTTGTTTACCACTTGTTGTGGTTGTTTTGAACTTCTTAATGATTCCTCTGACAGTAGATATAGGGGCAGGTGCAGGCGAGGGGAGATTTTCTTGTCATCATTACCTGACTTGTGAAGGTCGACACACATCTGCCTTACTTGAATGGTGTTCCTTTGTCTTTCCCATGTTGAAGAGAGGATAAGAGAAATGGCCTCTGTGTCACATCATATTTACACCCCAGGGAAACAGGAAGTGATGAATTACAAATTGCATGTTCTTAGATACTCTGTTCATCTTTGTAAACTATCATAGAAATGACAGCGATAATTCAATTACATTTAGGAATTGTTGGGGTGCCAATAAATGTGGAACACGGAATTTCATGAAAAATAATTATTTCTTAGTCAGGGATTTTCCCCCTTAAAATTCACTCAGGTTGAAGGTTAAAATTTTTAGTGTGAAAGTAGCCTCTGCAATAAAGCTTTAATTTATTGTAATGTTTTTTAACACATCTTCACCTGGGGTGCCAATAATTATGGATGGTATTGAAAATGAGCAGCAATGTGGGGCTCTGGCCTGATTTTCTGATCCCTCACATCTACTTTGTGCTCAAAAGTATGTTACATGGATTCCTTGTTCTCTCTGTAGCACTTTATAGACACTGTTCGATGAAGTGGTTTAACTCGATCAGGGTCGGCAACCCAAAATGATCAAAGAGCCATATTGGACCAAAAAAACTAAAAACAAATCTGTCTGGCACTGCAAACAAACAACAACCTCATCAGCTTTATATGAGGGCAATGCAGGCTGTATTAGCCGACTATCAAAATGACTAAGTAGGCTACAAATACAAATGTTTATTTGTATATTCAATAAAGAAATCAGCGGCCCATCAGAGTTTACAGACCTGCACAACAGCACTGTCTGTTCAGTGTCAATCACATCACATGACTCATTGCAGGTGACAAAAATTGTTTCTCCCTCCAGCTGATTGGTTGCAGATGATATGTTCACCTCTTTTTTTCTCCTTCATGCACTAGTTATCAACGTGATTGCTTGAATTGCGAAGTAAATTTTTCCTGTGTTTTTAATGATTATTTAAGCTGTTATTGGCAAGTAAATAAATGTAACAACCCTTTAGCAAGGGACAGAAACACGCTGACGACTTTGCAGCCTACTCTTTACGAAAGTCAGCAATGGTTCTTTTGCATGCCTCACACCATAGACAGTGAGAGACATGACCCGTCTTTGATAATCCAGTTAGCTGCACTGGGGGGACAGTGACAACCTTGTGGAGAGTGGGACTCGAACCCCCAACCTTTGGATCAGCGATCCAGCGCCCTTTCCCACTAGACCACCACTGCCCCTATAAATGTGACCGGATAAACGTTGTATATAATTATATTCAGTTAGTGTGAGGTATCTTTGTTTTGGGACCCTTGTTCAAATTGTATTTTGTTTAGCTCTATGCTGTAAGTTATTATTTGCCTTATTCTGTTGATATTATTAAAGTGTATATAGTTTATGTTGTGGTTTGTCATGCTTTGCTGGTTTCACGGGGCAATTTCCATCTTCTAAATTCCACACGTAACAAAATTGGGGGCTCGTCTGGGATGGAATTCATTTGGCATTGAGTCTTTAATATTGAATTGATACCTATTGATATTTTAATTGTGAAACCAGCAAAATGGGGTTTATACTTGAGGATTTTCTTAAATCCCCTACCCCTGAGGAAGTCAGTGCCTTGAGCGCATCTGATTTGTTGCAAATCTCCAATTATTTCGAACTTGAGGCAAAACCTGTGATGAGGAAACTTCAAATTTTGATTGAAATTGAGTCTCAAGTTCAAAAATCAGTCCACAGGTTCCCCAAATGCTTGTGTCTATTACACTGAAGCCTTTCTTTCCTGGTGGTTCTGAGGAGAGTGTTGTTTGTGAGAACATTTCAGGTTCTGTGGTTCCGAAGGAGTATTTACCTTTCATTTCTTATTACTCTGTTTCACTTATGGGAGATAATTGTACCCTACGGCCCGTTACTATATTGAGGGATACTGGAGCTCTTCAATCTCTGATTTTGAAGGATGTTGTGCCTTTTTTCTGTTGAGTCTTTAGCTATTTCCGATGTTTTACTCCAGAGTATAAGTGGCAGTTCTCTTGCTCTTCTCTATTTTCTCAATTTGACTGCAGATCTGATTTCTGTTGAGGTTAAAGTGGGTGTTCTCGATGCTCTTCCAGTTCAGAGTGTTGATTTGTTGATCAGTAATGATCTTATGGGGGGTAAAGTTAAGCTGATGCACTCTCTAGAGGTTGAAATGTTTTGTGGATTTTGATGCTGTGAATGTTCCGAATAGAAATATTTAACATTACTCTCAGCAGAAAGTTTCTACAAAACTCTCTTTTCTTTAAGGGGGAAAGTGTTATGGGCATGTAAATAAATGTATAAATGTAAATATAAATGTGACTGGATAAACGTTGTATATAATTATATTCAGTTAGTGTGTTGTAAATAGTGACACATGGTATTACTCAGCTGATTTGAGGTCACTGTTGTTTTTAGCCGGCATAGTCTAATTGGGTCTGGAACTTTCCAGCATGTTAGGGAAACTCCGAGATGGACCTAGTGGCGCATGCGTCCTGGTGGTGGGTCAGGTGATTTGGAATATTCCAGAATGGAACTTTGCCGAACTTTAGGGAATCTATATTAAGGACCTGTTGCCGACTGGCTCGTGGCAGATCATCCAGGGAGAATCATCCAAGGCGGATCATGGAACATGCTTCACTCAAGTTTCATCGTTCAAGACTTCATCACCCAAGTCCATCATCCACGTTCATCCACAGCCAACGTGAATTAATATTGATATGCTGATTGGTGATGTTGCTTGTATTTTAATGGTCCTTTCCTTCACTGTCTTTGCGGAGAGGCATGTCTGTAATTTTCTGTATTATCTGTGGGGGTTTTTTTGGAAGTCTGAAAATAGGTGCTCTGATATTTGAATGAATGAATCCACCTGTGCACCATCTCCACGATTTATTATCTCTTAGGTTGCAACAAAACTCGCAGCAGCAGTGGAGTTTGGAGATGCAATCCACTTCTTAACTCTATCTTTGCACTCCTCTTATTTCTCCAGTAATACTGCAATCACACCTTTTCTCTCAATCTCAACTGGGTGGTCGGCTGCAAATTTCACATGCCTTTCCTGGAAATGTCTTTCCAAATGACACTTTTTGTTATTTGACAGCTTTTCATTACAAAGCAAACATGCAGACAATCCTTCCGCATTGGCAATGAAAGCAAATGATTTGGTCCATTCTTCCTTGAATTCGTTGTTCTCATCAGCTATCTTTCTCTTTTGTCCTTTCGGATCCATGGCTGTGATACACCCACCGGTTTGTTTACAACAGTGACCTGCCTGGCAAAACGTCACACTGAAACGTGTGTCGCAGGCTTGTCCTCTTACAGAAACCATATTTTAAAAAAACAACAAAAAAAACCCCATCTTTTCGCATTGTCATACATTTTTGAAAAAGCTCCAGGGAGCCACTAGGGTGCTAAATATCCGCATACGGCTCACGAGCCACGGTTGCCGACTCCTGGACTTGATGCTGGGATGTTGAGCCAGTAAATCAAGAATGAGCAACATGTTGATAAAACTCTGACCATTAAGTTAATATTCATCCATTCATTTGCCAAACTACTCAATTCTATTAGTGTCACAGGGAGGCTGGAGCCTAGTTCAGTGACTCTTGGTGAAGGCAGAGTACACCCTGAACAGCTCACTACATTATTGTGGTTCAACATGCCCAACCACTCACACTTTCACTTAGGGGCAATTTGGAAGCCCAATTTGCTTTGGATTGTGGGAGGAAGCCAGAGTCCCTGAAGGAAACCAAGCACTGAGAGAAGATGAGGAGGATAGCAAGCACAGGAACAACATACAAACTTCACAGAGAAACGTTCTCACAGAGCCAGGGACTCAAACCCAGAACCTTCTTGCTATGAGGCAGTTGAGCTAACCACTACGCAACTGTGCTGCCCTTGCAATCATACTCTCTTTACTGTTATTACTAAAGCCAACCATGTGGTTTAATTCAAAGTCCGCATGAGGTTTCCTATTCATGTCGCATAGAAATTGTATATCTATAGCAGGGGTCACCAACCTTTTTGAAACTGAGAGCGACTTCTTGGGTACCAATTAATGTGAAGGGCTACCAGGTCGATACACACTTGTGACATAACAAATTTGCTCAATTTACCTTTAATTATACGTTATTATTAATAATGAATGATATTCATCTATGTCAGGGGTCGGGAACCTTTTTGACTAAGAGAGCCAACCCCCCCCCCCCCCAAAAAAAAAAAAAAAAAAAAAAAATTTAAATCTAATCCTCTGAGATCCAATATATATTTTTTAATACTGAGACCAACAATTTTAGAGTATAATGCGACTTTGAATTTGTTTTAAACAACATTGTTATAACGAAGTTATTTATTAATAAGAAAAGTACTTCTTACTATTAATGCGACTTCTGGTGCTGCATGGTTTTGCTGATGGCCTTGTAGTCTGGTTGATACGGGGTGAGGTTCAGCTTCATGCAGGCGTTTAGGCTTCCATCTATTACACGTGGCAGCAGGTTGGTCTTGATGCTTTTCAGGTGTGAGAAGGACTGCTTGCATGCGCATGTGGAGCCAAACATGGTCAATACGACACACACTGCAGTGTTTATGTGACAGGAAGCGTGTCCCAAGGCAATCAGCTGGTCTGCGGGTTGAAGTTTTTTCATTCTGTCCATTTGTGTTTTGCTTGCCAGCTCTGCTTGGCTTCTTGCACATGAGCTGATTAAAATGAAGGAAATTTACCTCTTTGCCTAAAAACAACTCGCGCAGGCTGTTGCATATAATCCAATAAAATTAGAGTTTCAAGGTATCGGCCCTGTCCACACACTGGAGTACAGAAAGGATTGGCTCTCCGCAGCGCGCCACAAAGACAAGTGGCATTGAAAATAGATGTATAGATTGCAATTGAAATGCGTGAGATTTATTTATGTTTTTGTTTTATTTAATGGCTTTTTACTGTATTTTTATTTAAAGGACAGCGAAATTATGTATTAGTTATTCTGTTAAGAAAGGCCACCTTATTTATCTGAGAGCCAGATGCAGTCATCAAAAGAGCCACATCTGGCTCGTGAGCCATAGGTTCCCAACCCCTGAACAGGCTCGAGGGTGACTCATGGGAAACCTGGTGCCCATGGGCACCATATTGGTGACCCCTGATCTATAGGCACTTAATTCAAAATTATTAGTTTTAAAAATGCTGTGACTTCAATTTTTCCTCTTCAATGTCATTC
>CM045735.1:44137248-44162248 GCA_024760905.1 Plotosus lineatus
TACGGTTACGCAAAGGATGAGGTTCGGTATTTAATTGGTATGGTTACGGTTATGTGTGTGTGTGTGTGTGTGTGTGTGTGTGTGTGTGTGTGTGTGTGTGTGTGTGTGTGTGCTTGCTTGCTACCTATTGAGGACTGTAATATATTTTTAACCAGCAGAGTGAGGACATTTTGGGGGGATGAGGATGCTTTGCTGGGTCCTCACTTCTTTAAAGGTTGGATCTTGGGATTTAGCTTCAATGGTTCAGATTAACGTCCCAGGAACGCATTATGTCAATGAATGTTCCAACAAAGATAGATGTGCAGGATGTGTGCGCGCGTGTGTGTGTGTGTGTGTGTGTGTGTATGTGTGTGTGTGTGTGTGTGTGTGTGTATGTGTGTGTGTGTGTGTGTGTGTGTGTGTGTGTGTGTGTGTGTGTGTGCGTGTGTGTGTGTGTGTGTGTGTGAGAGAGAGAGAGAGAGAGAGAGAAAGAAAGAGACAACTTTGTCTGAAAGGAACATTGCGTCCCACAAATACATGTGTGTGTGAATAAACAAATAAATAAATTATATAAGTCGCATTAAAAAATCTGGAAGAAGTAAAGCAGCACGACTTCAGCCATGAGCTCGTATCCAGACTGGATTAGTTTTCCATGAGGAGGTGAAGGTTTTTTTTTCATTATTATGGGTGTGTCTGTGTGTCTTAATCCTGTCTCAGACCTTCATATTCTGAGTGCTCATGAGTTTGAAAAGATTACTCTGGTGATATATTTATTCTACTGTAAAAATTCCATTACATCTGGGGGGTGGGGGTGGGGGTGGGGCTGGGGGGGTATGAGCTGAACCTTTGACAAAACATACAACCGTTGTGTATGATGTCTTATGCTTCAGTCGTTCCAGACAGCTTTAAGAAACACGGAGGCCATTATGGAGTTTTGAGTGCCTGTCCCTATTTTGCATGAGTTTCTATGTATAGCGATAGCATGGTGTAGCGTAACCCCCACCGTGGCCCTCTTAACTCCAAAATGATACTTGGGAAGTGCTGGGGCACGTTTCATGACAACACACTCTCATCGCTCACTTACTCGTTTGCCTAATTATTATTCCTGCTATTGTCACAGGAAGGCTGGACCCTAGCTCAGCCAATTCTGGGCGAAGGCCAGTCAATGAGAAGGCCAACACATACTCAATCATACACGCACACACACACACACTCACACTTAGGGGGCAATTTGGAGCTGCCAATTATTTTAATGTGTCTGTTTCATGACGGTGGGAGGAAACTGGAGTGCCCATAGGAAACCAATGCAAGCAGGGTGAGAACATGCAAACTCCACATAGAAAGACCCTCGCATGAGTCCAGAACTTGAACCCAGGACCTTCCTATTTTGAAGCGATTGTACTAACCCCTACATCACTGTGCCTCTCAACGAGAGAATAAAACATGTGTTTGGAATGTGTTAAGAATTACTTGCAACGCATTTAAAAAGACCTGAATATTATTTTAGATTGCTCTTTATCTGGGTGAGCTAGCAAGCGCTCAATGTTGCCTCTCCTGACAAACAGTTACAGCGTGTGTGAAACCGTGCACCACAGACCCGGGTATTTGATTCCCTTCTGAACCATCACAGGGGCAACACGTCGAAGAATGACAACATGTTGTCGGATACGTGTGTTGGGAGGTCTTGGTGGTGTGTTGTGTGTTCCAGCACATGGATTCATTAACAGTGTGTTATATAAGCATGGATCTGGATTCTGTGGCACTGAGAGGCTTCTTGTGTTCTCTATCTCTGTCTGTCTGTTCTTTGATGTCAGATCTTGAGAAACCCCCAGAGATAAGCAGAGAGAGAGAGAGAGAGAGAGAGAGAGAGAGAGAGAGAGAGAAATAGAGGGTTGTGGAAGAAAAAGGAAGTAGAGAGAAAATACAAGGATATAGTTTTGTTGTCTCAACCGTCACACAACAGAAGCATGTTTGTAGTTTGGTGTTTTATATTTACGCACAATTTTTGTTGATGTTTTATCCTGGAGAGGGTCACATTGGGCCATGAGGAAAGAGTACACGATGAAAAAGCATTGACATACTTCTTAACACAGTGTTGACAATCTACCTATGCTACATTGAGGAAGCCTGAGAACCTTGAGGAAACCCACAGGAACCCACAGGTAAACATGTGCAACTTCACACTGACCTCATCTCTGCGCTCAGGACCCTGGGGACCGCCCCATTAGGAAAAGATTCTAAGGTGATAAAAATGGCCTCGAAACAAACATCATTCGGTGAACACCCAAATACTGTATCTCAATAGCTTCATCTCCTCTTCACTAACTTAAATCGCTGCAGATTTTGGTGGAAGACAAGGGCACATCCAGGTACCCTGAGGACCATAGAGAAGGAGGCTATGATGGAGTGCATTCCAGAGCAGCAGCAGGTGGTGCAGTGGCTTTGTACTAGGCTTCTAGCGTTGGTATTTGAGCCAGCCAAGTGCTACGCCAAGAGGACTGCCAGCTGGCCGGTCAACAACCAGCTGTCTGTGTGCTCTGGGAATGACTGCTACATTATCAAAAGACATATCAACCAGTTCGAGAAAGGAAGTGATTGTGAAAATCGTCAGACGCCATACATTAAACGCTGTTCAATTCCTACAACAGCTTCCTCTCGTTCATATTTTTATTTGTAGAAGCAACTACTTTCTCCAGGTGGTCTTTATTGTCAACAGAATATGGTAATAATGTTACATTCAATATATCTAAGCAAAATTAAAAACAAAAAAACTCAAACATTACCCCTTTTTTAACCAGACAAAAACAACAAGCTAGCATTGCTACCTCAAAATCCTGAAAGAAGATAAATCCCTGATCTCAAGTAGCTGGAATGATGTAATGGAGGCACGTTGGTTGACCACAGACAAAAATCATCCACTGTCACTCACTCAATCATTTGCCAAACCTCTTAATCCTACTAGGGTCATGGGGATGATGGAGCCTATGTCAGTCGACTTTGGGTGATGACGACGCACACCCTGAACAGTGCATGTCCAACACCCACTAAACCTTACACCTATACATTCATTCATTTTCTCATCATCATCACTTTCTGTAACTGCTTAATCCTAATTAGGGTCGCGGTGAGGCTGGTGTCCATCCCAGCCGACTCCGGGCGAGGGCAGAGTACACACTGGACAGCTCGCCAGGCCATCGCAGGGTGGAAGCATGTTGACATGTTTTAATGGTTCTTTTACATGAACCTCACTCCATAGACAATGAGAGACACAGCCAGGCCTCTGATAACCCAGTTAGCTGTACTGGGGGGGCTGACAACCTTGTGCAGAGTGGGACTCGAACCCCAAACCTTAGAATCAGTGATCCAGCACCTTTACCTCCAGGCCATCACTGCCCTCTTACACTTATACCTCGAGGCTATTTGGAGTAGACAGTTAACCTGAATGTGCATGTCTTCACAACCCACTCAAGTACAGAGAGAACCTGCAAACTCCATACCGAAATTCCCTGTCCGAGCATGGGACTCATTCCTAGGATCGTCTTACTACGTGACCAAGCTGCCATTAAATTGTTCCAGCTATGTGAAACCAAGACTCCAGCTATCTTTCTGATAGTCAGCAAAGCTAACTTGTTGCTTTTTGGGGAAAATGTTATGGAAAAAATGCCAGTATGATACGCCCATAACATTTGAATTCACCCAATTATTTGTTGTGGGCCTGTCGTGCGGCGTATGTTACAGGTGTAGAACTTATATTCAGTGCTGTAGTGGTCAAAAAATAAGTGAGTACACGATGGTAGCTCAGAGACCAAGGCGCGCAGCAGCACCTCAGCCCACGAAGTGGGCAGAGGTGCGCGGAGCGTGGGGAGGGTGCGGCTTTGGCCTTGAAACTATTTATCACTTAATCTCCACTTTTAATTTACACAGTCGTGAAAATTTACGTTGATCGACTATAAAGTAGACCAAATTAAGTCAGTACACGCAACTCAGCCACTAAAACAAGTGGATACTCGGCGTGTACCGGCGCGTACCCACCACTACAGCACTGGTTATAATGCTTTAGAACCCCTTCAAGGCCTGACAGCCTTTTTAATTCTGTAATTGGTTGCTGATTTACATTCCTCGCTCTTGGAGCAACTTATCTGTTTCAACATGCTTCGCAAATTATTAAAATAAAATGAACGTTGGAAGAATAAGTGGAACATTTAAACGCCAGTGGGTCCTTTCAACAATTTCCGTCTGTTGGCTGTTTCCTGCCAAGTACTCGCTCAGGTTTTATGAATGGCTGAAGTGTTTCAGTCTATTCAATTTTATGAGCTAATAATTCCAGCTTAGTGGGGGAGAGAAAACTTCCATTAACTCCTTAGCTGATACATTGATCTGTCTGTAACTGTTGGTGAGAGATGTGGGCATATGGTTTTCATACATGTTATCCTTGACTGGACAATTGTGTGTTCACAAATGAAAGAGAATACAGTAATAATAATAACAAAAAAAAAAAAACTCTGCTGCGAAAGGTTAAACAAGGCTTTTACAAATTATCTGACTTCAGGAAGCATATCAATGGCGGATGGAGTGGCAATATGTACAGATATTTACTAGGGATAGAACTTTTTGTAAATTCATAGTTATTCATTCATATTATGAACTGTTTATCCTAATTAGGGTTGTGGGGAGGCTGGTGCCATCTCAGCTGTCTCTGGGAGAGGGCGGTGTACACCCTGGACAGTTCGCTAAGCCACTGCAGGGCCAACACTTACACAACCATTCATACTCACACTCACAACTTGGGCAGATTTGGAACAGCCAGTTAACCTACTGTGCATGTTTTTTTGGACTGTGGGAGGAAATCAGAGCATATAAAAAATATTAGTCCTACATTTCAACGTTTCAGTCAACAAAGATGTCCGTCATAGCCTGCGACACACGTTTCGGTGTGACGTTTTGCCAGGCAGGTCGCTGATGTAAACAAACTGGTGGGTGTGTCATGGGCCATGGATCCCAAAGGAAAACCCTGAAAGATAGCTGATGAGAACAGAGGATTCAAGGAAGAATGGACCGAATCATTTGTTTTTATTGCCAGTGCGGAAGGATTGCCTATATGCTTTCTTTGTAACCAGAAGCTTTTAAATAACAAAAAGAGTCATTTGGAAAGGCATTTCCAGGGAAGGCATGCTAAGTGTACAGCTGACGACCCAGTTGGGATTGAGAGAAAAAGTGCGATTGCAGTATTACTGGAGAAATTAGAGGAACGCAAAGATAGATTTAAGAAGTGGATTGCATCTCCAAACTGCACTGTGATAATATTTATTAAAGAATAAAGCACTTAGCCTCCTTACTAGAAGCTAAAGAAGATGCAGGGAGTTTGAGTGACATCATAGAGCTTAAATAATCATTAAAAACACACACAAAAAAACCCCCTGTGAATTCGCAATTCAAGCAGTCACGTTGATAACTAGTGCTTGAAGGAGAAAAAAAGAGATGAACACATCATCTGCAACCAATTAGCAAGAGGTAGAAACAATCTTTGTACTCAATCGCCTGTGATGAGTCATGTGATATAATTGAAATTGAACAGACAGCGCTGTTGTGCAGGTATGTAAACTCTGATGGGCCGCTGATTCTTTATTGAAGTTCTATAATTTCATAAATGCAACAAAACAGAATACATTCATATAGTAATGGAAGTTAAACTTAAAGCACAAAATATCATACAACACAGTAGTGGTGTCAATCTCTCCAGAATGTGCTGCATTAACACAGCACATAAATAAATATTTAATTATGAATGCTCATTATGTATTTGTAGCTACTTAGTCATTTTGATAGTTGGCTAAGATACACTTAGAGCCTGTCATGACTTCAGATAAAGCTTATATGATGATTTTATTTTTTTGCGGCTCCAGATTTTAGTTTTTTTGGTCCAATATGGCTCTTTGAACGTTTTGGGTTGCCAACCCCTGTGCTAGACACTATGCCACCATCTTCTTCTTGTCCTTTCGGCTTTTCCCTTCGGGGGTCGCCACAGCAAATCATCTGCCTCCATCTCACCCTGTCCTCTGCATCTTTTTCTCTTACACCAACTGCCTTCATGTCCTCCTTCACCACATCCGTGAATCGTCTCTTTGGTCTTCCTCTAGGCCTTCTGCCTGGTAGTTCCAACCTCAACATCCTACTACCAATATGCTCACTATCCCTCCTCTGTACATGTCCAAACCATCTCAATCTAGCCTCTCTGAGTTTGTCTCCAAAATCTCTTACATGTGCTGTCCCTCTGATGTGCTCATTCCTGATCCTATCCATCCTCGTTACTCTCCAAGAGAACCTCAACAATTTCATCTCTGCTACCTCCAGCTCTGCCTCTTGTCTTTTCCCCAGGGCCACTGTCTCTAAACCATACAATAACACCATGCCACCATGCCGTTGCAAATTATTAATTCTGCATCATATTCTGATGAGATTTTGCTAGATATAAAAAAAAAATCAATAGTTCTATTTGTACTCAATCAAAAAAGTTCACACTTGACTAACTTTTTAAATTGCATTGTGAATCTTAATGTATATATAGTGATCAGTCGCTACTTCACGCTTCAGTTCTTGCTGCAGGTTTTTCAAATTTAGATGTTTATTCATCAAAAAATAAAAAAATAAGGAAATTATAGAAAAATAGGGAAAAGGTTCAAGAAAATGCTGGCAAACAAGGCCAATTATGCAAAAAAAACCCAGACAAACAAACAAACAAAAACAAAAAAACAACCCAAAACCCCCCCAACAAGACTATTTACATTTTTACGTGAGGTACGCATCTGCGTGTGTGTGTGCGCATCTGTATGTGTGTGTTTATATTTTATTTACATCTTATGCATTATTTTTGAATATTTCATTGCTATTATAAGCATTTATAGCATTGAATATGTATTTATTGATACACATATACATGTATGTATACGTCAGTCAAGGGACTCGATCCTACTTCACGGAAAATGGTGGTCGCGGGGGGAGGGGGGTCTCGGTCCCCCTTAATTGCAAAAAGTGAGGGCTCACTGTGTATATATATATATATATATATATATATATATATATATAAATGGTAGGTTGGCTTTGTTCTTGCATGCAGTGTGGAGTCGTTTCATAACCTGAACCACTTGCTCATAGCACTGATTGCTTCTGCTGAAGTTTAATTTTGATGGCTCTTGTTTCTAGTGATTTGTCAAGCATTTTAGAGCAGCCTCATGAGATAATAAGGCTTGCGATGCCTCTGCATAACTTTTTTAAAGATAATTCAAGTGAGTTCACTTTAGTTACTTTTGCATAAAAGCTCATCTAAAAATGATACAGAAAATTGTTTTAGATGAAAGAAATATAAAAGTTGTATCATTAATGTTTATATTATAGCTTAAGAGTGGTGTGCAGCACCTATAGCTTTATTTTGTTTTACGGAGCTTTATTCGGATTTAAACCTGAAGTGGGTGTGGCCTAAACCAGACACTGTTTAGTTCGCACCGACTTCTACATTCTTATTAAGTTTTTGATTAAGTTGAAACTGGTTGCACATCTTTCTTTTCAGCCTTATCTGTCACCCTTAATTTGTAGTCAAAGGATGCCTATCAAGGTATCATGTGTCATTTAGCATGTCCACTCATTATGTCACTAACTCTACTGTAGCAACGGTTTTCAGCTGGCCAATGAAACATCACAGTATAGATTATACTGTATACCTGCATGGCATTAACACACCGACGGCTATGTAGCTACTCTTTACAAAAGTCAGTAATGGTTCTACTCTATCAGCCTCTAACCACAGACAGTGAGACACATGGCCGGCATTTGGTAACCCAGTTAGCTGCATCGGGGGGACAGCAGTGATAACCCGTTGATAGTGGGACTTGAACCCTCGACCTTCAGATCAGCAATCCAGCACCGTACCATCGAGCCACGACTACCCCAATAAGGGCAAATTGGACTCATGTAAATTTGTTTCAGCCAGCAACCCTGTTACCTGCACTGGAGGATCAACCAATCAAATAAAAAGAAATTATATATAAATATATTTCATTGTCAGTTATTAGAAGTAAAAGAAACTGGACCCAAAATACACCCATGAGGTACTCCTTTAAGAATATGCACAAATTCTACTGGCATATTCTTAGAAGGTTTTTCTTCTGGTTATTATGTAAGAAATAATGTACAAATGGCTAACTAACTACAGTAGGGTGAACCAGGACCCCAACATGAAACAGAGAGGTCTTGAAACATCCTAAAATAGTTTATTTTGGAGAAATGCAGGTGTTTAGGCTTCCATCTGTTAAGCATGACTGCAGGTTGGTCTTGATGATTTTCAAGTGAGAAGGACTGCTCGCGTGCGCATGTGGAGTCAAACATGGTCACCATAACAAGAATCACACACTGTAGTGTTTGGCATGTGACAGGAAGTGTGTTCCAAGTTTTGGCAATCAGATGGTCTGTGGGTTGAAGTTTTTCCATGTCTGTCCATTTGTGTTTGCTTGCCAGCTGTGCTTGGCGTGGTGCAAATGAGCTGATCAAAAACAAGGAAATTTACCTCTTTACTCAAAAACAACACAGTCTGTAGCAAGGTATCGGACCCGCCCACATACTGGTGTACAGAAAGGATTGGCTCTCCGCTGCGCACCACAGTGACATGTGACATTGAAAATAGATGTATAGATTCAAATGCATGAGATTTATTCAAGTTTTTGTTTTATTTGATGGCTTTTTGTATGTTTATTTAAATGACAGTGAAATTATGTATTCGTTATTCTGTTAAGAAAGGCCACCTGATTTATCTGCGAGCCAGATACAGTCATCAAATGAGCCACATCTGGCTCGTGAGCCATAGGTTCGCGTCCCCTGCCCTACACCATAGCGCGACAATGAGAGCGCCACTGCCAACTAGTGTAGTGGATGCGCAATTACACTTAATTCTAGTAAATGTGGCATCTTCGCTTGCAGTGGATGATCAGAAGGGTTAGTTGACTTTATTGTTTATTCTTGTTTTATTATTATTATTTATTTTTAATATTAATGTACATGTATTATTATGAAATAATTTTTTTTTTTACATGTTTATTTTTAAAATGTCAAATATACGTGTTTGTGGCAGGTTATATGAGTTTCGGAGGGGGTTGGAATAGATTAATTGGTTTTCTGTTATTACTTAATGGAGTAATTGTTTCATCTAAACAACTTTTTTTAGCTTAGAAGCTTGTCCTGGGAAAAAATTAAATTCGTTAGCTGACGTATCACTGTGTGTGTGTGTGTGTGTGTGTGTGTGTGTGTGTGTGTGTGTGTGTGTGTGTGTGTGTGTGTGTGTGTGTGCGCATATGTTGACCATGTCTTCTTAGCAGAGTCATAATCTTACAAATGTTTAACCAAGGTTCAAAGCCTGAGCCAAAAAATAAAGTTGCAATGAGCACACTCTAAAAACTCACAAAACAACAGTAACTCTGTCCTTTACACGTGTTAGAACTTCGTGATGAACAATGGGTCGAAGACACACGAAAAGCATCATGGATATTATGGAGATGCAGCTCCATAATAGCCAATGGGCGGGAGCTGCGTCATCGGTATTATGGAGATGCGGCTCCCTCCTAGCCAATGGGAGGCCAGCGGGCGGGATGTTGGGGAGAAAGCCAATGGGAGAGCAACTCGAATTTTTCAATTGTTGGGTCTTTCATACGGTGAGGTACCAAGTGTGCCTCTGTTCTCTCAGCAGTATAAATGGGCACCAGTAAAAAAATATACTGGGAAGGTAATCTGCGATGGACTAGCGTCCGATCCAGGAGGAGTTGAACTCCTTTTCATAGCATGAAAACTGGAGATAAGCACCGGCTTGATGAGCCACTAGGCTCGGGTGCAAAAAGCCCCTATATATATAGAGTATATATATATATATATACTCACAAAAATAACAGCGCATTTGAAAAGAACTGGTGAACTGTCCAGGGAGTACTCTACCCTTGCCTAGAGTCGGCTGAGATGGGCACCAACCTCAGAAGATGAACGAATGACAAAAGAGCAAAGAATGAAATATTTGACCAAACATGATCAGAGGATTTCTGTATTCAGTGTTAGATATAAAGTCACTTGTACTCATACCGCTGACTTGTTTGATTTCAGATCATTTTCTTTTGTTGTCCCTTGATGCCTCTTCCTGCTTGTTTGTTTCTGCCTCAATCTTCAGAGCAACATTGCTTTTTGAGATAAGGTGCCAATGCAGCGTTTCCTATCAGACAAAACCAGAGCAATATCCATTTTAAGATATATAGTATTTTAAAATTGAAAATGTAATATCGCTACACATGCAGTACAAATATATAAACTGAAACTTAGGAGCATACTTAGCGGTAGACAGGAGGCCGAACCTGCCGACCCTTTCCTATATGAGCCGTTTGATATGGACATTTATATTTTTATTGATCTGGCTAAGGGTTGTATCCAGAAAGAGCAAACAGCTTGAAGGCTTATTTGAATTAAACTCGTCAAATTGTTTGGAAGGAATAAAGATGGTGCAGAATGAAGCCTTTTCCACCGCTAAGTATGCTAAAGAAAGTCGATTCAATTTTTACATTTTACAAGAAAAAAGTTTGAAAAGTTTGTTGAATCGAATTTAATGGCTGCCCTCAATATTTCACTTCAACAGTATTGATTTCACTTAAATGTTTCCACAGTGGCACGGTGGTGTAGTGTTTAGCACAACCGTCTCACAGAGGGAAGGTCCTGAGTTCAATTCCCAGCTCTGGCATTTCTGTGTGGAGTTCGCATGGAAACCCACTCAAGCACGAGGAGAACATGCCGGAGTCGGCTGAGATGGGCGCCAGCCTCCCTGTGACCCTAATTAGGATTAAGCAGTTCAGACAAACAATAAATGAATGAATGAGTGCTTTCAGTTCCTACTCTGTCATTGGTCTGATACCTGAAAGGGTTCACCTGTTTTATGTTATCACTCAATTAGTTTGTTCACAGCATATTAAATCCTGCCAGGGCACACGGTTAGGATATCCACCTCTCAGCAAAAAGGTCCGGGATTCAAATCCTGGCCTTGGGGCATTTACTCCTGTTTCCTTCCGCAGTCCAAAAACAGGCACATTAGGCTGATAGGGTGTTCTAAATTAATTCTAGTTTGTGTGTGTTAGCCCTGCGATGAACTGGCCCACACAATGTGGGCTGAGATAGGAGTGAGTAATTCCTATCAATACTTTCATGAGCCAGTAGCAAGAAATGAATAGCGATACGTGCTTATCATCTGCACGTTCATCTTGTACAATGTTCACCAATTGCACTCAGAGAGTGCAAATTACGTCTGCCACGTAGCATGAATGAGGTCGTGTATAGACCCTATATGGGCGCAGGGATTATTTACCCATGTGCTTGTCTAATAACAAGTTCTATAGTATGTGGCCATAATCATTCATCATCATCATCATCATCATCATCATCATCATCATCACCCTTCCTTAATCCATTTATTTGCTAATATTCTAAGTCATGTTATCCTATTTAGGGTCATGGGAAGGCTAGCGCCCATCTCAACCAACTGTAGGTGAGGGCATGGTACACCCTGTACAGCTCACTGCATCATTGCAGGACAACACACACACACACACACACACACACACACACACACACACACACACACACACACACACACACACACACAACCATTCATACGGACACTAACACCTAGGGGCAATTTGGAACACGGACATGACCATTCACATATTCATTTTCTCAACCTCTCAAGCCTAATTAGGATCATGGGGAGGCTGGCGTCCATCTCAGCTGGCTCTGGACAAGGGCAGAATGCACCCTGAACAGCTCGCCAGGCCATCGCAGGGCAGAAAGACGCTGGCGGCTATGCTGCTCCACTTGATGAATGACAGCAATGGTTGTTTTACGTGAACCTCACACCAGAGACAGTGAGAGACATGGCCGGCCTTTGATAACAGTTAGCTGCACTGGAGGTGGACATGACCAAATTAGTTAAAAAACAAACAAACAAACAAAAACCTCTCTAGATTGAAAAGTTTATAAAATGGACTTTGACCTTTCAAGGTTAATCAGGGTCATAGGTATTTGAAAGTCAGTTGAAAGTCCGTGTATGGTTTGCTATTCGTGTTCCATGATAACGGCATGTCTAACGGCAGTCATTTCACAGTTATAAGCGCCATTAAGACTTTATGACCTATTCATTCCAAAATCGAATCATCCCAGGACTCAGATACAATGACATCATCGTCAAGTTTTGTTAAAATCTGTGCACATGTATGGTCAAGATTTTGTACATTGATAAGTGAGATTCAGAAACTTTCGCCAAGTCTTCCATTTGTAATGAACGTAATAAAACTGATGGATGTGATATATAAATCCCACATGCACTCTGATAATATGCATCTTTAAGACCTATTTTAAAGTGAGCACTTGGTATCACCCAGCGCTAATGTTATGGATTATGACCTACACACCTTCAGTGTTCTCTTTAATAAGCTAAATGCTTCAGGGAAAGTGTTAATAATGAGGGCCGTCGTTTGTGCACACTCCCAAAAGTGTGATCCAAATCCACACTACACAGGCAGCAGAACAGAACCCACAATCCACATGCAAACACAGCATGGCTTCAGCTCCAACAGTGAAACTTTGATGAAATTAAAATATCACTACTGACTTATTTCAATTATATTTGATAGATGATGTTTTCTTTACTTATATTTTTTACTTGTTTTATAATAATCTAATAATGGGAACTATTACGTAATGTTGCTTTTCCCTTCATAATATATCTTATATTCCTTAATAAGGGCAGTAGTGGCTTGGTGGTAAAAGGATCACTGATCCCAATGTTGGGGGTTCGAGCCCCACTCTCCATGGGTTGTCACTGTCCCCTCACTGCAGCTAACTGGGTTATCAAAGGCCGGTCATGTCTCTTACTGTCTATGGTGAGAGGTTCATGTAAAAGAACCATTGGTGATTTTTGTCAAGAGTAGCTGCATAGCCGTTAGCGTGTTTCTGCCCTGCGATGGCCCAGAGAGCTGTCCAGGAGTATTCTGCCCTCGCTAAGAGAGAGCGGATACATGCAAGGCCACATGATGCCAGAAGCATGTCAACGCAACACACCAGTAACCATATATTCCTTAATTATTTGCATGCTTTTGACTTGATTTTAATAAAGACTGATGAGCCAAGCTCTATAAGTCACCTCTGTCGAGGGTTTTGACGTAAATATTTTCCAAGAATTGTACCTTCGTTTGAATCACTGAGACTCTTCGTAGCAAGACAGCAAAAAATCCAGTCATGCAGAGCCTATTTAGTAATAATAAAAGCAGTCAGCTCTAACAAACAGCACAGCAGGAATCAATGAACAGGACAATGCAAGGCACATCCTCATACCAATAAAATTGTCCAATCCAGTTATGTGTGTAATGGCAGGATGGGGATCTTGTCTCATTTCAACAAGAGTACATCTGGAGAATGTCAATAGACTACAAGCTTTTAAAGATGATCCTGAGATATCCCTAATTTGTGTCACAGGTCCACTTCTAACATCACCGACAGGATGTTTGTGATGGATACAGAAGCTTATCAAGCAATCATTTGTTTTGTTGAAGTGAGTTTAGCCTTACTGTTTATTTTACATCTATATTTGGAATTACAGCATTTATCAGAAGCTGAGAGTGAATATATTCTCGTACTGGTCTGTAAGGACACAGATTAAGTGTACCATCAGTCAAATTCAGTCGATAGGTGTTGTGTGTGCTTTTTATTTATTTATTGTGTGTGTGTGTGTGTGTGTGTGTGTGTGTGTGTGTGTGTGTGTATAAAGCATAGTCTTCTTTTCCTTTCGGCTGTTCCCTTTATTCTCAGGTGTCACCACAGCGAATCATTGCATGTTTGATTTGGTTCATAGGTTTTTACATCGGATGCCCTTCCTGACACAACCCTTTAGCAAGGAACAGAAACAAACACGCTGACGGCTTTGCAGTTTCTCTTTACGAAAATCAGCAATTGTTCTTTTACATGAACCTCTCACCATAGACAGTGAGACACATGGCCGGCCTTTGATAACCCAGTTATCTGCACTGGGGGGACAGTGACAACCTTGTGGAGAGTGGAACTCGAACCTCCAATCTTAGGATCAGTGATCCAGTATCCTTTACCACCAGTCCACCAAGGGCAGGTTCCACATTATAATGCCTAAATGATCTGGGATGTGCTAGGTAAGCAGTGGTAAGTGCCTAAAAAAAACTGGTCCAAGAAAGAACAACCAGTGAGGCGGGGATAGTGTCATTGGCACCAAGGATGACTGATGTACAGAGAGTAGAGGATTAAAAAAATTGGTCCAGTTACATAAAAGAGCTAAAAGTTCAAACTGGTTGTCATGGAAAGGCATCAGAACTTACAGTGCAATGCAGCTTGCTGTATTTAGGGCTGCACTGCTGCACACCAGTGCCATAGAGTGGCCATGCTGACCCTTGTAACCCACCTACAGTGGACTTGTAAGCAGCAGAAAGAGACCATAGAGCAGTGATTCTTAACCTTTTTACTCCAATTCCCCACTTTTTAGTGAGACAACTCTTTCCCACCACAGCATTGGTCTTTGACAAATTTGATTTTAACCCATGCAGTGTTTAGTACGTAAATATACGCTTTGCTTTTTTGTGCCATTTTACGGCCCTTAATTTTTGCTTGCATATATTATATTTTTTACTAACAGTTATCACATGGAAATAAAATACATATGAAAAGATTCGTTATATTTTTCTCAATTTATTTGGCCCATAAAAAACATACAGAAAAACGCAACACTAGACGCATACAGCTTAACAAGACTTTTGCATTTGTTTTGCCTTGACGAGTGCCTCAATGTTCGGTTACACTTTGGAGAGGTAATTGTTGTCGTACTTTCTTTTCGGCATCTCGATCTTTGGGGTATGTATCTGTGGGATAAGGAAAAGAAATTCTGCAAGCTCCGCAATTGGAGGATCTCAATGGGGAAAATGATCTGTTTTCAGCACTTCTGACGTTATATAGCCTGGGACTGTCCAGTAAAGATGTGGTTCTTTAACTTTCTGTACCAATGAACAAATGGTCCATTGATACAGCTTAGTATCAATGTATTAGTCACAGCGGCACCTGTTGCTGAATATTAAACTAATATTAACAAGGGCTCCCTCAAAAATCTCCACGACCATTAGGCTCAAATGAAAGGTTGCAAAATAGAGGTTTCTTCTTCTTCTTTTTCTTTCGGCTGTTCCCTTCAGGGGTCGCCACAGCAAATGATCTGCCTCCATCTCTCCCTATCCTCTGCATCTTCTACTCTTACTCCAACAACCTTCATGTCCGCCTTCACCACATCCATAAATCTTCTCTTTGGTCTTCCTCTGGGCCTTCTGCCTGGTAGTTCCAACCTCAGCATCCTACGACCAATATACTCACTATCCCTCCTCTGTACATGTCCAAACCATCTCAATCTAGCCTCTCTGACTTTGTCTCCAAAACATCCAACATGTGCAAAATAGAGGCTAACTATGATATATAGGTCTGTGGAATCTACACGTATTCAACAAATTTTGAAGCAGTAGTTCTTCTGTCCGACCGGTCATTCCACACTTGGCAACTCCACCATACCCCACCAGTGGGGAATTCCCCACAGGTTAAGAACCACTGCCATTGCCATAGAGCAATGGAAGATGGTGGCCTAGTTTGAAAACCATGGGTTGTTTGACATCATGTGGACGGCTGAGTGTGAGTGTTGTGCATACCTGGAGAAGAGGGAAAAACCAGTGCAAGTAGTGTGATATTCTATTCAATGTTCTGTTAGGAAACCTTGCATCTTGGTTTTCATATTGTGACTGCAGTATTCTTTATTAATGGCAATGGTATTATTCCTGAATGATTTTTGCCTCAAGGCATCAAATTCACCACGTCTCAATCCAATGGCACATCTGTAGGATGTACTTTCCAAACAAATCCAAGCCATTGTGGCTTCAGCTCAGGACATACAGGACTTAAAAAGATCTGCTGATAACGTCTTCATGCCAGATACAAGAGTACAACCTCAGAGATGTTTTCACCCAGAGGCAGCTGAAATAGGCGCAGCCTCCTCACAATTCAAGAATGATTAATCAGTATAGATAATAAATTAATCAATTGATGAATGGATGGATGAGCTGATGATCCATCACTGTGGTCCAGCCTTACATACACAGACATTTACTTTTACCTGATCGATATGTCAAGGCAATACACACATGATAGCCAAAGACCTACAACATCGGAGGGTATAGAATGTACCACAAAACAATGACTACATCCTTCTAATATTTGCAAGAGCTTCCAAACCTACAGAAGCTAATATCATTCAACATATTTCTAAACATTTTATCGACTAATTTTAAACAATAGACATTAGATACCTGGTAGAGTCACATTGTGTTTTGTACAGCTGCTTCACAGCTAGAAGGTCCTGTGCCTGAGTTTGTATGCTCTCACTGTATTTGTGTGGGTTTTCTCCAGGTTCTCTCTCCATTAGGCCAATTGGCTGTTACAAATTTGTTGTGTGTTGCCCTTTGATGGATAGGCAAGCTCTTCAGGGTGTACCCCATCTTTGTACAGAGTAGGCTCCAGCCTTCCTGCAACCCTAGTCACATTAAGCGGTTCGGCAAATGAATGAACGAATTTAGGATATATTACTTTGCTAAATGTTGAGCTAATTTTATTGTGATAGCAAGAGTCACAAGAGTCGTGTTATTTGTACATGAAAATGACCCCCTGAACAACAGTAAACCCGCAATCGCCAAAGCAAACCTCATCTACTTAGCGCATCATGTCAGCAAGAGTGCAGGTTTAAAAATCCACATATCCACTATATCCATGTGCGTCAGCTCCTAAGCACACTCAATCCATATACAGATTCCAGGACTTTATCACTTAGCAGGATGTAATACATCACAGATCAACACATCATATTCATAAAAGAACTCAATTAAGGCTTTAGAGCTCTGCTCTCCTTTCTGGAATAAATGAAGATCTGAAATCTCTACTGACCCTGTAAGAGCCATAATATCTTCATTAATATACATGTGTGTGTGCGTGTGTGTGTGTGTGTGTGTGTGTGTGTGTGTGTGTGTGTGTGTGTGTGTGTGTGTTCAAAAGGTCAAACGTCATTAACCTCAAACACACCACATGCCAGACGACTTCTGGGATGGAAGCTGAGATTTTGTTCAGCTTCTCGGATGGAATCTGAGAACGTTTTGCTGGAATAAATCTCTTCCCAGCTATGCAGTAGGTTTATGGAGGGTCATGTGACCAGATTTACTATGCCTCTTCTTTTGTATAACAAAGTCTTGAAATTCCAATTTGAACTTGAAATTTATTGGCGAAACAAAAATATCTAAAAAAACTGTTCATTAGGTTTTAGATTATACTGACGATCCACCACACAAGTTATTAGCATAGAAATGCTAATGTATTATATTTGTCATGTTAATATCCAGGAAGCTTCATTCATTCATTCTTTCAGTCATTCATTTCCTGTAACTCCTTATTCATAATTAGGGTTGCGGGGAGGCTGGCGCCCATTCTAGCCGACTGCAGGCGAGAGAAGAGTACACCCTGGAAAGCTCGTGAGTGTCCAGGAAGCTGATTTGAATTTCACTTCTCCGCTGTTAGAGCTGAAACAACGCCATTGGACTTAAGAATTCAACAGCATTGTGGGGTTGTCAATATTTCTTTAGCTGGCTGCCTTGTATTCATAAAGTTTCTCTTTCAACTTCTGTGTGTGGGGATTCAGCTGAAGTGCAAAATGTGGCATAAAAATTCATAACCAATTATGATTTCAGAGCAGGATATCGATATTGAACCGACACCTGCCATTCTTCCGGAATCCTGATAATGCTGCAGGCTACATTGAGCGCTTGAAGGCAGATTTTAAGACAGAAAAGAAGTTAATACTGATTTTATTCTGGAGCTGCACACACACACACACACACACACACACACACACACACACACACACACACACACACATGTGCGCACACACACAAAAACCTTTTGATATTTGGAAGCGTACAATAAATAAATAAAAAGTAAAATAACAATAGCTGCTGTTTTACTGCTTGGGGTGTGCTCCTATCTATGTATCTACGTCGACAGCCAATCATGAGGAATGGGCGTCGATCCCTAAAGCTTGAATGAAGCTCGTCTTGGCCATGATCACAACGTATTGTTCACCAGGCCACATATGGACTCACTCACATCATTTGGAATTGCCAATCAACCTACTGCACATATTTTTGGACTGTGGGAGGAAACCGGAGTACCGGGAGGAAATCCACACAAGCACGAGGATAACATGTAAACTCCACACAGAAACGCCCAGGCCTGGAATAGAACCCAGGCCTTTGTGCTGTGAGGCGGACATACTAACCACTATGCCACCGTGCAGCCCATGTGCTTCTAATAGAACAAACAATACGCAAAATTGTTGTTATTTAATTTTTTACACAATAGCGGAGAAGTTCCACCATTGACATCCAATTACAGCTCTCACAAGCTATTGTAGACTACAAACATCAACACATATACACACCAGCTCACCTCACTATTGTTTTGGAGATCACACCCAAACCTCGAGCAGATCTATGGCAATCTACCAAGATTGCGCATCCACCCGAGCCAGCATTGCACACAGATACAGTGCCAAGGACAAGCTCATCTCAAGACTTCTCCTGTGGAAACAGGCCAACAAAGGTCAGCTTAATTCAACACAAACCAACTTTAATTGAAAGGAAAAACTGTTTATTCATTCAGAGAGAAGATTAGAAAGGTTTAGCTATTCAATTAAAAAGAGTGTTCTTCAAATGAGCATTCCATTCACTGAGCATCACTTTATACACTCTTTCATTTCCCTTATCTTCAGAGAGGACAGGTGTTTTTTTTCCCCCCTTCCTCGGTCTGCCAGAGCTATCTCTTGCCCCCACCACCAAGACCTCCATTTCTGTACTTACAATCATTATTGTTCAGTATAGCATCCTTTCTTCGCCATCCGTCTCATAGTTCTATTTGCCGACTTCTACCATACCTTGATCCATGGTGTTCCAGGTGCTCAGTGACCTCTATGCTAACCATTTCTTCAAAACAAGAATAAACAACATTTATACAACAATGTCAGGCTGAGTGTTTCAAGGGAATGTTTTCCTCATATTGTGAAGGCCAGACTGATCTGCTTTCACACCAACTATACTCCCATCGGTCTTACGGGACACCAGGATAAGCCTGATGGAGCCGAGCAATGCCATGGTAGTCTCTGATTGCTTTAGAGTGCCTGAGGAAACCATCTCGACCACAGACGATCATAACCATGATCTCTACATAACAAATTTTATTAACCGTTTGTAGCTATGTTTAATTCTACTGAATGTCCATAAAACAAATCAAGCATCAGCAGGAGAGGCTCCTGAGTGTCTGACCTTCAAATGAACTCGTGTGTTAGCAAGCAAGCTGGGGTTTATGAGCAACGTTGAAAATATTGAGGTTTTATGTGGATTCGAAATGAAATGATGTCATAATACCTGAGATTACTTCTCTGACAATAGCATCATAACAAATGACTGAGTGGAAAATAATAAATAATGATCATAAAAAAAATAATAAAAGTCTTTCTGCTTGATTTAGATGGTGAAGTGAAGGTGAAGGTGAAATGGGTTTTTTTTTAATCGTACTGAAATAAATCAGGTTTTATTCCTTATCTGTAGATAATCTCAGAAGTTCTGTTTCCATTTGAACTTTGTTCCTTGATTTAATAAGCAGCGGTCGACCGGTACACTGGAGACGACTCAGTGATGTAAAACTTCAGCAGTATTTTCTTCCTCATTTCTGTCCTGTTATATCAAACATCTCAAACATCTTCGGTTGGAACCTTCCTGAAAACGAACTCCAGGATAAGCGCAGATTTATTTTTGTTCAGATCCATTCCAGAGAAATCTATCCTCTGAACAAACCTGATAGTACGGTGGTGGTTTTAAAAAGATAATTCTCCCTCCAGGGCATTTCCTGAGCCGTCTCGTCTGAAGATGTTTCCTTTATTCGTGCTTTCTGTACAAATGAACAGAGTCAGACTGACATTTTAGTAATTAATTCTGAATAAATAAACCATCAAAACACTCATAATAATATTCATTAATTTTCTAAGCCACTTAATCATAATTAGGGTCGTAGGGGAGGCTGGCACGCATCTCAGCCGACTTTGAGCGAGGGAAGACTACACCCTGGACAGCTCGCCAGTCCATCACAGGGATAACACTCACATACCCATTCACACACATTCACACCTAGGGGTGATTTTGGAACAATGTGCATGCTACTGTGCATGTTTTTGGACTGCGGGTGGAAATCGAAGTACCGAGAGGAAACCCACACAAGCAGGGGGAGAATATACAAACTCCACACGTAAACACCTGAGCTGGGAATCAAATCCAAGTCCTTGTTGGTGTGAGGTGGATGTGCTAAATACCACGCCACATGTGCCTCAGAATAATAATAAGAATAATAATAACAATTCTTCTTCTTCTTCTTCTTATCTAATTATATATATATATATATATATATATATATATATATATATATATATATAGAGGATTTTCTGAGTAGATCCTTCCGTAGGAGAGTGCTCAATACTTTTTGGTAGAGCAAATAATAAAAATAAAAGGACAGGACAAAGACTTTCTATTGAAACTCCATTTATCACTACAGATCTGTTTCGAGGGGTGGTGAAACCATCCTCTCTCTTCAGGTGATTATAGAATAATAATAATATATATGTATGTATGTATGTATGTATTCCTGCACGCTCCAAGAATGCCTTGTGCAGTGCTTCTCAATTATTTTCTGTGATGCCCCCTATAGGAAGAAAAAAAAAATATTTCACATCCCTTCCCCCCTCCAGCCCCCATCGCGCAACTATAAATAGTGTTTATTGCACTCCATATCGTTTGCTCGGTGCTTTGTCTCTACACTATAGCAACAATGAGAGTGCCACTGCCAACTACTGTAGTGGATGCGCAATTACACTTAATCCTATTACACGGCACATCTTCGCCACAGTCGATGATCAGAAGGGTTAGTTGACTTATTGTTTATTCTTGTTCCATTATTATTTATTATTAATGTTAATGTACATGTATTATTATTATGAAATATTAATTGGTTTTACATGTTTATATCTTTAATATATTAGATCATGTGTTTGTGTCAGATTATATGAGTTTGGGAGGAGTTTGGAATGGATTAATTGGTTTTCTGTTATTTCTTATGGAAACTTTTGTTTATCTAACAAACTTCGCCTTACATGCCCTCAGAAAGGATTCAATTTGTTAGACAAGGTACCACTGCATATATATATATATATATACACACACACACACACACACACACACACACACACAACCCCAACGGTTGTTGCTGCCCCCCGTGCAGCTAAACTGGGTTATCAATGGCAGGCCATGTTTCTCACCGTCTATGGTGTGAGGTTTATGTAAAAGAACCATTGCTGACCTTCAACAACAGTAGCTGCATAGCCGTCAGTGTGTTTCTGCCCTGCAATGACCTGGCAAGCTGTCCAGGGTGTACTCTGCGCTTGCCCAGAGTCAGCTGACGTGGGCGCCAGCCTCCCTGTGACCCTAATTAGGATTAAATAGTTCAGAAAATGGATGAATATACATATACACAAACTGATAGTTTGAGACAGTTAGATGGATATATGGATAGATACAGAGTTAAAGGACAGAAAGACAGATGGTGGGATTAATAACATCATGTAGAAATTTGGTTCCCCTTTAGGTTTTATGTTTTATATTTAAAAATAAATAAATTAATTAATACACCCACTGCAGATAACTGGGTTATCAAAGGCCGGCTGTGTCTCTCACTGTCTGTGGTGTGAGGTTCATGTAAAAGAACTATTGCTGACCTTCGTTAAGAGGAGCTGCATAGCTGCCAGCATGTTTCTGCCCTGCGATGGCCCAGCGAGGTGTCCAGGGTGTACTCTGCCCATGCCCGGAGTTGGCTGAGTTGGGCACCAACTCCTCTAGACCCTAATTAGGATTAAAAGGTTACAGAAAACGAATGAATGAATAAATCAATAATAAATAATAAATAAACTAAATCCCTAAATATGGCAGGACAGATTCGTCTACATGGTGTTGTTCAAGAAATTGATTTGAGCGGAAAAGAGCGATGCTGGAATCGCTGGAGAAGAGGATAAATCAGATGAAACATACAGCTGATGTTCAGTCTCACTTTTTTTCAGTCAATTAAATTCCCCTCCGTCTCATATCTCTTCCATCCTGTATGCTGTATCATATCCCCTCTGTATTGTATGTTATTCTCAAAACCGCTGTCTCATATCCAGTGTCTTGCGTTCCTCTGTCTCATATCCCCTCCTTCTCGTATTCTGTCTGCTTTGTTTCACCTACATCTTGTATTCCATTAATCTTGTATCCCCTCCATCTAGTAACCCCACCATATTGTTTCCTGCCTGTCTTGTATCCCCTTCGACTTGTATATCTTCTCTGTATCTTATCCATCCATCTCATATCCCCTCCATATCTTTTCCAGCTCATATCCCACCCATCTCGTATCGCCTTCATCTCGTATAATGTCCATTGTCCATCTCATATCCTCTTCAGCTTATATCCCCTCAATCTTGAAAGCGCTCCATCTCAGACTCCATTGGTCTCATATTTAGTCTGTCTTGAATCCGGTCCGTCTCATATACTCTCTGTATTGATACCCCTTCCATAGTGTATTGTATTTCCTACATCTTGTATGGCTGTCTCGAGTCCCGTCTCATATCCCCTCTGTTCTCTATTCCCTCTACCTCGTATCCCATTTCTAATTCTTTTCTTCTTGTATCCTATCAGTTTCATATAACCCCATCTAGTATCACTCCCATCTCTTATTGTGTCCATCTCGTATTCCTTTAGTCTTCTTTTCCCCGTCTTGTATCCCCTCTGTCTCATATTTCCTTCATTTTGCTTTTTAAACGAAATTTCTTTTAATGATTTAAAGAATAATTCAACATTAATAAATAAAGCATTCATAAAATATGGAGTTTATTTTATTTTCATATTCATGTGTTATAGGAAGTCATGTTCACTCGAACACACACACAGACACACACACACACACACACACACACAGACACACACATGAAAAAACCCATCAGACGTATTAAATTTCTGAAGATTAACTTTAATTCTTGCAGTGATTAAAAAACAAACCGAGAAGTTAAAAAAATGCAACTTTATACATTTCCTTTCTTTTTTAAAGATTAGAGTTCTTTTAATACTGACAAGATGAACAGCATGAATGGAGGAATGATTATAAACACACACACACACACACACACACACACACTTCCTCTTTAGACAGGAAGCTGAAAATATTTCCCTTTTGATATTAACTGAAGCTGATGATTCTAAAGAAGAAATATCTACGGAGAATAAAAGGCATTTATACATCTTTCAGAAAGTGAGCGAGAGAGAGAGAGAGAGAGAGAGAGAGAGAGAGAGAGAGAGAGAGAGAGGGTGTGTATGTGTGTAAGAGAGAACGACAGAGAGAGAGAGAGGGAGGGAGAGAGAGAGAATCGTTATCTGTTGCTGAATTCATTTTCATATCTACAAAAAAAAAAAAAATACCCATTAAAGACCTGAACTGTAGAACATATATACACTGTACAACATCTCCGAAAGGAAATGTGTTTGAATCCAGATGTTATCTCTCTTAGGTGTGTACATCAAAAGTTGTGCTGATTTTCATTTGCTGAAATGGGAGGCTAAAGCATATCTTAGCCAACCCTGGGCGAAGGCAGTGACATCTGGTAACCCATGTATTCATCAGGAATGTCTTCACACTTGCAGTGGTTCAGCTGATCTGGTCACAGGGGGACGGAAACTCCGCCCTCTTGGTTCTCAAGAATGCCCCTTGGCGCCGATGGAGTAAACAAGCATTTCTAAGATAATATCGGTTGACACCCAGCAGGAAAAATCTTCCACTGTCTCTAACTCACTCACTTATTTGCCGTAATACTACTACTATTTTGGGGAACCTATGTCAGCCAACACTGGACAAAAGTGGGTTACACCCTGAATGGCTCACCAGACCATCACATGGCAACACTTGCACAACAACAGTTCACACTCCCACCTAGGGTATTCCGAAACAGAGAATTAACCAACTGTGTGTGCCATTAGATTGTGGGAGGAAACCGGAGTACCCCAAGAAAACCCGCACAGGCTCAGCGGGAACGCCACAAAGAGATGTTGTCGCTGAGCCTGGAACTCAAACCCAGGACCTTCATGCTGTGAGGAGGATGTGCTATCCTCTACACCACGGTAACGCCATTTATTTTTTGTAAATCCCTTCCAATCATTCTTCTCTTTTGGGTTATAAAAAACAAATGGCGGTCTCCATTCATCTCTCTCTTTCTCTCTCTCTCTCTCTCTGTCTCTCTGTCTCTCTCTGTCTCTCTCTCTGTCTCAAATTTGCTTTCATGTCCCTCTTTTCTCACCATGCCCTTTTCTTTCTTTTTCTATTTGAAAAAAGAAAAAAAAAGGAGGGGGCAATTTCAGAGCCGCTCACACACTTCTTATTTCTTCTGAAAACCAGAATGAGTTTTGTTTGTTTCTCCTCCACTCTGTTTTTCTCATCTCAACGATTCTTTTTTTAAAACTGACTCAGTCTTCCTTTTTTCATTTTCAGCACTTGCACCATGCATTGTACCGACTATATACATGACCTGCTCTCTTGAATACAACTCTCTCTCTATCTCTCTCTCTCTCCTTCTCTCTCACACACACACACACACACACACACACACACACACACACACACACACACACACACACACACACACACATACACACACACACAAGCTAACATTATGGCTTTCTGATATACAAATGAAAGGAACAATAGACAGTTTTAATATCTTACAGAAACTTACGAGTTT
>CM045735.1:44167248-44209748 GCA_024760905.1 Plotosus lineatus
TCACACACACACACACACACACACACACACACACACACACACACACACACACACACACACACAAACACACACACGGTACCAAGGAGAACCGAGGTGGACAGGGCTTACCGTTGTCATCACATGAGTCTGACTGGAAGGAGCTTAGTGACTGAACCTCAGAGTTGCTCCCTTTATTGCTGCCTGAAAAACATGTGACCTCCTCCAGCATGTCCAATTTCCCTGTGAAGGTCAAAGGCCAAAAGTGAAAGGTTAGACACTTCATACATAAGGCTTTGCAGATTTTGCTTCATGTGACCCAAACAGATATAAATGTAGGACGAGAGAGAGCGAGAGAGCGAGAGAGAGAGCAAGAGAGACAGAGAAAGAGCACGAGATAGCGAGAGACAGCGAGAGACAGAGGGAGAGAGAGTGAGACAGAGAAAGAGAGAGAGAGAGAGAGAGAGAGACAGAGAGAGCGAGAGAAAGAGAGAGAGCGAGAGACAGAGAGAGCGACAGAGAGAGAGAGAGAGGGAGAGAGACAGAGAGCTGTCATCCTGAGAAGACAAATTTAAAGTGACATTTCAATTCAATCCAATATATTCTCTTGTTTTTAATCTTTTTCTACTTGTTCTCTTGCTCTCTCTCTCTCTCTCTCTCGCTCTCTCTCTCTCTCTCTCTCTATCTATCTATCTATCTATCTCTCTGTCATTGTGAGTCTGACAAAAGACAGACAGAGCTTTCAGTCTGAGCCTTGTACACACCTCAAATGTTCAATTACATAAAAATAGAGGGGTGGATGAATACCAGAAGAAGAAGGGAAGAAAATAGGATGAAAAACACGATCAAAGGAAAAAGAAAAAAACATAAGATAAATAATGAAAGAAATAAAGAAAAGTTTGTAAGGAAAAAGATGGACACATGGATGGTTTTGTGATTGTTAAACACCAGAGTAATTATGCAGTAATTATTTTCAAATATTGTGTTTAAAAAAAGGAATGCCATTAGAAAGAAAGAAAGAAAGAAAGAAAGAAAGAAAGAAAGAAAGAAAGAAAGAAAGAAAGAAAGAAAGAATTAACTTCAGGACATTTCGTTCAGAGTAATAGTTATTCAGTCTTTAAAGGTGGCGCTCCTGATAGATATCTCTACTGAGAGGCGTCTGAACCTAACGTTATAAGAGTAGCGCGACTCCTTTAAGGGCTGAATCAACTTCAAATAAAAACATAAACAAATATTTCCTGTGCTTCCTGACTGTGTTTTGAAGTGAAAGAAGGAAAGATTATCACTGAGCTTTTCACTGCCTTTCACTCGCTGATTTCTGGCTTCCTTTTTATCACCTGTCTCATTTGCTTAATTAACCGTTTAAAAGAGTTCATGTTCCATGTTGTTTTGCATGCTGAAAGCTTGTCTGCCTACATGAGTTAGACCGTGTTTTTTATTTTTTGTGTCTGAGCAGAGGTGTATGAGTCACAACTTTTCGAGTTTAGGTTTCATTGTTGAATGAGCTAAGCATAACATCCAATCAGCATCAAGTCAGTGACAGGGTGTACACACGGGACAGCCATCAAAGTCATGCTCCAATGCTTATGGTTCCCCTCATGTGTTCTATTACTACAGACTTAATTTATACATACAGGGATCCCTCACTACTTTGCACTTCAATTAATGTGGCTTCAGTGCATCGCGGTTTTTTTAAAAAATAAATCAATAATGATGCAAAAAAAAAACCCTAAACCAACACAAAACAAAAAACAACCCAAAATTTCCCATCAAAACCATCCAGAGATACGAACAGGGCTGTCCGAGGTCGAAAGTGAAAGTGAAAGTGAAATGAAATTAAAGGACAAATAGAAATAGAAATTAAATAAAATCTATAGAAAGATAGATCATAAATATAAGTATGAAATATGATTAAACATTATCCTGAGGTACACTTAATACTAGGCTCTTGCAGAGGGGTGACGTGGCTGACACGGGAGAAGAGAAGCAGAATGATACATTTCTGAACTTTCAAAGAAGAAACAAATTGACTCCAGTATTATAATGAACTGAATAAGAGTGAAACTCTTTGTAAATATGATCGGATCCGCTGTGCTGTGCTTGAGAGGAACCAGGAGTTTAAACACGGGACATAATGATACTGATAATGTGATGATCATGGAGAGAGGGCGAGAGAGAGAGAGAGAGAGAGAGAGAGAGAGAAAGAGAGAGAGAGAGAGAGAGATTGTATATAGTACAAACTCATATAGGTTACTTATACAAGGTTTAAACATACGTTCCCCTCTAAAGAATGCCCTGTAACGATTTACAAACAAATTTATCTAACCGGCCGTAGGGAACCTAACTCGTTTGTAAGCTGGGGAGCGTCTACTTTGGTCTGTGCCGGTGGACGCCAGGTGATGCCCCTTAAGGGGGGGGGGTACTGTTATGTTCTGTGCCGGCGGGCGGCATTAATTCTCTTCTCTAGTCATGGCAGGCGCTGGCGAGGGACGTGGCGGTTGCCGGCAGGCAAGTTCCAGCAGAGCGTACCTGGTCCCAATCTGCAATCAGCAAGCAGCCAGCTATAAATGGGAGAGGCACGCTTCCCTTCGCTGTCGAAAGATTGTTTTCCCCATGATTCTGCTCCTCGGCTTTCCCTTTGACCCCTGGTTTTTGCTTCATGCTCGACCAGTTCCATTGACTTAGTATTCCCGTGATTTACAGTTCCTAGTGCTTAATAAATTGTTTGAACCTTCTTTTGGTCTCCTGCATCTCTGGGTCCAACGCATACACCCCAGGTTTAACAGAATCTTCTGACCTGAAACTGGACCCAGCGGGGACCGCGCAGCTTCAGCAGGCACTATCCGACCAGGGCGCCCTGCTGGGAAAACACGACACCACCTCGCATCAGATGATGGACAATCTCCAGCACATCACCAGCTTGGCGCAGCTCGGCGGAAGGATTCACTCACCTCAGTGCCGCGACCCCGCCCCCGCCCCCTCACCCTTCACTTTCCACTGCGGCATCTGCACCAGCACCAGCTATACTCCCCGCGCACTGAGAACCACTCATCGCCACGCCAGCCAGGTATTCGGGCACGATCGGCTCCTGCGCACAATTCCTTCACCAGTGTTCGCTCGTCATCAGCCAGCAGCTGCTCACATACTCCACTGATCAAGCAAAACCTGCTTTCATCATGAGCCTACTCACGGAGCAAGCCTCGTCCTGGGCACTAGTGGTCGCCACCCATACCCCGGAATTATGCTCCCAGTTAGACCAGTTCATGCGAGAAATGAAAAAGGTTGTCGATCATCCAGTGAAAGGGGAGGAGGCGAGCTCCCAGCTCCTACGGATTCGGCAAGGCTCACAGTCAGTGGCGGAGTATGCCATTCGATTCCGGATTCTCGCCATTGAAAGTGGCTGGAACGACCCCGCGCTTCGGGAGGCTTTCCTGCAGGAGCTTAATGAACGGCTGAAAAACGAGCTCGCGGCCTGAGATGAGACGACTACACTTGAGGAGTTAATCGCCTTGTCCACCAGACTGGACAACCGACTGAGAGAGAGGGATAGATCCTGGAAGGGGGCCCCACCTCGAACTCACTCGCCATTTCCCCCTCGGACGGAGGATGACGGTCAAGAACCCATGCAGGTGAACCGCACCAGACTGACGGCTGAAGAGAGGTACCGGCGGCTGGCCAACGGTCTCTGCATCTACTGCGCCGAGAAGGGCCATTACCTCGCCCAGTGCCCTGCGCGGCAGGGACCGAAAGGTACGAAAGGATCCTCCACGACACCCGGAAAGCGCCTGCAAGTTCAAGGTACGCTACACTCCGTTCAACACTCTTATCCAGTAGACGTATTTATTGACTCAGGCGCTGATGCTAACTTTATCGATCCGGGGATGGTTGAGCTCCACGACCTGCCCGTGTGTGAACTGGAGACCCCCAAGGAGGTAGTGGCTATAGATGGCCGACTCATCGCTCGCGTCACGCACAAGACCAAGCCAGTGAAGCTCACTTTGTCCAGTAACCACCAGGAATATTTGGAACTGTTTGTTCTCCCTGCCTCTCTCTCTCCCCTAGTGTTGGGGTGGCCATGGTTACAGACCCACAATCCCCACATTGACTGGCGCACCCTCACCATACACAGCTGGAGTGACTACTGTCTGCAACACTGCCTAATGGCGGCCGTACCTCTCAAGCTTCACGAACCTCGGTCGACCTGGAGGATCTGGACTTAGCCGGCGTGCCCGAAGAATATCACGACCTGCAAGAGGTTTTCAGCAAGGACCGGGCTCACTCCTTACCTCCTCATCGACCGTACAACTGCACCATTGACCTACTCCCAGGTTCCACGCTCCCTTCCCAGCGACTATACAATTTCTCTAAGCCAGAGAAAGACGCCATGGAGGCATACATTAATGAGTCGCTGGAATCTTCCCAGGTCGGTGTGGGATTCTTCTTCGTCGAAAAGAAAGACAAGACCCGGAGACCTTGCATCGATTACACGGGCCTGAATCAGATCACTATCAAAAACAAGTACCTTCTCCCCCTAATCGATTCAGCCTTTACCCCTCTCCACAATGCTACCATTTTTTCCAAGCTAGACCTGAGGAATGCCTATCACTTAGTCCGAATTCGGGAGGGGGATGAGTGGAAGACGGCTTTCAACATGCCCCTGGGGCACTTCGAATACCTGGTCATGCCATTCGGACTAACTAACGCCCCGGCGGTTTTCCAAGCTCTGGTCAACGGTGTGCTTAGGGACATGCTGAACCGCTTTGTATTCGTATACCTGGATGACATTCTGATCTTCTCTAGAGACCAAGACGAACATCTCCGCCACATGAGAATGATACTGAAGAGGCGGCGGAGTGGCGGACTCCAGGGACGCGGAAACAGCTGCAGAGATTCAAGGGGTTCGCAAACTTCTATCGCTGGTTTGTGTGGTACTACAGCTGTCTAGCAGCCCCCCTCACACAGTTGACATCACCCAAGACCCCATTCCAGTGGTCCCCAAGTGCCCAGGCGGTGTTTAACAGGCTGAAGGCTAAATTCGTCCACGCGCCCGTACTGATCCACCCGGACCCCTCACTGCAGTTTGTGGTGGAAGTTGACACCTCGGACTCAGGGGCGGGGGCGGTCCTCTCCCAAGGGTCTCCCACAGACCAGAAGCTACACCCATGCGCCTTCTTTCCCGTCGTTTGTCCCCGGCGAAACAGAATTATGATGTTGGGAATCGCAAGCTGCTGACGGTGGTCTTGGCGCTCCAGGTGGAGGCACTGGCTGGAAGGGGCAGCCCACCCCTTCATGTTCTGGACTGACCATAAAAACCTATTCTACCGCCGTACAGTCAAGAGGTTGAACTCCCGTCAGGCATGATGGTCACTCTACTTGGGGAGGCTCAACTTCACACTGATATACAGACCTGGCTCCCGGAATACAAAGCCAGACACTCTCTCCAGGCAGTTCTCCTCGGGTAACGACACTACCATGGAGACCATCCTGCCCTCCTCCTGTATACTTGGAGCAGCCCAATGGGAGGTAGAACAGCTAGTTCAGGATGCCCATCAGGGGGAACCGGAGCCAGTGGGGTGCCCCCAAGATCGACAATATGTTCCCCCGCCGGTCAGACCCCAACACTCCAGTGGACTCACTCCTCAAAATTAGCCTGCCACCCTGGAGCCCACCGAACTCTCTTCCTGCTCCGACAACGCTTATGGTGGCCAACGATGGCAGCTGACACCAGGGAGTTTGTGGGAGCTTGTGCCATCTGTGCCCGGAGCAAATCCTTCCATCGTGCACCCACGGGTCTCCTCCAACCCTTACCCGTTCCCCATCACCCCTGGTCGCACATTGCGGTGGATTTTGTCCACGCGGTTGGATTTTTACCCCCATCTGAGGGCAACACTGTTATCCTGACAGCAGTGGACCGGTTCTCCAATGCGGTTCATTTTGTCGCCCTACCCAAACTCCCCTTGGCAATGGAAACAGCGGGTCTCCTAGTCCAACACGTCTTTCGCCTCCATTGCATCTCCCAGGACGTCGTTTCAGACCGGGGCCCCCAATTTGCATCCAGAGTTTGGGAGGCGTTCTGCGACACCTTGGGAGTCTCCTGCAGCTTGACCTCGAGCTACCATTCTCAGTCGAACGGGCAGGTGGAATGCACGAATCAAAGCCTCGGATCCTCCCTGCGCTGTGCTGCCTCCCAGCCTCCTGGGCCACACACCTCCAATGGGTCGAATACGCACACAATTCTCTGATCTGCACCGCCACCGGGATATCCCCCTTCATGGTGATTAATGGGTTCCAGCCCCCCCATTTCCCAGCCAGGATGTCGAAGTAGCCACCCCATCGGTCCAGGCACAGTTTCACAGAGCACGTCAGGTCTGGAAAGAAGCACGGGCTGCCCTGGAACGAACAGTGGCCTGAAAACGGAGGATTGCCGATTGTCACCGTACCCCGGCACCTCCATACACGGTCGGGCAACAAGTGTGGCTCGCCTCCCAGGACCTGCCCCTGCAAGTCGACTCCAAAAAACTGTCTCCGAGATACATATGGCCCTATGTCATAGAGAAAATTATAAACCCCAGCACCGTCCGACTGAGACTCCCACCCTCACTCAAGGTGCACCCAGTATTTCATGTTTCTCTAATTAAGCTCATGGTAGAAAGTCCCCCCACCCCCTCCTCCCCAACTGATTGATGAACATCTTGCATACACAGTCAACCGTATCCTTGATGTACGCAGGCGGGGTCGAGGGTTTCAGTACTTAGTGGACTGGGAGGGGTATGGTCCCGAAGAGCGTTCATGGATTACCCGCTCCCTAATCCTGGACCTGGACTTATTAGACAAATTTTATTGACAGTTCCTGGACAAGCCTGGTCGGGCGCCAGGTGATGCCCCTTAGGGGGGGGGGGGGGGGGGCACTGTTATGCTCTGTGCCGGCGGGCGGAATTATAATCTTCTCTAGTCATTGCAGGCGTTGGCGAGGGGCGTGGCAGTTGCCGGCAGGCGAGTTCAGGCTGAGCGCATCTGGTCCCAATCTGCAATCAGCAAGCAGTCAGCTATAAATGGGAGCGGTGCGCTTCCCTCCACTGTCAGATTGTTTTCCCCATTATTCTGCTCCTCGGCTTTCTCTTTGACCCCTGGTTCTTACTTTGTGCTCGACCAGTTCCACTGACTTAGTATTCCCGTGATTTACAGTTCCTAGTGCTTAATAATTCGTTTGAACCTTCTTTTGGTCTCCTGCATCTCTGGGTCCAATGCATACACCCCAGGTTTAACAGCGTCTGTTATTACATTGTTGCATCTGTGTGCGCACACGCATCTATGCGCATGCATGCGGACGTGCGTGTATGAATGTGTGTGTATTTATATTTTATTTAAATCTTATGTTATTTTTTAATGTTCAATTGTTATTATAAGCATTTATAGCATTGAATATGTATTTATTGATATTATATACACATATACATGTACGTATACCTCAGTGGGGGGATTGGGGTGATCCTACTTCGCAGATTTCAATGGTTGCGTGGTGATCTTGGTCCCAATTAACCACAGAAAGTGAGGGATCCCTGTATGTATGTATGTATATATGAACAGCAATTCATGGGGTATTCCCAGCCTGGGTGTTTCTGTGTGGAGTTTGCATGTTCTTCCCGTGCTTTCCTCTCACAGTCCAAAAACATACACAGGAGGTTAATTGGCTGTCCCAAATCTCCCATAGGTGTAAATGATTGAGTGTGATGGCCCTGCAATGGTCTGCCAAGCTGTCCGGGGTCTACCCCACCATCGCCCAGAGTGGGCTGAGATGGGCGCCTGCCTCTCCATGACCCTAATTAGGATCAAGCGGTTCAGAAAATGAACGAATGAGTTCATGGGGTTCAAGCTGGTCTCTCTGTCTCTCTCTCTCTCTCTCTCACACACACACACACACACACACACACACACACACACACAGAATCCAGTCTTTCTCACCATCATCATTCTCCCAGTTTCTTTTGTTGCTTGGAGAGTCACACTCCAATCGGTTGGGGGCCACACTGCAAACGGCGACACCCCTCCTTGTCATAGTGCCTACCACTCGTGGTGACTCTGCTCCCTGTCTGAATGTGCTCATCTCAGTCAACTCTGTCCCTTTTCTGTCCCCACCCCTTTTCTCTAAAGTTCCAAAGCATGGCGTGTATGCCATAGGTCTCACTGGAACCTGGGGTGGCCCTGATAAGCTCCGCCCACCTTCTGAGTAAAGACTAATGGGTTCTCCAGACAATAATCCCCGCCCCCCCTCGGTGTAGAGGCTGATGGGCTCCGCGGTGCCACATTGCAGGGGCGGGAAGTGGCCGTTGGCTTTGTGCAGCAGAGCGGCCGTAGCTGGGTCCTGAACCAGTGACAAGTCGTTGCGCGAGTAGCTCTTTTGGAACACTTTCTTCCTGAAGGCGACAAACAAAAACACAAGCGCCATGATCAGGAACAGCACCACTGCGACACCGATAAGCTCCTCCCGTCCAAAGTAGGCAGGGCCAGAACGCATATCAGGAACCAGGACAGGACGGATGGCACAGGCTCCCCCCACAAAGCCCGGAGTAGTGCAGTTGCAGTAGAATGAGCCGAAGGTGTTGACGCAAGAGGCCCCGCTCTCGCATCTCTCGCCACGTTCACACTCGTTTACATCCTCCTCACAACTGCAAAACACACACACACACACACACACACACACACACAAACACACAAAATTAGTTTTTTATGAAATGAACTTAAAACCCCAACTTTAAGACATGCACACGCGGTCTTATGCATGATCGCGTAAGAATTCGATTTCTTCGATCTGCCACGTTCATTTTTCACTGCTCTCGACTGTGCTGCTATATTTTTATTCTTCAAAGCACATCAAAGAAATGCAAGACCGTGTGTGCGTGTGTGTGTACTTTAATTAAATCTATCGCTCTCTCTCTCTCTCTCTCTCTCTCTCTCTCTCGGTGTTTGTGTGCGTGTGTGTGTGTGTGTGTGTGTGTGTGTGTGTGTGTGTGTAATGAATCACAAGACACTTGAGTCGGAAGAGAGGGTGATTAGGAATGAATAGATAAATATTGTGGTATAAAAAATACATGGGAGGAATAGAGGGATGAATGGCCCCCTCTGCTGGTGACAGTGTGTGTTGTTTCACTCTCAGTCCTTACAGGATTTCATTCGGAGAAAAGATCAACTTTACCACCATTAAACACCACTACCACCACCATTAAACACCACCATTACTAAACACCAGCGCCACCACCATTAAACATCATTACCACCACCATCACCAAACACCAGCAGCACCACCATCAAACACCACCACCACTAAACACCAGCACCAATAACATTAAACACCACCATCACTAAACACCAGCACCACCACTATTAAACATCACTATCACCACCATTAAATACCACCATCACTAAACACCAGCACCACCACCATTAAACACGAGCACCACCACCAATAAATCCCCACCATCACTAAACACCAGCACCACCACCATTAAACACCACTACCACCACATTACATATCACCATCACTAAATGCCAGCACCACCACCATTAAACACCACTACCACCACCATTAAATACCACTATCACTAAACACCAGTACCACTTCCATTAAACACCACCATCACTAAACACCACCACCATTAAACACCACCACCACCATTAAACACCACCATCACTAAACACCAGAATCACCACCATTAACCACCATTAAATACCACCATCAGTAAAAAACAGTCCCACTTCTATTAAACACCACCATCACTAAATACCAGCACCACCACCATTAAACTCCACTACCACCACCATTAAATACCACCATCACTAAACAGCAGTACCACTTCTATTAAACACCACCATCACTAAACACCATCACCACTGCCACCATTAAACACCACCACCACAACCATTAAATACCAACAGTTTGGTTTAAGTCTCTCACTGAACAGCTCCTGTGACTCATCAGCAGGTTGTGATGCATTGTTTGATATCATCTTTATTTTTGACAATATTGTCCTCTCCGACACCACTGTCAGCAAGTCCAGTTCTATCCCCACATCGTTACTGACCTCGCGGATCAGTTTGTTGTGACCCTCAGCCTGCTGCCTGGCATGCAACAGTATGCAGGACAGCTCTGGTTACAACAGACTCATAAAACATCCTCAGCAGTAGCCGACAGATATTAAACCACTTTAATCTCCTCAAAAAATAGAGCCCGATCTGTCCCTTCTTGTAAAGTGTGGGAGTGTTCTTGGCTCGGTCCAATTTATTCTCAATATGAACTCCAAGATATTTGTAATCCTCCACCATTTGCATATTGACACCCTGAATGGAAACTGGAGTCGCTGGTGTTTTGGATTCTAAAGTCCACAATCAGTTCCTTGGTCTTTGTCACATTAAGCTGCAGATGGTTCTACTCACACCATGTGACGAAGGAATCCACCGCAGCCCAATATTCCGTTGCATCGTCTCCACTGATACATCGTCCATAGCGGACTCATCATTAGGATGAATTAAACATCAATACTACTACAATTACATACCAACACCAACACCATCAAACACAACTACCACTACTATTAAACACCATTACCACCACTCTTAACAACCACTACTACTACCACCAGTGAGCACCACTACTACCACAACTAAACACTATTACATAATAATTAACCACCATCCACACCACAATAAAACACCCCCACCATTACGAACACCACTATCACCATTAAACACCACCACTGCTAATAATCACCACTGCTACCATCACCATTAAACACCAGTACCACCTCCTTTAAACACCAACACTAACACAATTAAACACCACAACCACATTTAAACACTACCAATTAAAATCAATATCACCACCATAAAGCCTCACCAATACCACCAATAAATACTACCACTATCACCATTAAACACTATTACCACTACCTTCAAACACCACCACAACCACCATTAACACCACCACCACTAATAATACCACCACTACTACCACCATTAACACCACCACTACCAGCATTAAACATCACTACTACCACCAATAAATACTACCACTATCGCCATAAAACACTATTACGACTACCTTCAAACACCACTACTGCCACCATTAACACCACCACCACTATTAAACATCACTACTACCACCAGTAATCAACATCAACTTTATCATTAAACATCATTGAACACCACTAATTTCATCAATAAATATAACTCTTAAGCCACTAAACACCACAAACTCCAAAAATAAACATTACAACTATGCACTGAAACACAACTAATCAATAAAACAAAAACATCAATACAATCATCACAATAAGAACCACAAACAACACTAATAACTTTAATCAAATACAGTACTATTGTGTGTGTGTGTGTGTGTGTGTGTGGGTGTGTGTGTGTAAGGTGGGTCGTGGTGTTATACTGACGTCAGACCGGTGTATCCCCTCTTGCAGCTGCAAATGAAGGCGTTGCCAATGGGTTTACACACACCACCATTTCGGCATAGATTTGGTGCGCACACACCAATCTCAGTCTCACAGCGCCACCCGGTGTATAGAGGGCCACAATTACATGAGAAACCTGAGAGAGATAGAGGAACAACCTAAGAACAGACACACTCTTTATCAGACGCCCCCCCCCCCCCCCCCACACACACACACACACACACACACACACGCACACACACACACAACTGGACAAGCGGTGTGCGTTAATTACATCTCAAGCAGAAGAATAATGGCGTCCACAAAAACGTCTGCAGAGTAATTATGCAGTAATTATTTTCTCCCTCTCTCTCACTCACACACATACACATACACACACAAACACACACACACACACACACACACACACACACACACACACACACACACACACAATGAATATTGTGAGCTGATAATAATTATGGCTGTCAAGCAGTTTTTAGATGAAACTATATGTAGAGTTGCCACCCCAACCCTAACCCTAACACACACACACACACACACACACACACACACACACACACCTCCATTGGGTAGACTGGTGCAGGCAGCTCCGTGGGCGCAGGGTTGGCGTGTGCACGGATCATGGTGAAGCACACAGCCAAGTGTCACCTCACCCAGCGCCGTCACCTCCACTTGCGTATGTGTGCGTGGCCGTGCAGGTGTTTCTGCTGGAGCCTGTTTGTTGTGCAGTGGCAGCTCTGCATCGTTTAGTGATAGCGAGTCCAGGCATCCCTGAAAGCTGTCTCTAAGCTGGGCTCCTACTGAAATGGACCAGCCAGGACCAGGGAGACGAGAACTGGGCGAAGTCTGTTGTGTCCAGTCGTCTAATGAAAGGCTGCTGGAATTTTGGCCTAACTCAAGGGTCAAGTGATGCCAGTAACCATCACTGATTGGACGACTGGTGGCAGCGACAACTCCGCCCCCTTCAGAGCAGCCCATAAGTAACCGGATACATCCTTCCTCCATCTGTAAATTACACACAAACACTAATTTTACAGTCTTTCAGAATATCACATTGTGTATTATGTTGACAAATTATAAATAAGTATAATATGTGGACAAATGTGTGTGTGTGTGTATGTGTGTGTGTGTGTGTGTGTGTGTGTGTGTGGACCTTTAACATAACGCATGGGGTGGGGCTTGTGTACAAGATCACTCCGCTACTCTGCAGTGTTCTGATGCGGAGCTGCAGTTTCACCTCATTGCTCCGCCATCCGTTCATCACTTGGTACTTTATGTAACTGTTGCCATAAAAACTCAAAGAGGTGTGGCCTGAGCATTCACACATACACACATACACACACACACACACACACACACACACACACACACACACACACACACAGACTTTTTTTATTTAATTCCTTGACATACATCATCAATAAAGTAATGGTAAGACAACATGCATGCATTTGCATAAATTAAATTAAATTTGCACATATTTTATGTGGTCTGCATAAACTGAAGGGACTTAAACCACACAGAGCACTTAAAACACACATGAATAAGCACACACATGCACCTGCACACTCTCCTAGTTTCCCTGGTGGGCACTGGCAGGCATATAGCCCTCTGCTGTTGTCTGTCTTCACACACTGCATGTCGTCAGGACAAACCACATCCTCACACACCTCCGACATGGCAGAACACCGCCCATCTGTGAGAGTGTGAGAGGGAGAGTTCAAGTACCAGCTCCATAGTGAAACTAAATGGTTATTTAGAAACCATGACACACCCACAGTGAAGCATGGTAGTGGGAGCATCAGGTTCTGTTTTGTTCTTCAGCAGGAAATACAATGCTGTAGTTTTTATATTTAGTTCAAGATTATTATGATATACAAGGGCGACCCTGGAAGGAAACAGAAGAAAGGAAAAGAAGAAGACAAGGGACAGGGGAGTTAAATACTTTTTGCATCGCTCTTCGTGACTCACCAGTGCAAACACATCGTGCGCTCCGTTGAAATCGAGGAGAGACAAAGCTGCTGGTGCTGGTGGTGTAGGTGAGCAGTGAGTGCGTGTCAAGTGTGATAGTCTGTTCACAGCGCGCCTCTCCGCACTCCAGGCCCGAACAGTTCTTATCCAGAACAGCGGAAACACGTAAGACCTGCTCGAGCCGCCGCCGTGCTGCACTCAGCTTCTGGCTTACCAACGCTGCTGCCAAGAAGCCACCTCCCCCTGGAGCCTCCACAGCCAATAGGAGATCAAGCTGACCCGTGGTCTCCACGGGCTGCACACTGATGACATGTAGAGCATCAGGTGTTCCTGTTCCCATGGCATCGATAATGGCGCGGCGAACAGCAGTGAGGTGACGTGAGACAAAATCGTGTGGTGAGACACGCTCGAAGCGCACCGTAACAGCGTGACGTAGCATAGAGGATGATGCCCACTGCACGTGTACACTCACGGGCACGCTCACTGAGAAACGACCGTCTGTCACCGTGGCATTCAGAGAGTAGCGGCCTGCATCTAGGCCGGACAGAGCAATGACACGTCCATCACGAGGATTCACCTAAGAAATGAAAGATGGAGGACAACGCACAGTAATTCATATATAAGCGACATTAGAATAGACATAACACACACATATATACACACACACACACACACACACACACACACACACACACACACACACACACACACACACACACACACACAGAGACACACACACCTTGAAGAGGCTGTTCTGTTGGTGTGTGTGTCCATAGGTGAGTATGTCGAAAGCATCCTGGTCTGTGGCGTGAATTTGTCCAATCACACCTCCCGGAAACTCGTCTTCCACTGTGACAATGTGGACATGTAGTGGAGATGCGACAGGCACATGCACACTTTCCTCAATTACCCGCACATGCACGAGTGTTGTTGATGACAAAGGGGGTCTCCCAGAATCACAGGCCTGGATTTCAAAGATTGGGCGAGAAAAATTAGAATCTAACGCTATAGCACCATTCCAAAACTTAGCATAACCTGACTAGCATCGTAGCTCTCACCTCAACCTGAATGGCATAGTCTGTTCTCTCAGACCTCTGAAACATCTGATTGGATGTTACAAGCCCCTCCCTATCCAATGCAAACAATGCCCCTTCATTTCCTGAGATGATGCGGAAGATGAAAGGTGGGCCATTGTGCACGGCATCTTTATCTATGACTGACAGCTGCAGGATGCTCGTCCCGATTGGTTTATTTTCCTGTCAACCAAAGAAGGACTCCGGAATAAGATGCTGTATATTTTGATATCATTTTAGCCTGATCTACTAGTGTGTCACTCATCAAGTGTACCTGGATAACTGCCGTGTGATTAGCGGGAGAAAAAGTGGGCGGGTTGTCGTTGATGTCTGAGATGTCGACGTTAACGATCACGGTTGAAGACATGGAGGGAGTTCCGCTGTCCAGAGCTCTAACCGCCAGTGCATACCCCGCAATCTGGATACATATTTTTATAATATAATTATCATATATTTTAAAAAACAATGGCTTCATGTATATGAGTGGTTCAAATCTGTAAATATGTACAATGTGACATTTATAGTAAAATATTATATCTCTAGGATTCCTCATATAGCCCTTTAAAAGATTTCCTTGATGTAATGATATGTTCTCTGTACAAAATCCTTAGCATCTCGGTGTAATATGTACGTTTAGAGGAGAAAAATAAGAAAAAATGAAAAAATGTCTGGTTTTCGCTGCAATAAAAAGAGATGAGAGGAAATTAAACTATAAATAGAGCTCATAATTTATACGTTCATTTAATACTTGATTTTTCAGTGTTATTTAAACTTAAGGGTCAGTTTCATAGCAACTTTTGAGTAAAAATAAATTTTATCCCTTTCGTATGTGATACCTGGGTCTCTGATACGGTGCGCTTGTTGTCATGGAAACACGGGTCCTTACCATTTCTCTATCCAGCTGTTTATTGACTTTGATCTGGCCCGTCACTGGCTCAATGTAGAACTGGTTTTCATGGTCGCCGCTGACAATAGAATACAAAATGTCACCGTTCACCTGGCTGTCGATATCTTCGGCGGTCACCTAAGCAACCAGACCAACATGTCATCGTCTGGCTTGAGATGAGGCAGGACGAATCGCCTCATCCCAACGTTGATTAAACATTTTTTCCTTATAATGTTGGAGGGGAATACCTTCACAACAGCATTGCCGATGTTAGCATCCTCCCTGATGATCGCACTGTAAACGTCACGCCCAAACATGGGCGCATTGTCATTGACGTCTGTCACATTAATGTTCACCATGGCTACAGCGGTTAGGGGCGGAGTCCCTCCATCACGGGCTTCCACCGTGAGAAAGTAATCTTTACAGGTCTCGAAGTCCAGAGGGTGAGACACAGAGATCAATCCTGCATACGCATGCACGCACACACACACACACACACACACACACACACACACACACACACACACACACACGCACACACGCACACACATACACACACGCACACACATACACACACAGACACACCATCATCAGATATACAAATCTTTTCAAAACACACAACACTACACTAAAAATCATCTTTTAATAATACTCTGCATTCCTCTGTACTGTTATTCCTTAGTGTTTAATGGGCTTTTGAAAAATGGAACCTTAAAATTGTGGTGTGGACGGAGTCATTACTGACACCATCAAATGTGTGGTGACTTTAAGTATCTATGCAAAGCAATTATTAGAGAAACTTTGAAGAAACGTGAGTTGTAAGCTAAAAAGTGTCCGAATATGTGTGTGTGTGTGTGTGTGTGTGTGTGTGTGTGTGTGTGTGTGTGTGTGCGTGTGCGTGTATATGTGCATGTGCGTGTGTGTGTATGTGTGTGTGTGTGTGTGTGTGAATGAGATTAAAGCGAGTGAAGAGGCGGGTGGCTGCGATTTAGGACACAAACGGCCTCAGGCTGTCTATATCTCAGCTTTATATACTGGCTAGAACAGCGAGAGTTGAATTTCATTATAGAATGAAATGTGTTTGTGTGTGTGTGTGTGTGTGTGTGTGTGTCTGTGTGTGTGTGTGTGTGTGTGTGTGTGTGTGTGTGTGTGTGTGTGTGTGTGTGTGTGTGTGTGTGGTCTGATTACATCTGTGGTCAAACAAGCGTGGATAAATTTCAGCCTTACAAATTTCAATCAATTTTCTTTTTCTATTTGTGACAGATTCAATCCAAACCCAGAGCAATAAATATCAGATAGCGTAGCATTTAGCAACCGCAACAATCCTGTCAAAGTTCCCACAGTATTGAGAACATCTTAAATCTTAATCCTAGCAAACTAAAATACTGCATGCCAAAATCACACCACTTGTCTGTGTTGAATAGTCTTTAGCAAGCAGCGGTCGCTAAACATATACATATTTAATAATTCTTATAAAGCTTTCCAGACACTGCTGATGCTAACTAGCTGGCCATTTGTTTATCATTAATAAGAATCCTCTCTCATAAAAGACTCCAAGCCTCAGAAAAGCAAAGTCACATAAAAAAAATAATATTATGTAAAAAATGATTTAGCGCTGACAGCAAATCCTATCAGATTTAGCTGACTTTAGCCAAATGCTCAACATAAGCGGTGAAAATTATGAAGTGAACATTTTATAAATAAGTCCCAAAGATCCTCTCAGAAATCTTGTCAGGTTTAGCTCAGGTTAGCCAGCTGCCTGTGCTGGGCAGCAAAATGATGAATATTTATGAATATGACTTCAAAATCTCTCAGAAATCCTGTCAGGTTAACTCCATAGCCGGCTAAAAAACATTAGAAGTAAAGATTAACGACATTTATAAATTTGGCTTCAAATCCTCTTAGCTATGCTGACAGGCTACAGAAATAAGATGCTTGTACGTTAACTGACAGTATGTACCATAAATAATGCCGCCTCAAATTCATTTAGAATTTGTGATAATAAACCATTTCTTAGCTAGCATAAAAAACAAACCCTTTCATTTATTCATACATTTTCTGAACCGCATGATCCTAATTAGTGTCACGGGGAGGCTGGTGCCCATCTGAGTCAAGGGCACAGTACACCCTGGACAGCTCGCCTGGCCATCGGAGGGCAGAAACATGCTGACGGCTATGCAACGACTCTTACAAAGCCTTGTGTAAAACTAAATACCGTATGTTCCGGGCCATAAGGCGCACCAGATTATAAGACACAACATCAACGCTGGTCTCTGTCCATGCACATGTCGCACCAGATTATAAAGTGCATCAAGCGAAATAAAAGTCATATAAATCAAACTTGATTCAACTCATTCAAAATAACTCAATATTGTTCAGTTATAATTGTGGTAGTCTAACAGTACTTATCAGTACATAATAGATAATTAGCATTTGAGACACCTGTCAACAAAAATTGTTCACGCTGTGCCCTTGGACCCTTCAGTACAGTATAAAGTTTGTCCTCTCACCTGTGTATGTTTCAATGCTGAAGTGACCTTGTGCGTTTCCAGACCTGATGCTGTAATAGATATCAGCATTAGTACCGATGTCCTTGCTGTGCGCATGGACACGAAGCACAGCAGTGCCAGCTGCTGCATCTTCGCCCAATGTAGCACTGTAGTCACGTCGCTCAAAAACTGGAGGATTGTCATTAACATCCAGAACAGCAATGGTGAGATTTGCAAGAGATGAGAGACGGTAAGGGATGCCTAGGTCGGACGCCCGCACTACCACAAGGTACGAGGATTGGACCTCACGGTCCAGCGGTCGCTCCAGAGCCACCACACCAGTCCATTTATCGATGGAGAAGACTCCTTCGGCCGAATCTACTAGGGAGTACACTACTTTACGGCTCTCACCTGAAACAAACAGAATTAAAGAGAGAGTTTAGACATGGAACGTGTAAAATTACAGTTCTTGCCCTTTCCTTTAATATAATTATGTTTTAACACTTTGCTTATCAAAAAGAAAAAAATTCCAGACCTGTTGTCAACACGTATCATGCTCATTTATGATGTTAAAAATTAAAGGACAGTATCAGTGCCATGTGTATAAGCCATTTGTACAGAAAAAGGGACTGTCCCAAGTCCACCTGGAATGTTGACACTGTTCTTTGGCTATAGACTCTATCATATCACTTTTTTGTTACTAAATTTCAATAGTTGGTCTGCACTTGAGTCCCAATACCTTTTTTGGTTTTCAAGATAAGATAAGAACAAGATAAGAACTCTTTCCTGGTTATTTAGGTTCCACAGGATAGCTCTTACGAGACAAAGAAATAGTCTAATCCTGTGAGCATGAAGAATTGGGGTTCAAATCTCTTCCAAGGATCTGTTCCCATCTTAAATCTTCCTATCAACGTGGAACTTCATCTATTTAACTTAGAAAAATCTGTCTTGACATCAAATCAACATGGCTTGTTGAATACGTAAATAATGTAAAATCCCCTACAGTTTCAAACCAGAAGGCTACATGAATGATTGAAGTTCACTAGAGTAAAACAGGACCACAAGACCAGTCAGTCCTGTAACTGTTAAAGCGCAGTTAAAGTAGCAATATACTGATACAGTACTTTACAAGTGAACATATATCAGTATAAGGTTTCCCCTGAAAATACAGAGCCTCTCATAAGCCACGACTCCGTGTGGTCCCAGATGGTAACTGAGGTTCTTGAGTACTTGGGCAAAAGCAGCAGGATTTCAAGATTTCTCTAAGTACGACTTTCTGCACTACAATTTGGCCAAAAACCAAGTGCTGGGGGTACAATCCTGCCTGTTATCTAAAAGCTGTATGCCATGTGAAAACATGGCTCATGCCCAAATCATTCCAAAGTTGACCGAACCATTAAACCATCTCAAACCAGCCCAGAATTGATGTAACTATTACCAGATGTGATTAAAAAAATCTCTAAAAGGAGTCTAGAAGATGTAGAGGATAGACCCAGTTCAGAGGCATGACGGGGAAACTACAGGTAAGTTTAACAAGGAAGAAAGTGGCATCCCATTCAATCGACACCATTCCTGGATAAACAACTAAACAAATCAAGGTCATGAAACGGTCACAGAAAGAACAGAAAGATAGCATTGATATCCCTCACACTCACACCAAGGGGCAATTTGGAACAGTGACATAGCCTATTGTTCATGTTTTGAACTGTGGGAGGAAATCAGAATACCCAGAGGAAACCCATGCTGGACATGCAAAATCCACAAAGAAACACCTTCAATGACACCCAGGACTCAAAACCAGGACCTTTGTACTGCCGGTAGTATTCAGAGTAGGCGTACAGTTGTCCAGACTAATTTTAAATGTCATGACATTAAGAATTTGGATAACTGGAACACAAAGCTGGGCCAAACCTGGTCTAGAATGACAAGGCTTCTGTGCACATAGGAAGGTCCAAAAGAAATGGGTTATCAATGGTGGGGGAGAAGAACTTCACTAGCCTGCACAGAGTAGCCCACTGCTGAAAGCACAAGTCCACTTTTGCAAATGGTGGCTATTTCTAACAGTCTCCATTTGGCTTTTGCACAAAATAAAGTACAGAAGCCAGTGTTATCAGTTCCAGGCAGCTGCTGGAAAAAATTGTAAGGAACATCAGAACTTCTTTGTTGTATTAATCGACTTGTCCACAAGCCATGCTGCAGTGGACAAGGAGCTGTTGAGGAATATCCTCCAAAATGTGTGACAGCGCAGAAAAATTATAGAACGCATCCTCCAGGAGATCCACACGAGTGTAATGGATTCCGCGCCTTTCGTTGTCAGCAAGACTGTCTCCTTAAACTAGGTTGCCAACGTCTGCAATATTCATATCCCATTCCATCAAAAGTGAAAGCTGAACACTCGCTTCTTCATAGGATTCTAAGTGAATTAAATCAGATTTCATGGCAGTACAAAAACCACTTCTTGCCTCATACAATGTTCTTAAGAATGTTGCTCATACTGTCGACAAGAAAATAGTGGTAAAAACATCTTCCCCCCACACACACACACACACACACACACACCCACACACAAAATCCTGGTCAACTGTAACAGCAGAAATCCAACAGAGTCTCAGCCATTCACCATCAATGGACACATGATGTTGACAGGTAGACATTCAAAATATCTTGGCAACATTTTATCCTTAAAGTGCGCTCACAGGATACCAGTTGTAAACCTGAATTGCCGGCAATGGTTAACATGTCCACCTCAAAGCAAAAAGGTCATGAGTTCGAGTCCTGGGCCTGGGGGGTTTCTGTAGAGTTTGCATGTTCTCAATGTGCTTGTGTGGGTTTCTTCCCTGGACTCTGCTTTCCTCCCACAGTACAAAGACATGCATATTAGGCTAATTGGCTGCTCCAAATTGCTTCTAGCTGTGAGTGTGAATAGTTGTGTGTGGGTTGCTTGCAATAGTCTAGCAAACCGTTCACAGTTTATCCAGCATGCACCAAATTTTGACAGAAATAAGGTCCAGCCTGTTCGCAACACTGGCAGTGCAGAAAAGTGATTGGAAAATTTGGTGGTCTCTTTTGTATTCAAGTGCATCTGGGAAAGGAAAGAACTGGAATAATATTGGAAAACCACTGGTACACATCAGGGCAATAGTAGCCCGATGGTAAGGTGCTGGATTACTGATCTCAAGGTTGAGGATTCAAGCTCCACTGTCAATGGGTTATCAAAGGCCGGCCATGTCCCTCAATGTCTGTGGTATGAGGTTCATGTAAAAGAACCATAGCAGCTGCATAGCCATCAGCGTGTTTATACCCTGTGATGGCCTGGGTGTACTCTGCCATCACCCAGAATCGGCTGAGATGGGCGCTAGCCTCCCTGCGACCTTAATTAGGTTTCAGTGGTTGAAAATGAATGGTACACGTCAGTAGTGACCAATGTAGGTATAAAATTTGGAAAAATGAGAGCAACAATGAGAAAACATCAGTATAAAACTGGCATTCGTATAAATCGCAGTAACATCTCACGAAACAATCACATCAGGGAGAATCAGTACATACTGAAACAAAATCGGCTGAAACAGTGGAATAGCATTAGAGGATGAGCTATTCAAATCAGGATCATGACTGGGATCATATGAGCGCGCCTTTACACAAAGATACATCACCTAAAGCAAGAAGGTTGGCCAACTCATAAAAAAAAAAAAAAAAAAAAAAAAAACGATCAACAGATTCTTGTCATTTTCTTAAGGAGAAAATAACTCACTCTGCAGATTCACAAGGCAGCATCCTTAAACTCATGGACATATCACACATGCACATGTGGTCTCTACCCTGAGAGATCCTATTCCAATAAGTCTGTTTCAAGTCGGATGAAAAAGCAGAATTAAACAAAACTGTTAAAGACCATTTTCAAATCCTTCAAAATCCCCCATTGAGCTGTACGGCATGTTGAGATGAAACTGGAGATAATGGCACCAGGGAGAGCGTTTTTTTCAGACGGGTGAAACGTGCCAGTAGGGAAAAATGTGAAGGAAAGCATGTAGCAAGACTGCAGAACAGATCACACACAGGACTTCATGCTGGCACAGGAACTCATCAATAATGCAGAGGAAGTTAGAAACCCCTGAGTGTGTGTGTGTGTGTGTGTGTGTGTGTGTGTGTGTGTGTGTGTGTGTGTGTGTGTGTGTGCGTGTGTGAGTGTGTGTGTTTGTGTGTGTGTGTGTGTGTGTGTGTGTGTGTGTGTGTGTTTCTTACCCAGGTCAGGATCTATGGCATTTAGCTGTGTGAGTAGTGCTTTTGCAGCCGTGTTCTCATATACACTGGTCTCATAGTGGGCGGAGCCAAACCGAGGAGGGTTATCATTAACATCCAGGAGTGTGATGGAAAGAATCGCTTCACAAGAAAGCCCGCCCCCGTCTGTTGCCTTGGCAACAAGAGTGTACCGCTCAACTTTCTCTCGGTCCAATGACGTCGCTGTTTTTAGCTCTCCTGCACACACACACACACACACACACACACACACACACACACACAATGTGATCACCATTATAGTCACGTACACAAATATAGGCACAAATAGAAAGATGGACAGATAGATAGACAAACCTGTGTAAGGGTGTATGGTAAAGTCCTCAGCCCCGCCCCCTGATAGTGAATATTGTAGTTGTGCATTAGAGCCCGTGTCTGCGTCCGTCGCTCTCACTCTCAGAATAAGATTTCCAATAGGGACATCTTCCAGGACAGATGCAGTGTACACCATCTACACACACACACACACACACACACACACACACACACACACACACACATATGATCATAAAGTACCTGTGTGTCCATATTCATGTCTATGTGTACGTCCGTGTAAGTTTTTACCGGGTCACACACAGGGCTGTTGTCATTAGCATCAGTGACAAGGACATGGACGTTGGCCATGGCGACATGGAGGCCATCAGTTGCCGTGACGTTAATGATGTAACGCTCTTGCTGTTCACGATCCAATGGCCTCTTCACATACAGCTTCCAATCAGAGGAGAGCAAACTCAGAGCAAACACATCACCACGGTTACCACCTGTGTGTTGTATACACACACACACACACACACACACACACACACACACACACACACACACACACACACACACACACACACAATAAAACACCTCAGTAAACAACTATCTTTATTACTGTATTTATAATTTTTGTGGCTGTCCTAAATTACTCTCCTCGTTATCTACAAGTCATGTGTGTAGCGAATCCAATACGTTACTCATCTTGCAGCTAGTTTTATGTGTAGCTAAGTAACCACACAGACCTGACGGAAGTAAATCGAGACCCAAAATTTCAGAATTAATATTTACTGGCTGAGGAAGAGCTTTGCGTCTTGCTCATAAAAGCCCATTGGATGAAGATAGCGGGCACGAGTGTTTGAGCTGGTTTGGAGTCTGGTTTGGAATCCCTTGGAACAGGGATTCTTCTACACTGCTCTCTTCACGGCCGAAAGGCATCTCTCTGACGGTCAAGGTCGACCTGGTCATGGATCGGTGGTGGTCTAACCATTACTGTTGAACTTTTTACTGTTTACAGAGGAATATTCAAATTGTTGGTGACTTGTGGTGCCACCCTCTGACTAACTGGCAATTCCATCACTTTGAAAATCAGACAATTTTTTTGGCAATGTTTTGATAATTTAATAAATTAAATGGAATGAACACAAGCCTAATGTATAAAGATGCACAAAGTTGTGCTAAAGTTATGCAAGCATGCCCCGCACTCCAAGAGCTCAAGAATCGTCACATTTCTGTAAGTTGCTCTGGATAAGAGCATCTGCCAAATGCTGCAAATATAAACGGAGCTCATTATATTAGTAACTAGTTCTGTACCGAGTCATATGTGTTATATAAGTAACTAGTCCTGTACCGAGTCACACGTGTTATATTAGTAACTAGTGCTGTACCGAGTCACATGTGTTATATACGTAACTAATCCTGTACCGAGTCACATGTCTTATATAAGTAACTAGTCCTGTACCGAGTCACATGTGTTAGATAAGTAACTAGTCCTGTACCGAGTCACATGTGTTATATAAGTAACTAGTCCTCTGCCGAGTCACATGTGTTAGATTAGTAACTAGTCCTGTACCGAGTCACATGTGTTAGATAAGTAACTAGTCCTGTATCGAGTCACATGTGTTAGATAAGTAACTAGTCCTGTATCGAGTCACATGTGTTATATTAGTAACTAGTCCTGTACTGAGTCACATGTGTTATATTAGTAACTAGTCCTGTACAGAGTCACATGTGTTATATAAGTAACTAATCCTGTACCGAGTCACATGTGTTAGATAAGTAACGAGTCCTGTACCGAGTCACATGTGTTAGATAAGTAACTAGTCCTGTACCGAGTCACTTGTGTTAGATAAGTAACTAGTCCTGTACCGAGTCACATGTGTTAGATAAGTAACTAATCCTGTACCGAGTCACATGTGTTAGATAAGTAACTAGTCCTGTACCGAGTCACATGTGTTAGATAAGTAACTAGTCCTGTATCGAGTCACATGTGTTATATAAGTAACTAATCCTGTACTGAGTCACATGTGTTATATTAGTAACTAGTCCTGTACAGAGTCACATGTGTTATATAAGTAACTAATCCTGTACCGAGTCACATGTGTTAGATAAGTAACGAGTCCTGTACCGAGTCAAATGTGTTAGATAAGTAACTAGTCCTGTACCGAGTCACTTGTGTTAGATAAGTAACTAATCCTGTACCGAGTCACATGTGTTAGATAAGTAACTAGTCCTGTACCGAGTCACATGTGTTAGATAAGTAACTAGTCCTGTACCGAGTCACATGTGTTAGATAAGTAACTAATCCTGTACTGAGTCACATGTGTTAAATAAGTAACTACTCCTGTACCGAGTCACATGTGTTAGATAAGTAACTAATCCTGTACCGAGTCACATGTGTTAGATAAGTAACTAATCCTGTACCAAGTCACATGTGTTATATAAGTAACTAGTCCTGTACCGAGTCACATGTGTTAGATAAGTAACTTGTCCTGTACCGAGTCACATGTGTTATATAAGTAACTAATCCTGTACCGAGTCACATGTGTTAGATAAGTAACTAGTCCTGTACTGAGTCACATGTGTTATATAAGTAACGAGTCCTGTACCGAGTCACATGTGTTAGATAAGTAACGAGTCCTGTAGTAGTCATAGTTATAGCTGGTCAGTGTGTAACCCATCTTTCAGTTAGTTAGCTAAATTTGTAGCTAGTTAATTAATTCATTAATTTTCTAAACCGCTTATTCGGGTCATGAGAAGGCTGGTGCCCATCTCAGCCGATTCCGGGTGAGGGCAGAGTTCACCATCGACAGCTTGCCAGGCCATTGCAGGGCAGAAACACGCTGACGGCTATGCAGCTCCTATTGATGAAAGTCAGCAATGGTTCTTTTACATGAACCTCCCACCACAGACAGTAAGAGATACGGTCGGCCTCTGATAACCCAGTTAGTTTCACTGGGAGTAGCTAATCAATTGTGTAGGGAATGTTGCAGCTCGCTTATGCACAGCTAGCCATCAAGTCATATGTAAACAGCTCTAAGTGTAGTTAATCATATGTAGCTTGTCAACCTTAGCAAGTCTAAATTCAAATGACGTATTTTGTTGTTTTCATATCCCGTTCTGCCGTTCCCATAAGGCAACACACACACACACACACACACACACACACACACACACACACACACACACACAAATGACCTCTGCCAGTTGCCACAGGCTCGTTAATATAAATTACAATAATCACCCCTTTTATTTTCATTTATGTTATTAAAGTCAAACACTAATGAGCACAAATTTCTCTCTCTCTCTCTCTCTCTCTCTCACACACACACACACACACACACACACGTGTATGTAAGTATGTATTTATGTATGTTTATTTATATCTGTATTTAATGTGAGTGGGTCTTGTTATCGTCATCATTTTCCTCTTTCTCTTTCTTCGATCGACTTTATCAGATCATAGCCCTTAATGCTAAGTGTAATCCTTCACAAATCATTGCAAGGCCAACCCATACACAACCTTTCACATTCACATCCATTCCTAGGGACAGAATGGTAAGGTGGGTAAAGTCTGTTGGGCTTTTTACACCCGAGCCTAGTGGCTCATCAGGCCGGTTCTTATCCCCAGTTTCCGTAGCGTGAAGCGACCAGGAGTTCAACTCCTCCTGGATGGGACACTCGTCCATCGCAGGTTACCTTCCCAGTAAATTTTTACTGGTACTCATTTATATTGCTGAGTGAACAGAGGCTCTTAGCACAGTGGTGGGGTCTAACTGGGATTTGAACCCACAACCTCCCGATCATGAGCCCAGCACCCTAACCACTACACCACTGGCAGAATGGTTAACATGTTTTCCTCACAGTGAGTGGGGTCCTGGGTTTGCATCCTGGGCTCGGCGAGGACGTTTCTGTTTATAGTTTGCAGGTTCTTCTTGTGCGTGTGTGTTGGTTTCCTCTGACTACTCCATTTTCTCCGACAGATGAGCATACTAGGCTGATTGACTTTGCCCAATTACCCCTACCTGTCAGTGAGAGTGCCAGCATTGTGATGGCCTGGTGAAATGTTCAGGGTGTAACGTGCCTTCGCCCAGTGTCAATTCCAGCATCTCCATGACCCTAACAGTCGGATTAAGCATTTTGGCCAGTGAGGAAGTAATTCGCCTAACGTGCATGTCTTTGGATAGTAAGAGGAAACTTGTGTACCTGGACTGAACCAGGGCAAACACATGAAAACTCCACACAGAAGAAAAGCCCAGGAATTGAACCCAGAACTTTTTTGTTGTGAGGCGGCAGTGACGACCACTGTCCTGCCCTGCTTTTATGTTTCAGTTCACAATTTAAATTCACTCAGTATGCGGGGTAAAAGGAAACGCGGTATTATGCTAGTGATTAAGCATACACACTCATCGGCAATGAAACATATACAGGTCTTTCTCAGCCGTTCTTGGTTAATGAGCTGTGTGGCCCAGAAAGGGAACGAGCTGCCACGTGTACATGGACCCACTAGAAAGACATGTCAATCTAATAAACACTTTAACCTGACGACTGTCTGGGTTTAGAGAGAGGGTCATTTTTACTCCTTTCTTTTTTATAAACCTCGGAGTGATTTAATTAAGCAATTCTCTCTCTCTCTCTCTCTCTCTCTCTCTCTCTCTCTCTCTCTCTCTCTCATTAACCTTTAAATCAGCATTAGTAACCTCAAACTAAATTATCACTGCATCTTAATAACCAGCACATAATCAACCGTGTGTGTGTGTGTGTGTGTGTGTGTGTGTGTGTGTGTGTGTGTGTTTAAATTTGTTCTACTAAATCCTAAAGTCTTACTGGAAAAAGATTATCTGTAAATAAGACATGACACAACACAGAGCCATATCTAAATGGTTGGCTAGAATGATTCGGCTTGTGATCTAATGTGTCTTTAGTCTTGTTGTAATGCAATTACGAATTTTTTCAACCACCTGGGCAGCTTTCATTTATACAGAACCTTTTGCTAACCCAAGAACGCTTTACTGAGAAATATACTACCACAAAACAAACAAAACCACAAACAAACAAACAAACTGAAATAATTCCTCATTGTAAAATGAACATCTTCTAAACTCTCTTATTAGAGATGAATACGTATCTGTAAATTGTCGTTATCAGGTGGTTTTTATACATTTTTTCCAAATCTTTAAAAATACATTACATTAGCCAGTTTGAAAAGCCTGTTTCACTCGTGACATCCTGGCATTAAATGTGTGTACAAATATCACAGAGAATAATCGAGCTCGGAAAGTAGCCAAGATGGTTGGTTGTCCGTTTTGGTGTCTGTAAGCTAGTACAGTTAGCTAAGCGTCTTGTGCTAATCTGCTATCGAAGCCTGTATAAAGCCGAGTGTGCAATATCAAAGTACAGTAAAACCTCCGCTGACGAACGCTTAAGCTCACGAGCTTTTCGCCTCAAGAACATTAAATTTGCGAGCATATAGTCTCTGCTGACGAACTAGTTTTCGGCGGACGAATCAAACCACGCGGTCGAACAGCGCCACGGTGGCGGCCACGAGAAGCTGACGCACGCTCACGGCGTCACAGTTAAATCACCCCTTTCTTTGAGTGGGGAAGTGGTTTGTGTTTGCTAGACATTTTGGACCATATTGAGTGTACTTTTGCTATTATGGGACCGAAAAAGACCCCACCACAGGCGGAGATCATTGAAAAACACGAACGAGGTGTGCGTTTGTGTGACTTAGCGTCCCAGTACCAGTACGCTAAGTCTACCACCATCCTTAAGAACAAGGAAGCTATTAAGGGTGCGTGTGTGGCTAAGGGTGTTTCCAAACAGTAGGCGTTTCCAAAAACTCCTTCCAAACAGTAAGTCCCTCCCTCCCTCCTCCTCCCACTCCATTCCATCAAGCCGTCAACTCCCATCACAAAGGTAAATAAAACCACTTTATTATACAGTACAGTTTATTTCTTTAATTACAATACAATAGACATTTATTATACATAAAATAAGGTATATTTTTGTGTAGTTTTAAGGCTTATTTAGTAGAAAATTATGTTTTATGGGGACCTGGGAACGGATTATTCTCATTTTAATGGTTTCTTATGGGAAATAAATGTTCGGAAGATGAACTTTTCGCCTCACACACACTTTCTGGGAACCAATTATGTTCGTGAGCAGAGGTATCACTGTACAAAGGCTCTACATTTTCTTACCATCACAAAAATACAAACACGGGCAAAAATGGAAGTTAGAACGCTCTGTACACTCACAAGAAACAGCCTGGAGAAAATACGAGGTACAAAAATACTCAGAGGTGGCGCAGTAGCATAGTGCCTAGCAGGCCTGCCACACTGCAAGAATCTCCAGGGTTTGAGTCAGGCTTGCTGAATGCGTTTCTGTGTGGAGTTTGTTCTTGCTGTGCTTGCGTGTTTCCTCTGGATACTCCCGTTTCCTCCCACAGCAGTTTTTTTTGCTGTGCCAGATTGCCCTAAGGTATGATTGGGAGTGTGACTTTACCTTTGCACCGAGTGCACTATGTAGAATATGGGAAGTATATAAAAAAAAATGTCCCTTTCTCTGATAATCATCAACATCTCAGAATTAACTGTGACCAGAAGCACTCAGAGAGTGCAGAGTGCAGTCCTCCGCCAAGCTATAAAAACAACAGAAAGTACACAACACCCCCCACTAAGTGTTTTGGAATACCACACCTACCACCATACGATCTTAGTGTTAAAGAATCCTTTAAAAAGTTCTCGCACCCAGAATTTAATCTGGGTCATCTCGTAAATCTCATATAATTTCTGTTCTCCAAAACCTCGCCTCTGGAAGAAATATTGTATCTTGTGTAGAAACGAGGACACACGGTAGCCGGAGCAAGCCAACATGACCGTTGTGAGGTTTTAAAGCACTAGCTTTCGTTCAGGTTACTGTTCCCTTCTTTATTTAAGTAAAGAGCAGGAAATAACTACTCAGGCATGTCGCCCAAGAGCGGACAGACCTTACCATAAGGTGTTGCGTCTGTTATCGCCAACTGTGTTGATTTTTGTAGAAACACAAACATTTTGCTTCTGTGCACATTAGTCAGAATGATTTATAGCCAGATTATTTGTAGCACAGGGTACTTGCTGCACTAGTTGTATTTATTACTTTTTGGAGGACTATTTGTTTGTAAGCAGGACCGATCTGATTTTTATGAAACTTGAAGGCTGGAACTTGGAACATTGGTCAACATTAAATTGTAAAGCGGACCAGGGTTCCGTTCTGGACCCACCGGTTTATTCTCACGTTACATTTTTTTCATAAACCAGACACTCCTGAAGTTAATTTTTGTTGGGAATGAATGGAGCGAATATGAGGGAAGTTTACCCTGTTGTGGTAAAAACATTAATTCGTTCATTTTCTGAATCGCTTAATCCTAATTAGGGACACACTCATCTCCGCTGATTCTGGGCAAGGGCAGAGTACACCCTGTACAGTTCGTCAGGCCAACGCAGGGCAGAAACACGCTGATGCCTATACAGCTCCTCTTAATTAACAGCAGCAATGGGTTTTTTGCATCAACCTCTCAGCACAGACAGTGAGACACATGGCCAGCCTTTGATAACCCAGTTAGCTGCACTGGGGGAGGTGTGTAATTCTAATCGTTTTGGAAAGACAACTGGACTTTTAAAGTGGTTTGGGTTGCAGATCTGTCTTTCACTATCAAAAGTAATTGTCCTTACTTGAAGTCTGTGGTCTCTTGAGTGCCATTCAAATGTAAGTAGTTATCTACATTACGCTTTTTTTAAGGGCAGTGGTGGCCTGGTGGTAAAGGTGCTGGATAACTGATCGTAAGGTTGGGGGTTCAAGCCCCACTTTCCATGGGTTGTCACTGTCCCCCCAGTGCACTCACTGCGTTATCAAAGGCCGGCCATGTTTCTCACTGTCTGTGGTGCGAGGTTCATGTGAAAGAACCATTGCTGATTTTTGACAAGAGTAGCTGCATAGCCGTTAGCATATTTCCGACCTGCGATGGCCTGGTGAGCGGTTCAGGGTGTACTCTGCGCTTGCCCGGAGACAGCTGGGATCAGCGCCAGCCTCCCTGCAACCCTAATTAGGATTAAGCAGTTCAGAAAATGAACAATGAATGTTTTTTAACACTTCTTAAATATTATGTAAACGTGTACAAGATTACCATGACCCACCATCTTATAGGAACAGCGACTTGTGCTTTGATGTATTGTGCCTCCTAATATTTTTTTCTGCCCACCACGGATGCAGCTAAAGTGTAAATGGTTGTGTCTGCGATGGACTGGCGAGCTGTTCAGTGTGTAACCCTCCTTCACCCAGTGTTGACTGAGATATATTTCCATCGTCCCCACAACCCAAGTTGGATGCAGTTAAGCATCCAGAGATGAGTGAATAAGTCCGATTCTGCAGTAGTTAGGACATACGCCTTACACGAAGAAGGTCCTGGGAGAAAATTCTGGGCTGAGCGAGGGGGCATTTCTGTGTGGAATTTGCGTGTTCTCTCTCTCCGGGTCCACTCGTTTCCTCCCACAATCATGCACATCCAAATTGCCTCTAGTTGCGAGTGGTTGTGTGTGCTTCCCTGGGATGGACTTACAAGCTATTTATCGTGCAGCCTGCCTTCATCCAAAGTCGGCTGAAATAGGCTCCGGTCTTCCTGTGAGTAGGATTAAGAGTTCAGCACTGATTGAATGAATTGATTTGATCTTTCTTTGCTTTTATATTCCATCCATTGCTACCTTGTCACTTTTTCACTGTTTTTGCAGATCTTTCTCACTGTTTCCTTCTCTCTCTCCCCCCACATTTCTATTCGGATGTGTGAAGAATCCATTAGTCAGTGTTTGACCTTTGGGTTTGGCTGAGACTGAAGGGATTTTAACCATCAAGGAAAGAGAAATAGATGTAAGAGAAAAGAAAAGATACAGTTCTGTTCCAGTATCGTTCAGCACAGCACATGTATAGATATGGAGAACTGGATTTAAGGGGTGTATGTGTATATTTGGGCAGTGGTGGTCTAGTGGATAGGGCGCAGGATCGCTGATCCTAAGGTTGGGCGTTCGAGTCCCCACGGGGTTGTCACTGTCCTCCCAGTGCAGCTAACTGGGTTATCAAAGGCGGGCCATGTCTCTCACTGTCTATGGTGAGAGCTTCATGTAAAAGAACCATTGCTGACTTTAGTAAAGAGAAGCTGCAAAGCCGTCAACGTGTTTCTGTCCCTTGCTAAAAAGTTGTGTCAGGAAGGGCATCCGACGTAAAACCCTATGCCAAATCAAATGTGTGAATCAGATGATTCGCTGTGGCGACCCCTGATAAAGGGAAAACGCCGTAAGGAAAAGATGTGTGTGTGTGTCCCCCAGGAACTCATGAATTATAAACCATGGCAGCTCCCTAATGCAATGTTATGAACCTAAGAGAGAGAGAGAGAGAGAGAGAGAGAGAGAGAGAGAGAGAGAGAGCGTGTGCGTGCGTGTGTGTGTGTGTGTGTGTGTGTGTGTGTGCGTGTGTGTGTGTGTGTGTGTGTTTGAGGGTGTGTGAGTGAGAGTGAGTGGAAGAGAGAGGTGTTGTCCTCTATAAAGGAAAACTAAACGGCCAAGTAAGGCATTCTGCAAAATCATAATTCGCTTTGACAGTGTATGATGAGGCGCGCAGCTGCTTCTTGCAATGTGGTTATTTCGTACACAAATCCATGGCGTGTTCATCATAGCGGTGTGTATTACTAATTTACTCTCGATTTCCTCTCCAGCATGAGGTGTAGGTCGAGTTTCCAAAAGTCTGAGTGCACTACAGAGACCTGTTTTGATTTCATCATTTTCATCTCAGAGTCCTCTGTGGCGAACAAATGATTCTTTTTTTTCCACCAGCAGGAGGCAGCTTTGCTTCGTTTAAAAAAAAAAATTAAAAAAAATCAGGAGTCATCACGTTTGAGTTTGAAGACAGATCCTTATGTAGGCAGCATTTTTGGCTAGTATTTGCATATTCCTGTTATAAAGCCTCTGACTGATGTGTCGGTGAGAGCAATAGGTGAAATAAATCACTTATATAGCAGCACAGTAGGCTTGACTCTCAGAGATACTGTACACATTATCGAAGGGTATATTTTATTGCCAATAATGTGGACCCTTTATATGTACATCTTCTATATCTTTTGTTAGAAGATCCACTTTTTCTTCTTCTTCTTTTCCTTTCGGTTTTTTCCTTTTGTCAGGGGTCGCCACAGTGAATCATCTGATTGGCATGTTTGATTTGGTATAGGTTTTTACGTCGGATGCCCTTCCTGACCCAACCCTTTAGCAAGGGACAGAAACACGCCGACGGTTATGCAGCTTCTCTTTACGACAGTCAGCAATGGTTCTTTTACATGAACCTCACACCATAGACAGTGAGAGACATTGCTGGCCTTTGACAACCCAGTTAGCTGCACTGGGAGGACAGTGAACCCCCAACCTTAAGATCAGCGATCCAGCACACTTTACCACCAGGCCACCACTGCCCTTGTTAGCACATCCACCTCACCGCAAAAATATCCGGGTTCAAATCTTGCGCTTTGCGGGGATGTTTCTGTGCAGAATTTGTATCCTCTTCCTGTGCTTCCAAAGGTTTCCTCCACAGACCAGAGGAATACAAACTAAGCTAATTGGTTATTCCACATTGCCCCTAGGTGTGAGTGTGAATGCTTGTGTGCGTGTTGTCCAGGCTGTACCTTTGCCCAAAGTGGGCTGAGATTGATCCCTAGCCTCCCCACACCCCTAATATGATTGAGCAGATCAGCAGAAGAATGAAATGAGATATACGACGTGTCTTCATAAGCATGTAATCACCTGAACCTCAGAATCATTGTTTTCGTAAACCCTTTCTATCTACATAGGGTGCGGCTCCTAGTCCACTGAGCCCATCATGCTGTGTGGCCATGTTTCCAAATCAAAGCTCAAAACAGACAAAACAAGCATTTGCCTTCGAAAGTGTCTTGAACCTTTTTAAATTATATCTTAAATCCCGCAGCAGAAAACAGGGGGGGGGGGGGGGGGGACAAGTACGGATTGTTTTAATTTAGTTTTATATAAAAATGTAATCAAAAGCCACCGAACATTATCGAAATGGTAACTGAGCTAACATTCACTAAGATAAACAAACAAACAAACAAACAAACAAAAATGATCCTGGTCTGAAACTGGTGGACTTCTTGACGAGAAACTCAAAGTCACAGAACATGACTTGGATGGTTGTCCTGTGTCTGAGCCGCCAAAAGAAAGCTACTAAGCCAATAAAAACAGATTTGTTATCAATAACGCTGAAAAAAATAGAGGCTCAAACACCACTGCTCAGACTTGCACAGAATAAAAAACACATCTAATTTTGGTAGGCAGATAAACTTCCAGTGAGCAAAATAACACTAATGATCAACTACATACTATACAGTATAAATGTAGAACTCAGCATGTAAAAGCTGGTGAAAAGAAAACTTGGCGTAAATCTTTTCTTGTTTCGCTTCAGACTGTAGTCGGGAATCATAGGATAAATGTATTTATTTCATTCTTTATACATTTCCTCCAGGTTTGAAGTTGATTCAGCCCTTAAAGCAGACATACCACTTATAACACCAGCCTGCTTTTTTCTAGGAAAAACAAATATATCAAGGGCGATAAAGAAAGTGCACACTAGAGAATTCCACAACAAAAATAAGACTGTAGCACGGAAATAGTGGCTGCTATTTCAGGATCTAATCTTGGGCAAGATATTCATAAACAATTGGTGCAACACACTACTGGCAACAAAGGGTTTGATAACACTCAGGGGTATACTAAAAGCAACGTCTGTCAAGGTTCTACTTTGGTTAAAATGCTGACCACGGAGACACTGATGCGCCTACTAGAGTAGACGCTCCATAATGAAATGCAGTTTGTGTGAGCAGGAAAGCAGAAACAACTCATAATAAGACACTGATTTTTAGAAGGGAATAGCAAAGGAAAGAATTTCCCACACTGTCATAAACACACTTCTCTTCTCAGACAGTAAGAGGTGGTTCAACATTTTCACTTGCATATAAAATCTACATTAGAAGGGCGGAGCCAGTGCATGCTTTTTAAACATCATGAAAATGGTGGTCAAAATCGTGCTGAACAACTCATATCCGCCTTCGCCCTTGCAATCTTGCTATGGACACTGAGCTCATCCCTGGTAGTCTGTACAGTTATTACGTTGTGTTTATCCGAGAGGTGACAGCGTCCGACTTAGTAATTGTTCTTCCAATCATAATACTCTGTGTATTGCAATCAATGCCATGTTGTACCTAAAAGTGAGATATTCATTCATTCATTTTCTGAACCGCTTAATCCTATTTAGGGTCACGGGGAGGTAGGCACCCTTATCAGCTGACGCTGGGCGAGGGCGGGGTGGTGGTGGTGGTAGTGGGGGGGGCAGGACAGCTCACAAGGCCATCGCAGGGCCAACACTCACACAACCATTCATACTCTCGCTCTCACCTAGGGGTGATTTGGAACAGCCAATAAACCTACTGTGCATGTTTTTGGACTATGGGAAGAAACCGGAGTACCCGGAGGAAACTCACGCAAGCACGAGGAGAACTCGCAAACTCCACACAGAAACACCCGAGCTGGGAATCAAACCCAGTACCTTTTTGCTGTGAGGAGGATGTGCTAAGCACTACACCACCATGCTGCCCCAAGCGAGATATTACAGACATAAAGAAATGCATTGATCACTTGGTCGTTCTGGTGTCAGTGTACTTACTGCTCAAGCTGCTTTTTACAACAGACAGCGCAAACGCACATATCAGATCTGTTACACTGGCTTTAGATTGGATTAGATTAGATCCAACTTTGTCATTACACATGTATAAACACAGAGTAACGAAATACAGTTTAGCATCCAATCAGAAGTGCAGAGAGCAGAAAATGTAATATATACAATATGTGCAGGACTCTATTTACAGTTAGAAACAGTATAGAGAACAACACGCAAATCTATTTCACTTAAAACAAAAAAGTCCAAGGGCAGTGGTGGCCCGGTGGTAAATTCTTGGATTAATGACCCCATATCAATGGGTTGTCACTGTCCCCCCCAGGGCAGCTAACTGGATTATCAAAGGCCAGTCATGTCCCTCACTGTCTGTCATGAGAGTTCATGTAAAAGAACCATTGCTGACTTTTGTCAACAGTAGCTGCATAGTCGTGTTTCTGCCCTGCGGAGGCCTGGCAAAGCTGTCCAAGGTGGACTCTTCCCTCGCCCAGAGTCGGCTGAGATGGTTGACAGCCTCCTCGCGACCTTAATTAGGATAATGCGGTTCGGATAATGAATGACAAAAATACCCACAGACACATTACTATAAATTCGAGCTCAGTCAATAAAGTGCGCGGCATAAAGTGTCTAATGTGTGTTCTTGTAGTCCAACATCTTAATCAGTGATCTACAGCTCTCAGTGCTAAACAACAATTTATTTACAAATAGCTGATTTCATCGGTATTAACTTTACAGTTGGTGCAAGAGCTCTGAGAAGCCAGCGCACACACACATCAATTCTACACACATACACAGCTATGCAGAAGGTTTGTGTGTGTAGGTGTGTGTGTGTGTGTGTGTGTGTAGGTGTGTGTAGGTGTGTGTGTGTCTGTAATCCATGAGGACGTGCTCGGCCCTAGTTCAGTTATCAAATTTATCAAGCTAGTGACGAGGGGCAGTGGTGGTCTGTGGTATAAGGCACTGGATTGCTGATCCAAAGGTTGGGGGTTCGAGTCCCACTCTCCACAAGTTTGTCACTGCCCCCCCCAGTGCGGCTAACTGGGTTATCAAAGGCCGGCCATGTCTCTCACTGTCTATGGTGTGAGGCATTTAAAAGAACCATTGCTGACTTTTGACAAGAATAGGCTGCAAAGCCGTCAGCGTGTTTCCGCCCTGCGATGGCCTGGAGAGCTGTCCAGGGTGTACTCTAACCCTCGCCCAAGTTGGCTTGGATGGGCACCAGCCTCCCCGCGACCCTAATCAGGATGAAGCAGTTACAGAAAATGAACTGAACTGAACTGAAGATAGTGACGAGATAATTAGAAATTCAAGTTTGTCTTAAGGTTAGATGCAGCATCCAAAGATTTTACTTCTAGAGAGTAAAAAAAAGAAAGAATATACCAGTTGGTGCCACATCAAAGGTCACTGAATGTGTGTGTTGGCTTGCAGGGAATTACTAGATTTACAAGTTTTAAAACACAATTTTCCTTTTTATTCATTCATTCATTTTCTGAACCAATTAATACCAATTAGGGTCGCAGGAGGCTGCCACTTATCTCAGCCGATTCCGGTTGAGGATGGGGTGCACCCTGGACAGCTTGCTAGAACATCGCAAGCCAACACTCACTCAACCATTCACACTTACCAGTTTTCCTTTTTTATGTAGAATATATGCACACAGACACGCACCACACATGAAAATGTAAGTCGTTTTCTTGGGTTGTTTTTTGGGGGTTTGTTTGGGGTTTGTTTTTGTTTTTTTTTTTGCATAATTGGCCTTGTTGTGTGGCATTTTCCTTAACTTTTTCCCTATTTCTACTTAATTTGCTTATTTTTTTACTTTTTCTCTGAATATTTTTGAAAAACCCACGATGTACTGAGCCACAGAAACTGAAGCACGAAGTAGTGAGGGATCACTGGACATACATTTTAAGGTAAGGTTGCGCATCTGCGTGTGCGCTCGTGCGTCTGTGTATGTGCGTATTTATATTTTATTTACATCTTCTGCATTATTTTTGAATGTTTAATTGTTATTATAAGCATGTATACCATTGAATATGTATTTACTGATACTGTATTATATACACATGAACATGTATGTATACGTCAGTCAGGGGATTGATCCGACTTCACTGAAATCGGCAGTCCTGGGGGGGTCGCGGTCCCCATTAACCGTGGAAAATGAGGGATCCCTGAAGTTTTTTTTTTTTTTTTTTTTTGGGTGGGTGGGGGGCGGTTAACTCTATAACTTTGGTTTATTATTCAATCCATGTTTAAGACATCACATAGCATGTTAAGGGTAATCTTGTGAAATTGTTTAAAATGTTGAACCACTCCTAACAGGCTATCTTAATAAGCCTATGTGCATGCTTATTCTTCCAGTTGCTTTAAACAGACATGGTTCATTTCCTCACCTGTGATGTGGTAGGTGACCTGACGGTTGCTAGGTGAGCGGTCATCATCACGGGTATTCAACACAGCAACCACTTCTCCAGGTGCATCGCTTTCCCGCACGCTGCCATAGTAGTGTGGCTGAAGAAACTCTGGCATGTTGTCATTGGAGTCACCAACTGCTATGGCAACTGTTGTTGAGGATGACAAACTAGCTGGGTCACCAAGATCAAATGCCCAGACTGTAAGACTGTGGACAGGGTTAACTTCATGATCGAGTCCTTTTAGAGTTGAAATCCAGCCAGAAGTACTGTCAATCATAAAATAACTCCCACTACCCTTCAAATCTTCACTTCCTGATCCCAGAAGCCCAGGTGGGGCAAGGCTATATGTCACTTGACCGTTGGCTGACCAATCAGGATCCACTGCTAGCACCTGGAGGATCCTGGTGCCAGCAGGAAGTCCCTCAATGATGGAGGCTTCGTATGAGTTGGACTCAAATGCTGGTTTGTTGTCATTAACATCCAGGATTTTTACTTCCACGTCAATGACAGCAATTGAATCTATGAGTCCTTGCTGCAGGGATGCACTTACTTTAAAACGGAATTCAGGAGTTTGTTCGCGGTCCAGGGGCTTTTCTAGTTTTATCATGCCACTGTCCTTGTCCACAACAAAAACCCCATCACTATTACTTTCCACAGTCTGACCAATCACAGCCGAGAACCTGACTGGTAGCGAGTGCTGCCCCCTGTGACTTTGCAGATGAACTGCCCCTAGTATAGAACCAATGGGTGCATCCTCAAGAACAGTAAAGGAGAAGTGTGGCTGGCTGAAGACAGGTAAGTGGGCATCATTTGAGAGGATGTGAATGTACACAGAAATAAGAGAATGCCGAACTGGTACACCACCGTCTACGGCTTTCACAAAAAATGATAACACTGACCCTTGAAGGGGGCTGAAGTTGCCTTTGGTTACGAGCCAACCACTATCAGGGTCGATATCCAACAATTGTGTGACCTGGATACTGGCTTCACTGTATAAGCTGTAGCTGATCTCCCCATTGAGCCCCTGGTCTGCATCCCAAGCCTGCACTTGCATCACTAAAGAGCCGGGCTCCACCTTTGACCGAACACTAGCACGGTATTCTGAAGCATCAAAAAGTGGAGAATTATCATTTTCGTCCAGCACTGTAATCCGAACATGGCAATATGCAGTTCTTCCTCCTGTATCGACTGCTGCAATGGATAGTACAAATTCGTTTTGCTCTTCCCGATCCAACTTCTCCATAGTGGTTATCTGCCCATTGCTGTCTATACTGAACAAATATCGTGCTATATCGGACAGCAAAACATAGTGCACTTCTCCGAATGATCCAGGGTCAGCATCCTGAGCCCTAATCATAATGACCTTTGATCCAACTGGCATGTTCTCTCGTACCTCTGCTTCATACATGCTCATTGTGAATTGTGGGGTGTGTAAATTAGCCCACTCTACATGTACGTGCACTTGTGCTGTGCTGGTGAAAACACCATCTGAAACACTCACATTAAGGCTAACAGTGGGTGGCATACGTTGAGTGCGCCGTTGTCCACTTAGAGTCAGAATCCCTGAAGAAGCGTCCAGATCAAATAACAATCGCTCGTTTCCTAATACTAAACCATAATGTAGCCGGTCTACGTCAGACTGATCTGCATCAGACGCCTGAATACACATCACAAAATGCCCTTTTGGTGCAAGTTCATAAACTGAGGCCTCGTACAGTAGTTGATTGAAGACTGGAGCATTGTCGTTTGTGTCCGTCACCTGAATTGTGACTTTCACCTCTGTGCTAAGAGAAGGGAAGCCATTATCAGTTGCCCTAACAAAGAAAACATACTGCTGAATGGTTTCGTGATCGAGGGAGCGAGCAGTCAAGATCAAGCCACTGCTACTGTCAATGTGGAAGTGGTCTGTGCAGTTACTTTGGTCGGGGATGATCTGGTAGCGAACTGCTGCATTTTTCTCAGAGTCTTTATCTGTTGCTTGCACCTGCAAAGCAGGAGTTCCAATCATGGCTGATTCAGATATTACTGCTTTATAAACTGGTTGCTCAAACACAGGTGGATTATCATTCATATCAACTAGTGACACCTCGACATCCACCTCTGCTCGTGCACCTGAGAGGCAGTCTGTTGCCCTGATGATCAGTTTGTGGATTGGGTTGGCCTCAAAGTCCAAAAGGGCGATAACACTAATGACTCCAGTGTCAAATCCAATTGAGAAAAGACTATTAGGGTTGCCATGTGTAATGGTGTAGAGAACATTCTGCCCTTCTGGACTGCTGGCATTGATTCCCAGAATTGGAGTGAACACTGGCATGTCCTCATTCACTTTAACAGAGTAGAACGGCCGGTCAAAGACAGGCATTGCCCGGTTAACAACAGTGACAGGGAAGGTGATAGAAGAGGATAGGGATGGTGTACCACTATCACGAGCGAAAACCAAGATTTGGTATTCCACACTGGAGAGATCGGCATCAAAGGCCTGGCGTAATCTTAGCTCACCACTAATGCGATCCATTTCAAAGTGTCCAAGCTCATCTTGCAAGAAGTAGCTGACTTCTCCATTTGGACCTTTGTCATTATCCACGGCTGTCACACAGAATATAGAGACCCCCGGTTTGGCATCTACTTGCACGGCTGCATAATATGGAAGTCCAATAAAAATGGGTGCGTTGTCATTGACATCTGTGACACGGACATGAACGAGTGCCCTTGCAACACGTAGCCTATCTTCCTCTCGACTTGCCTGCACTAGAAGCCCATACTCTTCTTTGTCCTCTCTGTCTAAGGGGATGCCGACTGTCTCTATAGCTCCAGACGTGGGACGGATTCGAAACCTCCCACCAGAATTTAGTAAAGTGTAACGAAGTGGCTCATTCAATTTGTTGCCAAGTGCTGTAACGACAGCAACCGTTGTCACATTAGCATTGTTCTCCTGAATGTTAGCATTATAGATGTTTTGTGTGAAAGCAAGGCCACTGTCAAGAGCCTCACGTACAAGGATGGTCACCAGAGCTGTGCTGGAGAAGCGTCCATCTGACACGCGAACATTAAACCGGAAACGATCTTTGCCAAAGGTGCTGTTTCGGACAGTTATAAGGCCAGTGCTTGACTCTACTGCAAAGTGTTCCAGATTAGTGTCAGACAGTGAGTAGGTGACCTCAGATTGACTGTCTTCATCAGGATCCGAGGCAGAGACTCTTAAGGCTTCCACCCCCTCATAGGTAGGAAGCAGAAGAACTGCTTCATAGAAATCCTGGGAAAACTGTGGTGCACAGTCATTGATGTCTTGTACTTGGATGGTTACTTCTGCAGGATTTTCAGCTGATAGCTGGGGACGTCCACTGTCTCTTACACTGACATGAAAGTGGAACGTTGGTGTTTTTTCATGGTCCAGTGGAGCAATGGTTCTAATGGAACCTGTGCCAGCATCTACGGTAAAGAAACGCCTGGCATTCTCTTCCTGGATCTGATACACTAACAAGGCGTTATGGTTCCGGTCAGCATCTGTTGCACGAATAACTAAAGGCTCACCTGATTCACTCTGCACTATACTGTTCAGCCCTGCCCCTTCACTGATGTCACCCCGGTAATACAGCAGCTGGAACACTGGAGCGTTGTCATTCTGGTCAATCACAACAACTGTTACAGTGGCATTGGATGACTGTCCAGCCATGTTGGTAGCTGTGATGATTAGCATATATGAGGAAATTGTCTCGAAATCAAGCACTTTTTGAGTCGTGATCACACCACTGTACTGGTTAATGCAAAATGTCCGATCCCCATTACCGTGCCGAATCTCATAGGTTAGCGTGGACAAGCTAAGGGCTGTAAGAGTAGTTACTGAAGTACCGATAGCAACTCCTTCAGCGACCTCAGCCTGATACTCACTTTGAGGAAATTTGGGGCCTGAATTGTCAGAAAGTGTCACAGCAATCCGAACAACAGTCGTGGATGATAGGGTGGGTGAGCCATGATCCACAGCTTTGACAATTAATACATAGTGGCCAATTGTAGATAACTCCAACTCCCGAGCAACTGAGACAATACCAAGGATTGAATCAATCCGGAATGTGCTTCCAGTGTTTCCTGTTGAAGCAACAGAAAACAGGGATGTCGTATTAGTATCAGTTAATCTTCACAAAATTTGGATTAATATAATGAGAACACAGAAGCCTACTTTGATATTTTAACACCGATCAACCAAGGAAGGGTGCACCAATTTGCCAAGCTGCTGGATGCTACTAGGGACCTTATCTCAGCTAAAAGTGGGCAAAGGCAGGGTACACCCTGAAACTCTCACCAGAGTGTTGCTGGGCTAGCACATACATCGACATCTCGGGGCAATTTGAAATAGCTAATTAATGAGCACGGATTTGGACCGTGAGAAGAAACATTAGTTCTCAGATGAAATCTACACAAGCACGGGGAGAACAAGCAAGCTCAACACCGAGCCTGGGATTCGCACCCAGGACCTTCGAGCCTTGCTGTGAGGCAGGCTTGCTACCCACTACACCACCGTTACCCCGTCTAATCTGATCATATTATTTCAGTTTATACACTGGGCAGTGGAGGCCTGGTGGTAAAGGTGCTGGATAACTGATTTGAAAGATGGAAGTTCAAGACCCACTCTCCATGGGTGGTCACTGTCCCACCCAGAGCAGCTAACTGGGTTATCAAAGGCTGGCCATGTCTCTCACTGTCTATGGTGTGAGGTTCCTGTAAAAGAACCTTTGCTGACTTTTGACAAGAGTAGCTGCAAAGCCGTCAGCGTGTCTGCCCTGCGATGGCTTGGAGAGCTGTCCAAGGTGTACTCTGCCTCCCCGCGACCCTCATTAGGATTACGCGGTTACAGAAAATGAATGAGTTTTATACACTGCTGGATACTCAATTCTGATTGGTTAGACGTTGTTGGCTCATTT
>CM045735.1:44219748-44222248 GCA_024760905.1 Plotosus lineatus
ATAGAAATAAAACTTAAAACAGTGGATTCTATCTATTTTACTGAAATATGTAGCTGGAAATTACCTTTTAAATAAAAAATGTTTTAAAATCCTACAGTAAATCTACAATCATTTATATAAATAATGTTTTAAAACATGAAAATATGTACAAAGTTTTTAGGTCCATAGATATATATTTATACAAGTCTAAATAAGTCTTTATTCTATAATTTTTACCTAAATTGTATATTGTCTTATGATGAAACTGTAACCTTAAATTTAACTTAACTGTAGCTGATAACCTTTAGCACTGAACTTTATTTTATTATCTTCTCAGCAATTCAAAATGTAAATGTATATTTAAAACAACTTTAACAAGTTTATCTTTAACAGGGCCAATGGAGCGATTTGAAAAGTGTGTGTGTGTGTGTGTGTGTGTGTGTGTGTGTGTGTGTGTGTGTGTGTGTGTGTGTGTGTGTGTGTGTGTGTGTGTGTGTGTGTGTTGGGTTATAATATAATAAATAATCTCTTTATTTTTACTAAGTCTTAGAAAGGATTCGCTCATCCTCACCTGTGATGTCAAACCACAGAGGAACGGCGCTCTGCTGCTGGGCCGAGACCACACCCACAATGTCTGCCACTTTATCACTTTCCATGACAGTGAAGTTGTAAAGCGGCTCTTCAAATGACAGAGGCACGCTGCTGGGTGGCGGTCGACGAATCCATTCGATATGCAAACGAGCTGTCGCCCAGCGCTGTGGCCGACCGTTATCCACTGCCTTCACCTGAGGTCAAAGGTTAAAAAAAAACCCCACAACATTCTGTAATGAAATTCTAAACTTAAAAAAAAAAAAAAAAATATATATATATATATATATATATATATATATTCATAAATTCTCATCCATCATTTATTACTGAAAAGTATATACTGTAACTACTGTATAAGCGTCTCTGTAATTACAATTAAATCAGATATTTTCTAACTTGTATGTTTCTGAATTTTAAATAGATTGTATTACACAGGGAATATTGTAGCTACACAAATAATTAATTACTACAATAAGTTTATGTAACGTTGTTTTTATGTTGTGTAATATATATTTTATGTAATAATTCAAAAATTATGCACTTGTAAATACATTCTACAGTGACATTCATTGCTAAACTCCAATTTAATAAAAAACACTATATCCATAATCATTTATTCATTCATTTTCTGAACTGTTTAATCCTAATTAGGGTCACAGGGATCCTGGCGCCCATCTAAGCCGACTCTGCAAAGTTCACCCTGGACAGCTTTCCAGGCCATCGCAGGGCGGAAATACGCTGACGGCTATGCAGCTACACTTGTCGAAATTCAGCAATGGTTCTTTTACATGAACCTCCCACCATAGACAGTGAGAGACACGAATTGTCATATCAAATATCGCCAATCAAATGTGGAATCCCTTCCTGAATCACATTAAAGAAAATATTTAATTACCTGCAGTCTCTTAACCATTAAGCTGAAGCCTTGTCCGTCCAATTCCTGCACCTCATATTGTCTCTATTTATTTACTTTATTTATTTTTAATATTCTTTTTCTCTTTTTTGGTATTATTTGTGCTTTGGTTTTCAATTTTACATTTCACTGGGGTACTACTTTGAACAATGTATTATATATTGTTATCTTTATATCTTGTGCAGGTTCAGCCTCCATCAGGACGATGTCTCTGTATTTATGTTTTTTGTACTTGTTCTAATAAAAACTCAACAATCAGAATAATAAAAATTTCAGCAATTATTTGAAGTCACTGTGTGTTTTTATATTAAAAAAGTATAAATTACATTCTACAGAAATTACACCAACTTAAAGCAATAATTTATAAACTTATTAATATGCATATAATGAAATATGTTTTGATCTGAAATACACTATGAGGTCTGTAAATAAATTACAACCCTAACTAATTTAATGTAATTTTGCATTTTTTCATTCAATTTATAAACCCCTTAATCCTAATTAGGATCAAGTGAGGCTGGTGCCCATCTCAGCAGACTATGTGCTTTGGCAAGGTACACCCTAGACAGCTCGCCCAGCCAACACAGGGCCAACAATCACACAACTTTCTTTCTGCTGCTTGATTACCATTTTCTGCTCTATATTTTACTACATGCAGTTTGTAATCCGCAGAATAGGATTTTCTTTTTGGGGACATTTCTGCAGTGATACAGGATGAGCAGGCCAAGCCTAGAGTGCCCTCTTGTGGATGTGAGTGTAAAAATAACAAACATGTGAAATTATGTTTGTTATTATTATGACGAACAGAATTACAGGGATCTCTCACTTGCCGCTGTTAATGCGGACCGAGATCCTTGCAACCACTGATTTCCGCGAAGTAGGATCACCCCCTGGCTGACATATACGTACATGTATATGTGTATATAATATCAATGAACACATATTCAACACTATAAATGCTTATAACAATTAAACATTTAAAAATAATGCGTAAGTTGTAAATAAAATATAAATACG
>CM045735.1:44224748-44232248 GCA_024760905.1 Plotosus lineatus
TTTTTGCCTTTTGTGTGTGTGTGTGTGTGTGTGTGTGTGTGTGTGTGTGTGTGAGAGAGAGAGAGAGAGAGAGTTCAAATTTACGCTAGATAGATCTGCCACATGCATTAAAGCATACAATACAAAAAAAATCCTTCTATTTGTCGAAGCAATTTACCATACCAGGGTCATCCTCTCTGAGCCCACTATCACACCGACAAAACAAGCACAATCATTCACATTCACACCAAGCATTTTGAAACAGCTACTTCGCCGAATGTGCATGTTTTTGGACTGTCTGAGGAAACCGCCAGACCCTGAGGAAATCCACACAAGCAGAAGGACAAAATGCAAACTCTCACAGAAATGCCTTCACTGAGGCTGGCAGCAGAGCTCAGGACCTTCTTGCTGGGAAGCTGGGAAACGTTTATGTGTGTAGTGTTTTCATGTGTACTCAAAACACTACTCAGGCAGAAGGTACAAACAGGATAAACATAAACAGCAGGTACAGAAAATTTAAATATGCGCTTTAGTTAAAAACAGAAGACATGCAATGCAAATTAAATGTATTTTTCTAAACATTCATTTTCAAACGAGACTTAATCATCTCATCACAGTCAGTAGCTTGAACATGTTGAGTCCGAACGTTCCCCGGTCGAGGGCAACCACAGAAAAAGATCACGCACAGACTGTTTCTCGTTTTAGGGATGGTGTGGTAACCATAGATGGAGTGAAGAAAACGTGAATCAATAGATGAGTTCTGACAGGGTGGTGGGGCACAGGCCTGTATGATGTTGAAGGTGAGCGAAAGGTGTTCAAAATCAATTTTCGTCTGGACAGAAAGTCAGAGAATGTCTTGAAGCACCATGGTGATGTGGTGGAGGGGGCGGGGTCGACAGTGTAGTTGTGAGGGGATATCATACACATATGGATATGTGAGGCCATGAAAATAAATAACGTGTCAAAATTGAAGCAAGCAGATTACTGGCCCTTGAGGGATGCCATGGTGGACAGTGGCTGTGAGAGACCGGGGTAAGCTGTTATTGATTGGTGACATATAAGTTCATCCAGGAAAGGGAGGAGTCTGACAGCCTGGCAAGAATTTCCAATTCCAACAGAAACAAAAGCTAGGAAGAGGTTCAACAGAATTAAAATGCTTATATATACAGAAGAGTTAGCAGTCATTTATAGGTCAGTGGTCACTCTGACCAGTTCATATTTGGTGCTATGATGCTTCTTGAAACCAGATTATAATGGGTCAAGAAACATGTTGGAGCCCAGATGGCTTTGAAGTTCTCAAAACACAAGCAGTTTAGAAAGTAAAGGGATGCTGGTTATGGGCCTGTACTTTGCAGGGCTTCAGGGTTGAGACCAGGCTTTTTTAAGGACAATGTCTGATACAGACAGTATATATTGATTTTTGATCATGACCATGTTCAAGAGACGAGTGTGTTTGAGTCGTACTATCAGAGGGCAATTCTGGTGTACACAGGGTTTAGCCAGGGAGGATGGTGTGAGGCTGTGGTGGTAGCTAGTGGTCAGTATGCCAGAAATAACCTTTGTGGGAGCAGGTATGCCCACCCCACCTATTGATTATCTGAGCAGTCAGGCTTCAAGTATGGAAGAAAAGCAGGCAGACCACAGTGCATCATTGTTGTCAAATTGTTGCATGAAAAAAATCATTAAATAGTCTGGGGAATGAGGAGATGTGACTGGGCAGGAAGGTAACAGGACTCAGTAGGAATCTGAGTGAAAAGAAAATAGTTTGGGGTTGTTTTTATTGGTTTTAATGATGGCAGTAGAGAACAAGGACTGGGAAGATTTCAGCCGTTTGCCATAGGAAGTGAGGTGGTCCACAAGCCCAGTCATTTTATACTATTGTATGAGTTCAGCTGTTATCAGGAGTGCAGTTAATCTACATACCAAATGGCAGAGCATTTAAAAGAGTCTACTGTTGATTTCAAAAGAGAAAGCAGCACTGTATACTCACCTGAGCTAGGTAAACAGGATTGGAAAGCAAGGGGCAATGGATTGGGATTGAGAGATCTCAGTTACTCACTCATTTGCTGAACTGACTGGGCAAAAGTGGGGCACACCCTAAACAGCTTGGTAGACCATCACACAGATAGAACTATTTGCACACACATTTATGGGCGATTTAGAAGAACCATCCATCCATCCATCCATCCATCCATCCATCCATCCATCCATCCATCCATCCATCTCAGCCATTCGTGCCACTGCTGACGGGTAGCCTCCACAATCTACTCCACGCCTTTTGATCTTGTGCTCTCTACATCCACATGCTGCCGGCCTTCGCTTCTATCTCATCTCTCAGCTCCTCTTCGGTCTACCTTTTGCTCTGTTTCCCTCTCCTGGTTTTCACTCAGTTGTTTTCTTTGCCCATCTGTTGTTTTCCATCCGCCACGAGATGTCCTGCCCACGGCCTTTAGAAAGTTCAGCTTTCTCAATGATGTCCATCACTTTGCTTCTTGATCTTATAACCTCATTCCTGAGCTTGTCTTTCCGAGTGATGTTCAGCATTGATCTTTCCATACCTCTCTGTGTCACAGCAAGTTTGTGCTTCTGACGATTCGTTAGCGACCACGTCTCAGCTCCATAGGTCATTGCTGGTAGTATGACCATGTCCAAAATCTTTTTCTTTAGACTCATGGGCATCCTCTTATCCTTTAGGAAGTTGCTGTACTGGCCGAATCGTTTCTATCCTGATGTCATTCTTTGATCCATCTCCTTGGCTATCTCATTTCCTGGTGTTAACAGCGTTCCTAGATACTTAAACAGTACTGGTCCACCTCTTCTAGATGTTCTCCGTCAATGGATATCCCTTGTCTCTGGATTCTTCTTGCCGCTTCATTGCACATGATCTTGGTTTTCTTCTTGTTCCTCTTCATGCCAACTTTTATCCATCTCTGTTCAGATTGTTTAGCAGATTCTCCAGCTCTTCCTCTGTCTTTGCGAACAAGATGATGTCATCCGCAAATCGTAGATCATCAAGTCTCTCTCCATTGATGTTGATTCCGGTTTCAATGTCTATCCTCTTAAATATCTCTTCGACTACTGATGTAAATATAACTGGTGACAATGTGTCGCCTTGTCGGACCCCTTTCTATTACCCTTTCTTTACCTTACTAACCGTCCACAGTACGTGCGGCTGCGCGGCTGTAAGTCAAAGGTGGTAGTCTGTAGCACGGGGGCACCACAGGGCACCGTCCTCTCACCCTTCATTTTTAACATCTATACCTCGGACTTCATGTATAACACAAACAGCTGCCACCTCCAGAAGTTCTCGGACGACTCCGCCATCGTGGGCCGTGTGTCAGAGGGGAACGAGCTGGAGTACCGGTCGGTCATCGTTGACTTCGTGGACTGGTGTGAGCGCAACCACCTGTGCTTGAACACTAGGAAGACGTAGGAGATGGTGGTCGACTTCAGGAGAAGCACTCAAACACACACACACACACACACACACACACACACACACACACTTACTAGTGAACATCCAGGGACAGGACATTGAGACAGTGGACAGTTTCAAGTACCTGGGTGTTCACCTTAACAATAAACTGGACTGGTCCCACAACACCAACGCCCTGTACAAGAAGGGCCAGAGTCGCCTCCACCTTCTGAGGAGACTCAGGTCCTTCGGCATATGCAGACCTCTGCTCAGGACTTTTTATGACTCTGTGGTAGCCTCTGCAATCCTCTACGCTGCCATCTGCTGGGCCCCGGGCAGCACAGAGCGGGACAGGAAGAGACTGAACAAGCTGGTCAGGAGGGCCAGCTCTGTCCTCGGCTGCCCACTGGACTCTGTGGAGGAGGTGAGTGAGAGGAGGATGGTAGCAAAGCTCACATCCATCCTGTTCAACAGCTCTCACCCACTGCACCAGACTGTCGAGGAGCTGAGCAGCTCCTTCAGTGGACGACTGAGGCATCCTCAGTGCAGGAAGGAGCGCGACCGCAGGTCGTTCATTCCCACCGCTGTCAGACTGTACAACACCACTTTGTAACTGTCTGTGAAAATACCGGTTATGTGCAATAAAAACCCCGTGCACTTTAATCAACCACATCTACCCCACTGTGAACCATATCAACCCATCTACTCTGCACTCAGATACATTACACTTTAATATAGGCCAGTCTATCAAGTTGCTCCATTCTTTTCTTTTATTGTTTATTAATTTATACTATTTATGTATCTATTTATTTATTTACTTATATAATATATATGTATGTGTGTATGTTTGTACTTGTATCTATTTTTGCACCCCCTACTGATAGTACCTCAAGAGCCTGTAACAGTGAATTTCTCCATTGTGAGATTAATAAAGCTGTATCTTATCTTATCTTATCTTATTCATAATGTTAATTTTTCTGCTGAACTTTTCTGTTCTGATTTGCACTGTGCCTCCCCTGTTAGAACAACCAATTATCCTAATGAGCATATTTTTGGATGGCTAGAGCAAACTAGAGTAAGGAAATCCACACGGCTCTAACACAGGACCTTCCTGCTCTGAGGCTAACGTGCCAGCCACTACACCACCGTTCCACCCAGGATCAAAAGACCTCATATTGCAAAAAGGCATAGTGCGTGTGATAGCAGGAGGGAAATGTGATTAATGTCCTTCGAAATTATTTGCGATCAGGCAGCTCCAGGACACCATTGAATAGTTTGTTGACGGCTACTGGAACAAACAAGGTCGAGGGCGTCGAGGACGTCATGGTTGAGGATGTGACCACGGTTGTAAGTAGGAAAGTCTATGACAGCTCAGCATGGCAACAAATTCATAGGTGTCAGAATAGCCTGCCAACTGGAAATAGAGAAGTGAGAGCGGTGTATCAGATAGCTCAGTCAGGTACACAGGACTAGGTTTGGCACGGCGATAGATTACAATAATCAACACTGGCTGGGGTGGAACAGTAGAGCACTGGTTAGCACAAACACATACATTAGTCCAAATACATACACATTAGGCTATTTGGCTGTTGCAAATTTCTCCTTGGAATTACTGTAAATGATTGTGTATGTATGGACAGGCGAGTTGTTCCGGGTGTAAACCTCTTTTGCACAGAGTTGGCTGAGATAGGTTCCATCCGTACTGTGACTATAGTAGCATTAAATGGTTTGGCAAATAAATGAATCAAAAATTAACAATGGCTGGGTCATTTAAATAAAGTTAATAGTGACAGCAAGTTCACGTCTATGACCACAGGGGAGAGACTGGTTGATATACTTACAGGGCCATTATTAACTAAAACCAGTGGTGGGCCATGCATTTAGTAACTGGGCCTTCAGAGAGACTTAATAACTCTGAGAATTACATAACCTTCACTGGCGTTTACCAGTGGTAGTTCCTAGTAAATATGGCACCTGGCTAAATGTAGTAAGCGTAAACCTTACATCCTCGACTTCTAATTATGACATTTAGCTTTTTTGGAAAAGTCCATGTTGAAAATGGATTTTTAACAATGTTCGACACCAAGTCAATTTCTTCTCCTCCGTCAACCTTTGTGGGCATAAAAAAAAAATTCTCACTTAAATGTATTGTGTGCGGATTGCCTCGTACTATTTGAACAGTTTTGCTCTGACCAACTAATTGGAAGATGGAAAAATGCTAAAGTTATTATAAGCCTGCTAGCTGGCCCCGTGAAGCGAATCTGAAATCTGATTGGTTCAAGAAACTGCCCTGTTGCTAATTTAGTTTAAATGACTTTGGCCAGCATTGCTGATTCTAGAGGCCCTGGGTAGATTTAACTGATATGGCAGCACATAGAAGCTAAATCTGATTGGACAAAAAAAAAACAACAACAAACATTTACATAAACATACTGGAAGCACTGCAGCCAAGAGACACTACAAAATGAAGAGAGTAGACTGTTGGGAATAAATTAATACAATTTAATGGAACAAATACTACAAGTTAAGTTGTAAGTGTAGGTCTGTGCTTCTGATAGTGTTTAGGTCAGCAGAAAAGGCTTTGCTGGCCCTGACAGCCCACTTTGCCGGCCCTGACAGCCCACCACTCATTGAAACAGATATTGAAGAGGGGGGCTTTAATTTTTAAGAGGCGTTTTGGGACAACGATCGTAGGGCAGTGGTGGTCTAGTGGTATAGGGCGCTGGATCGCTGATCCAAAAGGTTGGGGGTTCGAGTCCCACTCTCCACAGGGTTGTCACTATCCCCCCCAGTGCGGCTAACTGGGTTATCAAAGGCCGGCCATGTCTCTCACTGTCTATGGTGAGAGGCATGTAAAAGAACCATTGTTGACTTTCGTAAAGAGTAGCTGCAAAGCCGTCAGCGTGTTTCTGTCCCTTGCTAAAAGGGTTGTGACAGGAAGGGCATCCGACGTAAAAACCTCTGCCAAATCAAACGTGCGAATCAGATGATTCGCTGTGGCGACTCCTGAGTAAAAGGGAAAAAGCCGAAAGGAAGACAGTTTTGGGACAACGATCGAAAAGATTCACATCCATATTATTGATATATTGTTAAACAGAAAGAGGAAACAAGACCATTTCCAAGAGTTTCATAGAAGAACTACATCCAGAATGTATGATGGCTCAGGTTTATGGCTGTTTGATGGTGACAGAGCAAAGAGAGATGATTATGATTTTGATCAGGGGTGTTAAACAACTTTTCAGTGAGGGCCGCATCACTCATTCTAAAGGTCACTGAGAGCTGAATAATCACTGAAGACCTAGATTAGCCATGGCCTAATGATTAGAGAAGCAGCTTTGGGACCGAAAGTTTGCTGGTTGGATTCTTAACCAACAGGAAAAATGTGTGGTGGAGGAGGATGGGGGGGGGGGGGGGGGGTGTACCGTCCCTTCCTCAATCTTCATGATTATCTTATAATATATATAATATATAATCTTCATGGCCAAAGTGCCTGTGAGCAAGACCCCTAACCCCCAACTTCTCTCTGGGCAGTGCAGTGTATGTGTGTGGACGAACTGTTTGTATGTGTGAGCTCAGTTTGGGTGGGTTGAATGCAGAAGCAATATTTTCCCTTCTGGGATTAATACAGTACATAAAAAAATAATGATCTGATGATGGCCTGTGAGCTTTAAATTTGTCACCTGTGACTTAGATGGAAATATTCAGCAAAAGTATTCTTAATCACTGTTCACAAAGTGACGGGGAGAGTGCAGTTCAGTTCATTTTCTGTAACCGCTTCATCCTAATTAGGGTCGCAGGGAGGCTGGTGCCCATCCCAGCCAACTCAGGGCGAGGGCAGAGTACACCCTGGACAGCTCGCCAGGCCATCGCAGGGTGGAAACACGCTGACAGCTTTGCAGCCTACTCCTGTCGAAAGTCAGCAATGGTTCTTTTACATGCCTCACACCATAGACAGTGACAGACATGGCCGGCCTTTGATAACTCAGTTAGCTGCACTGGGGGGGGGAGAGTGCAGGAGAGTGAAATTAACAGCCAAGTTCAGTCAGGAGGAGAAAAGATTGATAAAAATCCAGGTTCTTGAGAATATACAGCTTGGTCTGATATCG
>CM045735.1:44237248-44247248 GCA_024760905.1 Plotosus lineatus
TTTTTCTGAAAGATGCCTTTCAAGTTGTGTGCGTGTGTGTGAATGCGTGCGTGTGTACGTGTGCGTGTGTGTGTCTGTGTATAGGTGTGTGCATGAGTATGTATGTATATGAGTGTGTGCATGTGTGTGTGTGTGTGTGTGTGTGTGTGTGTGTGTGTGTGTGTGTGTGTGTGTGTGTGTGTGTGTCGCCTAACAGTTAAATAGTCCTGGGTTTTACTCTCGGGCTTGGTGAGGGCACTTCTTTGTTTGGAGCATGTTCTCCTTGTGCTTTTGTGGGTTTAATTCAGGTACTCTGACTTCCTCCCACAGATATAAGGCTAACTAGCAACTCTAAATTCTCCTAGGTGTGAGTGTGAATGATTGTGTGTGTGCTTGCCCTGTGATGCTGTGACAAACTGCTGAGGGTGTATCTCACGCTCTGTCTGACCCCCCTCTCTATCTCTATATCTTTCACACACACACACACACACACACACACACACACACACACACACACACACACACACACACACTGTTTTATCTCTTTCTTCCTCACACTACAGTTTCATTCCTAATGTCCTTTTAAAGTTTATAGAAAATATTAAAGGCTGAGTATTTTATGAATTAAATTATAAACAGCAATTAAAGTGTAAAGGGGTGCTGGGTCGGGCCGGCCTTCAAACACAGATGTGAACTAAAACAACAACCCAATAAAATATGATATTAAACCACAGGCATCTGTGACTGGGACTCAATGGGAGAAAATTGGCCAAGCTCCTGCAGGAGGGTGGTGGTGGCATATGTTCACTTTCCTGTCAGTTACAGCAGTCACCAGCCAATCAAGGGTGTCTGTGAGCTCATTTGTACAAGGGAGCGGGTAGCGCTTTCCCTCTGAGTGTGTTAGACTGCCCCAAAATACACACGGGCAACAGCTCGAGAAGAGGTGATCGGCATAGCAAAATTTCATGAAGGGGGCGTGTGCATGCTTACACCCCTCCCTGGATGATGGTGGTCATGTGATAGGGAAGGCAACATTTGATGGGTGGGAATTGGATACAACTAAATAAGTCTGTGGCCAACATCATATTAATCCAACAGTTTAAAATAGTAAATTAAAAGTGTGATAAATAATATAAACATCCCACACACATTATGATAAGTGTGTGTTTGTGTGTGTGTGTGTGTGTGTGTGTGTGTGTGTGTGTGTGTGTGTGTGTGTAGTCTAGTGAACAGTATGCTTCTGTTTAATTTCACACACAGTAAACCTCTTTGTCTCTGTTCCTCTCTCGCTCTATCTCACTGTCTGACCTTTTGAAAGTGTGTAATTGGGATTTGCTGGGCAGACAGCAGTGGATGATGGGTAATAGTGGAGGCTAAAATTGCTCTGTCAGTCAAAAAAAGAGCATTGCTAATGTTTCAACCAATCAGCAGCAGTATTAACTTGAGCTGTCTTGCTTATCACACACACACACACACACACACACACACACACACACACAAACCAGTCAATATTAGGTGTGATTAACAGGTGCTCTTACCAGTGCGTGTGTTGATGCTGAAGAAGTTTTGCGGGTTGCCACTGGCAATGCGAAACAAGAAGCGGGGCTCGGTTGCCGTAGCGTCAGGATCCTGGGCTTGGATCTGGATGACTGACACATCTTTGGGTGAGTTCTCAGGGACGGAGGCATGGTACATGGGGTCAGAAGTCAGTGGGGCATTATCGTTCACATCCTCAACCTGAACACAACACCCACCCACCCACACACACACACACACACACACACACACACACACACACACACACACACACACACACACTGTTAACATGCAGTAATCCAAGAGACAAATAAAAAAAGGCCACACTTACAGATTAAAGCAATCAAACATTCAAAAATTTACACACACACACACACACACACACACACACACACACACACACTTACCTGAATGTAGACCTGTAGTGCAGCTGACTGTGGCACCACCCCCCGATCTGTGGCATAAACTGTCAACCAGTAAGAATCTTGCGTCTCCCGATCCAGTAAATCTGTAGTGTAGATCATTCCTACACACACACACACACACACACACACACACACACACACACACACACACACTGTTAACATGCAGTAATACAACCAAAAGGAAAAATTTAGAAAATTAAAGTAACATTAAAGCTCTCTAAAAAGTTTTTAACTTTTTAATGTTTTGGTATTTATTCAACATTTTAATATTTACCATTTTGACATCAGAATAATACGACTTATCACTTTGTCCTTCTTCTTTTCCTTTCGGCATTTTTGCCTTTTTCAGGGGTCGCCACAGCGAATCATCTGATTTGGCATGTTTGACTTGGTATAGGTTTTTACATTGGATGCCCTTCCTGACACAACCCTTTAGCAAGGGGCAGAAACACGCTGACGGCTATGCAGCTACTCTTTACAAAAGTCAGCAATGGTTCTTTTACATGAACCTCACACCATAGGGAGTGAGAGACATGGCCGGCCTTTGATAACTCAGTTAGTGCACTGGGGGGAATTATTATCACTTTGCACTTGTATATTTTAAAACTTCACGAGATAAAATTTCCCTACACAGTGAACAACATATTTTTGGAAGTTGTTGGACATCGATGTGCTTTTGCAAAGCAGATGAAATTCAAGTCAGTTGTTTTTAATTAAACTGAGCCACAGCTGGAATACCATTTACTCTCTTTTCACTTTTGCTAGCATCATATTACTGGTTGAAATTCGCACAAGTTTTGGTATTACAGTCGGCCCTCTACTTACGAAATGAATGTGTTCCAGAGCCTTTTTTGGAACCTGGAGTTTTCGTAAGTAGAGGGCCGACTTAATTCGTTCCAAGGCTCCCAAGACTATCCCATAAACCCTTTAAAAATGATAAAAGTACACCAATTCCGTATGAAATATGTATAAAAAATGTGTTAAAAGTAAAAGAAAATTATTTATTAAACCATTAAACACTTTATTAACATATTAAACCACTTTATTAACATATTTATTAATTAAACCATTATTAAACATTTTTATTAACGCACATACACAAACACACAAGACTGTCTTTCTATATCTCTCTCTCTCTGTCTCTCTCTCTCACACACACATACACACACACACACACACACACACACACACACACACACACACACACACAATACACATTTGTGATGCCCTCCGCTGAATGCAGGCTCCGCCCACACGCAGGACGCTGGGGCATTTTAAGACGGGGAATTCAAAGCATATTGCCTGCTTGACAGATCGGAGGTCCAAACGCAACTTTAACTTTATTCTTTGAGGGATCGGAGGTCCAGATGAGCAGCGTTATGCTCACATTTGGCAGAGCGCGCCACATTTATTAAACATTTACTGAATTAAATAAATTAAAAAACAAGAAATAAGCGGCAATGCGCTCTCTCGATAGAGAGTTAAGCCTCCTTTCATCTCTGACTGACTCTGGTGGCAATCTCTCTCTATCTCTCTCTCTCTCTCTCTCACACACACACACACACACACACACACACACACACACACACACACACACACACACACACACACACACACACACACACACTGTCTCTCTCTATCTCTCTCTCTATCTCTGTCTCTCTCTCTATCTCTCTCTCTCTCTTTCACACACACACATACTCACACACACACACACACACACACACACACACGCGCGAATACACACACACACACACACACACACACACACACACACACACACACACACACACACGGTGGTCTCCTTCTGCTTCAATATCGTCCCGATTGTAGAGTGGTTTCAGCGATAACGAAATATAACGCTGCATGATCAATCTCAAAACAAGCCAACAGTCCTATTCAACTCTCCTTCACGCGTGTGACAAACAGGAAGTATGGGTACAGGAAGCATGGGTACAGGTCAGCTCCCTTCTGGCCAATGGGAGGCCAGCAGGACGGGATGCTGGGAGACAGCCAATGAGATAGCAACTCGTGCAGTGTTTGAATTTTTGAATGGCGCGTTTGGCGCTTTTCGTAAAAAGAGGTTGTTTTCGTAAAAAGAGGCCGAAAATGTAGGAAAATGTTTTTCGTAACCTGGATTTTTCGTACGCAGAGGTTTTCTTAAGTAGAGGGCAGACTGTACTTCTAAAATTGACTATTTTCTACAGAAAATCTCTTAAAATAAAGAAAATGACAGGCGATTGCATAATTACAAACCATAGGAAACCTCCATGGAAATTTTCAGAATGACCCGCCCACAGGCCTTTAAAAATAGCCTGGTAAATAATTTATAATGTCAAGGTAACTGGGTAAGGGTTAAAGGTCATCGAGTGAAATTGACAATTTCATGCACACCTACAAACCATAGGAAACCTGCATGCAAAATCTTAGATTGTTCCACCATGCAGTTCTTGAGAAATTTCTCCAGGAATGGCAACATGGATGAAGGCAATGTCAAAATAGCCTGATGGCTGAAGGGTGAAAATAGACAGAGGGTGGGATGAAAAAGAGGGATGCAAGTGGAAAACTTGGAAAACTAAATGCCAAGCATGTTTCCATTAAAGGACTGAAATTTTTACAATTGGAAATAACTTTCTTCTCCATAATCACTAGAAAGTATTTGTTCATGAAAAATGAACACAAATCAATGAGAGAAAAGCAAGGGATAAAAAAGCAGGAGATAGCATGAGTATGAAAAAAGGTTCATTATTTACCGCGTAATCCTAATTAGGGTCGCGGGTAGGCTGGCGCCCATCCCAGCTGACTCCGGGTGAGGGCAGACACCCTGGACAGCTCGCCACGCCATCATAGGGCGGAAACACGCTGACAGCTTTGTAGCTACTCTTTTCGAAAGTCAGCAATGGTTCTTTTACATGAACCTCACAGACAGTGAGAGACATGGCCGGCCTTTGATAACGCAGTTAGCTGCACTGGGGGGACACTGACAACCCGTGGACAGTAGGGCTTGAACCCCCAACCTTAGGATCAGTGATCCAGCACTTATACCACAAGGCCAACTGCTTTCTCAAAGCACATATTGCACTGCTAAGAAAGAGATTACCTAAAATCCTAAACAATAACAACAATTTTTATTTACTAAGTGAAAGAGGCTGTGTCATAAACTGTACTAGAATCCAGCTATGAATGAAAGCCACAGTATTTCTCCATTTTTGTGTGTCAATCAGCCATCACCGCAAACCAAAATTCTCTCAAAAAGCCCTGTGCGCCAGAGTTAGAGTTAGCATTACACTAATTGACTAGCTGAGCTAATCTTATTTAAAACCCATGGTGCGATACATGATACACACCAACAGCACTGAACTACTTAACATCAGACACAAGAGAGAGTCCAAAGTCTAACTGAGTCATGACTAAAGAACAACACTACCGCATGTGTGTATATGTTCACGACAGTATCAAAGCTTTACTAGCATGTAGCGTTCCCACACACACCATTAACTCCTTGTTTGAGACAATAATTAGATATTTAACTCACTGCAGGGAGCTTTAGGACATTCATTCTGAAAAAGAGAGGGATGTAATGGTAGGAAAAGGAAACAGAAAGAATGAGAGCCCAACACACCAAGCAACTCTTGCAGTAAACAAATGATTACAGAATACAGTAGTTGTACTTCAAGGAAACATCCATCAGGTGCTTCACAATCGCTAATTGTTAGTCCTCAACAGAAATTTCCAGGCCAAATCACAACAGCACAAAAGACCTGAAACTACAGTGGGGCCTCGGTACTCGAACTTAATCCGTTCCAGACGGCTGTCCGGATTCCAATTTGTTTGGATTCCCAATCCGCTTTTCCCATTACAAATAATGTAAATGGTCTTAATCTGTTCCATTGTCTGTTGAACAGAAGTTAACAGTACCGTAACTCATACCACAGGTCTGTAAATTAAGTGAAAACTTTATTGAATACAGTACACTATGTTATCGTCTGTGTTGTGAGAGACTCTTTAACTTTTCTGTGGTTTTAATTTTAGTGTGTTATGGTCTGTCTTTCAAAAGAGTTGCGCGTTGAAATTCGCATTGGAGAGGGGCATGGCTTTCACACGCTGGAAAAGTGTTAAACACAAACACCTAATTCCATTTAATCATGGGCTATAAAGACTAGCAGCGCTCTTCCCAGTGCTCGTAGATTGTCCCATTTCCCCATGATCTCTCTGGCACTCAGCTCTGTGCTCCACCAGATCCCTCTTTCGTTTGATTTCCATGTTTCTAGTGCTCTAGCGCCTTCCTTGTGGACAATAAAGCGCATGTTTTCATAGATTAAATGGGGAAATCGTAGTCACTGTAATAGAGATGCGGAGAAATACAGAAATCAAACTAAAATGGGATCTGGTGGAGCACAGAGCTAAGAACCAGAGAGATCATGGGAAAATGGGACAATCTTCTAGCAACGGAAAGAGCGCTGCTAGTCTTTATAGCCCGTGATTAAATGGAGTTAAATATGTGTGTTTAGCACTCCACAGGCATGTGAGAGACACGCCCCTCTCCAATGCGCATTTCAACGCGCAACTCTTTTGAGCGAGAATAAAATAAAAACCACAGAAAATTTACAGCATAAAAACAATAAAGATGAGGATTTTAACCTTTGTGGTAGTGAGCAGTTGGCATACGTAAATGTTGGAGAGGGCGAGAAGTGCAGGATTCCCTTCCATAACAGAGAGGGACATAGGAAAGTGGATTCCCTTCCATAACAGCTTCAAGTAAATCAGCCAAAGGTGTTTTTTTTTTCACTTGCTACCGCTTTGGATGGATGACTCTTCTTTAGGATGTTATGTTCTTTTCTTGAAAAACATTTCTAACGTGGCTTGTTTCTGTCTTCTTTTCAAAACCTTACGAAAGTGGCTCATGACCTCATAGTTAAAGGTGTTCACAGCGCTGCTAGCGCCTTAGCTTAGTTTTAGCGCTTTAGCTTAAGATAAGATAAGATAAGATACAGCTTTATTAATCTCACAAGGGAGAAATTCACTGTTACAGGCTCTTGAGGTACTATCAGTAGGTGGTGCAAAAATAGATACAAGTACAAACATACACACATACATATATATTATATAAGTAAATAAATAAATAGATACATAAATAGTATAAATTAATAAACAATAAAAGAAAAGAATGGAGCAAATTTATAAACTGGCCTATATTAAAGTGTAATGTATCTGAGTGCAGAGTAGATGGGTTGATATGGTTCACAGTCAGTGGGGTAGATGTGGTTGATTAAAGTGCACGGGGTTTTTATTGCACATAACCGGTATTTTCACAGACAGTTACAAAGTGGTGTTGTACAGTCTGACAGCGGTGGGAATGAACGACCTGCGGTAGCGCTCCTTCCTGCACTGAGGATGCCTCAGTCGTCCACTGAAGGAGCTGCTCAGCTCCTCTACAGTCTGGTGCAGTGGGTGAGAGCTGTTCAACAGGATGGATGTGAGCTTTGCTACCATCCTCCTCTCACTCACCTCCTCCACAGAGTCCAGTGGGCAGCCGAGGACAGAGCTGGCCCTCCTGACCAGCTTGTTCAGTCTCTTCCTGTCCCGCTCTGTGCTGCCCGGGACCCAGCAGATGGCAGCGTAGGGGATTGCAGAGGCTACCACAGAGTCATAAAAAGTCCTGAGCAGAGGTCTGCATACGCCGAAGGACCTGAGTCTCCTCAGAAGGTGGAGGTGACTCTGGCCCTTCTTGTACAGGGCGTTGGTGTTGTGGGACCAGTCCAGTTTATTGTTAAGGTGAACACCCAGGTACTTGAAACTGTCCACTGTCTCAATGTCCTGTCCCTGGATGTTCACTAGTAAGTGTGTGTGTGTGTGTGTGTGTGTGTGTGTGTGTGTGTGTGTGTGTTCGAGTGCTTTTCCTGAAGTCGACCACCATCTCCTTCGTCTTCCTGGTGTTCAAGCACAGGTGGTTGCGCTCACACCAGTCCACGAAGTCAACGATGACCGACCGGTACTCCAGCTCGTTCCCCTCTGACACACGGCCCACGATGGCGGAGTCGTCCGAGAACTTCTGGAGGTGGCAGCTGTTTGTGTTATATATGAAGTCCGAGGTATAGATGTTGAAAAGGAAGGGTGAGAGGACGGTGCCCTGCGGTGCCCCCGTGCTGCAGACTACCACCTTTGACTTACAGCCGCGCAGCCGCACGTACTGTGGACGGTTAGTAAGGTAGTCAATAATCCAGGCAGCAAGATGCTAGTCCACTCCCACGTCCTCCAGCTTCCCCCGCAGACGCGCTGGCCTGATGGTGTTGAAGGCGCTGGAGAAGTCAAAGAACATGACCCTCACAGCGCTGCCGGCGATCTCAAGGTAGGTTAGTGACCGCTGCAAAAGGTAGATGACGGCGTCTTCTACTCCGATGTTGGGCCTGTAGGCAAACTGCAGCGGGTCTCGGGTGGGGCTCACCATAGAGCGGAGGTGTTCAAGGAGGAGCCTTTCCATGGTCTTAATGAGGTGGGAGGTCAGGGCGACAGGTCTGTAGTGGGCTTTACTGTAAAAACTGTAGTTTTGGGAACCGAAACCACACAGGAGGTCTTCCATAGGACGGGAACCTTCTCCAGGCAGAGGCTCAGGTTGTACAGGTAGCATAGTACCACACAGAGCTTTTCTGCGCAGGTCCTCAGCAGCCTGGGACTGATGCCATCAGGTCCTTCAGATTTCCTCTGATTTAGTCGCCTCAGCTGTCTTCTCACCTGGTCTGATGTGAGGGAGATGGGGGGCTGGGGTGGGCTGCAGAGGGAGGGGGATGTGTCTGTCGGGCTGTAGCAGTCAAGTGAAGTTGGCCTGGGGAGGGGGGAGGTGTCAGCTGGTCTGGAGACGTGTGAAGAGGGGAGGGGAACGGGGAGGGGTGCAGAGGGGGAGGGGGGAGAATCAAACCTGTTGAAGTAACAGTTTAGTTCATCCGCCCAGCGCTGGTCACCATCAGCTGATCCTCTGACACTCTGCCCAAATCCAGACATGGTCTTTAGTCCTCTCCAGACGTCCCGCACATTGTTCTGAGCCAGCTTCTCCTCCATCTTCTTCCCATAGTCCTTCTTTGCCCTCCTGATCCTCCACTGGAGGATACATACATACATACATACACACATACATCCTCTTCAGCTTAATTTAGGCATTTATGCCTATAAGCCAATCTGTGGGTTTTTTGTTTGGTACTCTAAATCGTATTTGTCGCTGGAGGTGGTATATGGTGTTAGTGATTAGAGAGCTTTAGTGCTTTAGCACTAGCTTTAGCTTTAGTGCTTGTGATAGGTAGATAGTACTGTATCAACAACTTCCGGACTTCCACAGGACAGCTTTTATGGTGATACATAGTATCAACAACTTCTGGCCTTCCCCAGGACAGCTTTATTTGGGTGATACATAAAGCACCGGCCTGATGAGCCACTAGGCTGGTTGTAAAAGCCCAAACAGACCTTACATAGTATCAACAACTTCCGGACTTTCCCAGAACATACATAGTATCAACAACTTCCGGAATTCCAGAAGTTGCGCACTTTTCCTCCCTCTCGGTCTCATTTTTTCTCACGCGTTTCTCGAGTTTGACTTCCCATTTTTGTTCGGTATCCCGGACGGAAAAACTCACAGATTTTTTGTTTAGATTCCGATTCACTCGAACTCTAGAGTGTTCAGATTCCAAGGCTCTACTGTAAATGAAAAAGTTCACTGTGATGCGCATGTCTTTCGGTTTTTCAGTGTCCACAACCACCTCCAGATTTCCGCTTTCCCTCTCCAATACAAGAGAACAAGTTCTCTACAGCATACAGAGCATTAGAAATATACCTCTTATAATCACATCAAACAACTGAGAGCTGAAGAGAAGTGTTCTACTGTGCCTTAACCGGAGCAATGAGAAAATACTGCTGTAATGCAATTTGACAATTTGGGTAAAGATTACCATTCATATTTAGTACATGGTTAACCAGTACTAGAAGAAAGTTCCAGTAGTAATGCCTGTCAGCATGTTGATTTGTGAACACTAGGACTAAGGATGCATAGCGATGCAAAAATGAATTGAAAT
>CM045735.1:44259748-44262248 GCA_024760905.1 Plotosus lineatus
AATGTTGAGGTTCTCTTTGGGAGTAACGAGGATGGATAGGAGCAGGAATGAGAACATCAGAGGGATAGCACATGTCAGAGGTTTTGGAGACAAAGTCAAAGAGGCTAGAATGAGATGGTTTGGACATGTACAGAGGAGGGATAGTAAGTATATTGGCCGTAGGATGCTGAGGTTGGAACTACCTAAAATATATCGGACAGTAAATAGTTCATTTCATTTTTCTGTAACCGCTTAATCCTAATTAGGGTCACAAAGAGGGTGGTGCCCATCCCAGCCGACTCCGGGCGAGGTCAGAGTACACCCTGGACAGCTTACAGGCCATCGCAGGGCAGAAACACATTGACAGCTATGCAGCTCCTCTTGTCGAAAGTCAGCAATAGTTCTTTTACATGAACCTCTCACCATAGACAGTGAGAGACATGGCTGGTCTTTCATAACTCAGTTAGCTGCACTGGGGGGGACAGTGACAATCCTTGAAGAGTGGCACTCGAACCCCCAACCTTAGGATCCAGCACCTTTACCACCAGGCCACCACTGCTCAGTGATAGTAAATAGATAAATAAAATTTGCAAGAGGTTTTTCACTTTTTCTCATAGTTTGGCGAAGCAATATTTCATCAAACCAAACGCCTTTTTGGCATTTGATTACACACTCATGGACACTGCGGAAGATGCAATTAATGTGCCAGATATTGTGGAGATCTAATAACTAATGCAAAAGGAGAACTTCATAACATCACATCACATCTTTTGTCAATTTTAATTGCCAAACACAACAATGACACTCCAGACATGATTTGATGTGTCTGTGCCAGAGGAAAAACAATAAGGCCGTTATGTAGCATTCACTCAATAGACACAATTCGCATCTCGGCTCGCGCACGGCATCATGTCGATCTCGACTACCAAACGTGGCGGAAGTAAACCTTGATGTGGATGAGAACTGCAATATCGATGTGTTTAATTTATTGAAAGTTCCCAAACTTCGGGCGTATTGTATACATAGGGGTCTTCCCGGTTGTTCCCACAAGCGTAAAACCCTTGTTTTTGTAGAAGGTTACAATGTTTGCATCACGCATACCCTGGGGGATGAACCCTTCCTTCCAGCATTAGCACAGCAGCTCATGGAGGTCACTCTTCAAGACTTCAGGGGGGATGCCATCCTTTCCAGGGGCTTTTCCACAGGCCAGACAATCAATGGCTTTGCCCAGTTCGTCCACTGAAGGCAGGTAAGCCAGATCCTCCATGACAGGTAAGTTTGGCAGGGCATTTTATGCTGCATCGGTCACCACATTCTTGGTTGCGAACAGCTCCAGGTAATGTTCCACCCAGCATTCAAGCTGCTTGCCTTGGTCCGTGATCACCTCCCTGGTCTTGGTCTTGAGGGGTGCAGTCTTAATTGTGGTTGGGCCAGTAGCCGTCTTGATGCCATTGTACATGGCCATTGCATTGCCAGTGTCATCTGCCATCTGGATCTTGCTGCAGAGTTTCAGCCAGAAGTCGTTTGCACAGTGGCGGGCTGTCTGCTGAGCCTTGTTTCGTGCAGCTTTGAGGGTGTCCCAAGTACTTGTGCTGGGGTTTTGCTTGTATACTAGGAGGGCTTCCCTCTTGGCTTCTGTCACAGGCTGCATCTCCTCCCAGTGAGCCTCGTACCAGTCTACACTCCGACGCTCCTTTTTCCAAATGCGGTGAGAGCTGTTGTGTAGATAGTATCTCTTAGGAAGATCCACTTGCTGTTGATGTCTTTGCCAGGAGTCTGCAAAGCCAACTTCTCCTTGACTGTGTCATGAAACAGTTGGATTCGCTGGGGATCCCTTGAGGAGCAGGTGTTGATGCTGATGTGATCCTTTAGTTTTGGAGTGATGGATCCTCTTTGTTGTCAGCCTTATCCTGCTTCCAACGAGGGTGTGGTCTGTGTCGCAGTCTGCACTATGGAAACTTCTAGTGTGGAGAATGCTGCTCAGATCCGTGCGCCTGGTGAGGATAAGGTCTAGCTGGTGCCAGTGGAAAGATCTGGGGTGTCTCCAGGAAACTTTGTGGCAGTCTTTGCACTTGAAGTATGTATTTGTTACACACAGGCCATGATGGCATCACAGTTCCAACAACCTCTGTCCATTCTCATTTATCCTGCCTATACCGTGGTGACCAAGGCAGGAAGGCCAGATGTCACAGTCGGCGCCCACTCTAGCATTGAAGTCTCCTCGTAGGTAAAGTCCTTCAGTGCTGGGGATCCTGGAAATTGCATCATCCAGAGCCTCGTAAAACTGGTTCTTGGCCTCTGGGGTGGAACTGAGTGTTGGTGCATAGACACTGAGGAGATTTACAAAGCCTGCAGTTGTAGAGAGGCGTAAAGTTAGGATTCTCTCTGATCCACTGGTAGGAGGTTCAATCGCCGTAGTCAGCGAGTTCTTCACAGCGAAACCTACACCATGCAGTCTCGGGTCGTCTTGTGGCAGGCCCTGAGAGTTGGCCTCTTTGATAGTATCACTATCAGCCAGGCG
>CM045735.1:44267248-44269748 GCA_024760905.1 Plotosus lineatus
TAATCTTATTAGCTTTGTGTCAGCATCACCCATGACATCCAGAATGAGACAGAACATGATAAAGTGAGAGAGAGAGAACACTGAGACAGAAAGAGACAAGAGTGAGTGTGAGTGAGAGACGTAGATAGGTAGAAAGACAGATAGATATATAAAACTGAAAGAAAGATAAGGGTGAAACAGAGCGGGAAAGAGCATAAGGTAGAGAGAGACAGACAGACAGACAACAGCAAGACAGACAGAAACAAAGAAAGACAGAGAGAGAGAGAGAGAGAGAGAGTGAGAGAGAGAGAGAGGTGTGTGTGTGTGTGTGTGTGTGTGTGTGTGTGTGTGTGTGTGTTTATGTGTGTGTGAGAGAGAGAGAGAGAGAGAGAGAGAGCGACAGAGAGAAATAGAAAGGGACAGATGGAGAGAAGGTGAGAGATGAAGAGAGAGCGAGGGGGGGGGGTTTGCTGTCACACATGTACTGACTGTATGTCTGACTATGAATGTGTGAATCGAACATGCGGGACGTTACTCAGACTTTACTTCAGTACAAACCCCATGTGTTGCCAGCGTGAAACCAGAAAAGGTGACCAGACCCTGTTATAGTCTAGCGTACCACACCCACCTGACCCTATCAGAGCGGATTCACCCAGCAGAAATATGCTGACATTGAAGCCTTTAAAGATAGTTTAAAGTGTATGGAAAAACCCAAGCATTTTTTCTTATATTTTCATAATAAATATAATACACTGATCAGGAGGCGTAGAGTATTCTATTACAGATTAATAACACAACGTCAGAGTTCAGGAGTGAAATAACCACAAAACATTTCACAAGTAACGCTTCATTAAAAACATGAATTAAAGCCCCAGCCCTGCCCCCTCCCATACATTTTCGTACCATATGGAGTGAGCAAAAAAGAGTGCGTGAGAGAAAGAGAGAAACTATTACCTAAACCACAAGAAATATTTCAAGGATGAGAGATCATGTCTAATCAAAAACTCTGCAAGTAAGCAAGAAGAAAAAGAAGCAGAGATGAAGAAAAACAAGAAGACCACAAGAAAAATGAAAAGAAAAAACAGTTGTTGGCAGCTGTAGCCTAATGGTTACAGAAACGGGTTTAGGACCTAATGGTCGCTGGTTTCATTCCTGAACCAACAGGAAAAGTGTGTGGCAGTGGGGGAGTGACCTGCACCTTCCCTTCCTCCACATTCATGGCTAAAGTGCCCTTGAGCAAGGCACTGCTCGTTGGTCACCCTGAATGTGTGGCGGCCAACTGATCCAAGTGTGTGTACGTGTGTGTGCGTGTGTGTGTGTGTGTGTGTGTGTGTGTGTGTGTGTGTGTGTGTGTGTGTGTGTGTGTGTGTGTGTGCATGTCCTCACTGTTTATGTTTGTGTTCTCACTTTAGATGGGTTAAATAAAGAAGCAATAATTTCCATCGAGGGATTAATACATTCATTCATTCATTTTCTTTAAAAATGCTTACTTAGGGTCATGTGGAGGCTGGTGCCCATGTCAGCTGACTCTGAGCAAGGGCAGGGTACAACCTGGACAGCTTGCAAGTTCATTGCAGAGCAACACTCACCCAACCACTCACACTCACACCTAGGGGTGATTTGGAACAGCCAATTAACCTACTGTGTATGTTTCTGGACTGTGGGAGGAAATCAGAGTCCTGGAGGAAACCTACGCAAGCACGGGGAGAACATGCAAACTCCACAAAGACATGCCCAAGAACCTTCTGGCTGTGAGGTGGATGTGCTTACCACTATGCCACCATACCACCTGGGGATGAATACAATAAAGTAAAACAAAAATAAATAAATCAAAATGTGTGTGTGTGTGTGTGTGTGTGTGTGTGTGTGTGTGTGTGTGTGTAATGTAAACAACATCATCCTCATCTTCTGCTTATTCCGAGGTTGGGTCACGGGGCAATAGCCTAAGCAATGAGGTCCAGACGTGCCTCTCCCTAGCCACTTCCTCCAGCTCTTCCAGGGAGACCCCAAGGCGTTCCCAGACAAGCCGAGAGACAGTCCCTCCAGCGTGTTCTAGGTCGGCCCTGGGGTCTCTTCCCGGTTGGACATGCCCGAGACACTATATCAGGGAGATGTTTGGGAGGCATTCTGACCAGATGCCCAAGCCTCCTCAACTGGCCCCCCTGAATGCGGAGGAGCAGCGGTTCTACTCCGAGCTCTCCCCGGATAGTAGAGCTTCTGACCCTATCGCTAAGGGAGAACCCCGCCATCCGGCGTAGGAAGCTCATTTCAGCCGCTTGTATTTGCGATCATGTTCTTTCAGTCACTACCCAATGTTTGTGACCATTGGTGAGAGTTGGAACGTAGATCGACTGATAAATTAAAAGCTTTGCCTTGCGGCTCAGCTCCCCTTCACTATGACGGACCGGTACACGCTCCGCTTTACAGCAGAGGTTGCAGTGATCTGCCTGTCGATCTCCCGCTCCATCCTTCGCTCACTCGTGAACAAGACCCCAAGATACTTGAACTCTTCTACTTAAGG
>CM045735.1:44274748-44284748 GCA_024760905.1 Plotosus lineatus
ATATTTCACTACTTGCAGCTTGTAATCCGCAGAATAGGATTTTCTTTTTGGGGGCATTTCTTCAGTGGTGGATGAGCAGGTACCAAGCCTAGAGTGTCCTCTTGTGGTTGTGAGTGTAAAAAATAACAAACATGTGAAATTAAGTCTTGTTATTCTGACGAACAGAATTATATGTAAGAATTTCACAGAGACCGCTCTGGAATATAAGTCGCACCTCCAGCCAAAGTACGAAAAAAGTGTGATTTATAGTCTGGAAAATACGGTACATATTTCATACAAAAACTCAGAGAGTGCAAACCTCAGCTAAGCAAAAAGAACAACAAACAAACAAACCAAAAATTAAAAGTACTCAACAGCCTCTGCTGGGCCTTCTGTAATAATAAAATTTCACAATGTTAACGAATCCTTCAAAAAATTCCTAAATCCAGAATTTGATCCAGATCATCACCAAAATTGAATGGAGTCTTCCTAGTCCGAAGACCTATTTAGTAAAGATTCTATTAAAATCTGCATAGCACATTTTGCATAACACACAAGAAACAAACAGTTAAACATTGACTTGTTGATGGAAGAAATTAAATCTAGGCTGTGATCCTAAAAGGGGAAGTGGAAATTATGTAGTTCTGGACGTGGTCCTTGTTTGCAAGCATTTAACTCATTGGACAAAATCCTTGATAATTTGAAGCCGTTGAATCCTGATGGGAAGCGTTTAGTATAGTTTTACTAAAAACGTGCTGTAGGTACTATGTTTTTCTGATAAACTGTCCTTGATTGCAGACGCCCTTATCAGGAGCAACATACAGTGGTACCTTGACTTACGAGTTTCTTTTATAGCAAATTTGCCATGATACGAGCTTCGATCCCACCAAAAATCTGACCCATTCAATGAGCAATATTTTGATTTACAGCTCTGCTGGGGAAATGGCCTCGTATCCTTCCACGTGTATTCCTCCGTGTTCCAAGAACGCCTTGTGCAGTGCTTCTCAAATATTTTCTGTCATACCCCCTATCATAAGAAAAAAAAACATTTCACACCCCACAGCGCACGACTATAAATAGTGTTTACTGGACTTCATATCGTTTGCTCTGTGCTTTTTCCCTACACCACATGGAACACAATGAGAGCACCACTGCCACCTACTGTAGATGATGTGCAATTACACTTGATTCTAGCACAGTATGGAAAAAAAGCATGTTCCCCAGGGTCAAACCCCCCACCCCTCCCTAGCATCACACACCCCATATAGTTGAGAAGCACTGGCCTTGTGAGAGCTCACCACAAGCCTTTCTTTGCTGGCATTCGTAGGTGCACATGCACAAAATTCTCCTCATCCTTCTTTTTTATGCACCACCTCATGCCTGACCACGTGACATCTTCACACTCATATGACATCTTTGCCGCAGTTGATGATCGGAAGGGTTACTTGACATAGTGTTTATTTTTGTTTTATTATTATTTATTATTAATTATTATTAATCTTAATTTTAATATAATATAATTAGGTGAAATATAGGTGTTTGTGTTAGGTTATATGAGTTTGGAAGGGGTTGGAATGGATTAATTTTTCTATTATTTCCTATGGGGATTTTTGGACTACTGTTGGTCGAAGACGTCGAAGAAGGAGAGGGGAGGCGTGTCCGTAGGCAGAGAGAGAAGAGGAAAGGCATGAGTCTAGGACTGAGAGTAGGGACTTTGAATGTTGGAACTATGCAAAGAAAAGGTAGAGAGCTGGCTGACATGATACAGAGAAGGAAGGTGGACATACAGTGTGTTCAGGAGACCAGGTAGAAAGGTAGCAATGCTAAAAGCTTACGAGCAGGGTTTAAGCTGTTTTATAATGGTGTGGATGGGAAGAGAATATAGTAGGAGTCATCTTGAAAGAGGGGTTTGTCAGGAATGTTCTAGAAGTGAAAAGAGTGTCAGACAGAGTGATAGTCTCAAGTTAGAAATTGAAGGCGTGATGTTCAATGGGGTTAGTGCTTATGCCCCACAGGCAGGATGTGAGCTAGAAGAGAAGGAGAGATTCTGGAGTGACTTAAATGAAGTGATGCAGAGTACCACCAGAGGTGAAAGAGTGGTCATTGGTGCAGACTTCAATGGACATGTTGGTGCAGGCAACAGAGGGGACGAGGAAATGATGGGAAGGTTTGGTATCCAGGACAGGAACACAGAAGGACAGATGTTGATCGATTTTGCAAAAAAGATGGAAATGGCTGTGGTGAATACTTTTGTCCAGAAGAAACAGGAGCATAGGGTGACTTATAAAAGTGGAGGTAGGAGCACACAGGTAGACTACATCTTGTGTAGGCGATGTAATTTGAAGGAAGTCAGTGACTGCAAAGTATTAGTGGGTGAGAGTGTTGCCAAACAGCATAGGATGGTAGTGTGCCGGATGACGCTGATGGTGAGAAAGGTGAAGAAGGCAAAGGCAGAGCAGAAGACAAAGTGGTGGAAGCTGAAAAAGGAAGCATGTCGTGTTGTCTTCAAGGAGGAGTTGAAACAGGCTTTGGGTGGCCAGGAACTGCTTCCAAATGACTGGAGAACCACAGCAAATGTGATCAGGGACACAGGTAGGAGAGTACTTGGTGTGCCCTCTGGAAGGAAAGTAGATAAGGAGACTTGGTGGTGGAATGAGGAAGTGCAGGAGCGTGTAGAAAGGAAGAGGTTAGCTAAGAAGAAGTGGGACATTGAGAGGACCGAAAAGAGTAAACAGGAGTACAGGGAGACACAGCGTAAGGCGAAAGTAGCAGTGGCTAAGGCCAAACAGGGGGAGTATGATGACTTGTATGATAGGTTGGACAGTAAAGAGGGAGAAAATGATCTATACAGGTTGGCACAGCAGAGAAATAGAGATGGGAAGGACGTGCAGCAAGTTAGATTGATAAAGGACAGAGACGGAAATGTATTGACTGATGACAGAAATATGCTGGGAAGATGGAAAGAGTACTTTGAAGAGCTGATAAATGAGGAAAATGAGAGAGAAAAAAGAGTAGAAGAGGTGACCATTGAGGAGCAGGATGTAGCAAAGATCAGTAAGGGTGAAGTGAGGAGGGCATTGAAGAGGATGAACAATGGAAAGGCAGTTGGTCCTGATGATATACCTGTGGAGGTATGGAAGTGTCGAGGAGAGGTAGCAGTAGATTTTCTGACAAGAACATTCAACGAGGTCCTAGAGAGTGAGCAGATGCCAGAGGAGTGGAGAAGAAGTGTGCTGGTGCCCATTTTTAAGAATAAGGGAGACGTGCAATGTTGCGGCAACTATAGAGGGATAAAGTTGATGAGCCATATGATGAAGATATGGGAAAGAATAGTGGAAGCTAGACGAAGGGCAGAGGTCAGCATTTGAACAACAGTTTGGTTTCATGCCAAGAAAGAGCACCACAGATGCAATGTTTGCTTTGAGGATGTTAATAGAGAAGTACAGAGAAGGTCAGAGGGAACTACATTGTGCCTTTGTGGATCAGGAAAAAGCATATGACCGGGTGCCTAGAGAAGAACTGTTGTATTGCATGAGGAAGTCTGGAGTGGCAGAGAAGTATGTTAGAGTGGTGCAGGACATGTATGAGACATTGTGTAAGACAGTGGCGAGGTGTGCTGTCGGTGTGACCGACGAATTCAAGGTGGAGGTGGGACTGCATCAACGGTCAGCTCTGAGCCCCTTCTTGTTTGCTATGGTGATGGACAGGCTGACAGACGAGGTGAGACAAGAATCTCCATGGACTATGATGTTTGCAGATGACATTGTGATCTGTAGTGAGAGCAGAGAACAAGTGCAGGAAGGCAGAGCTGGAGGTAGCGGAGATGAAAATGTTGAGGTTCTCTCAGGGAGTAACGAGAATGGATAGGATCAGAAATGAGTATATCAGAGGGACAGCCCATGTAAGATGTTTTGGAGACAAAGTCAGAGAGGCTAGATTGAGATGGTTTGGACATGTACAGAGGAGGGATAGTGAGTATATTGGCAGTAGGATGCTGAGGTTGGAATTACCAGGCAGAAGGCCTAGAAGAAGACCAAAGAAGAGATTTATGGATATGGTGAAGGAAGACATGAAGGTCGTTGGAGTCAGAAAAGAAGATGCAGAAGACAGGGTGAGATGGAGATGATTTGCTGTGGCGACCCCTGAAGGGAACAACCGAAAGGAAAAGAAGAAGATGGGGATTTTTGTTTTGTCTAACAAACATTCTGACTTACAAGCTTGCCCTCGGAACAGATTAATTTTGTAAGTCAAGGTACCACTGTACTTTTTTAAATATCATTCATACAACTGAGCAGTTTAGGGTGAAGGGTCTGGCTTGGTGGTACTGCAGCCCTTCTGATCAGTAAGCCAGAGCCTTTACCCCTGAGTCACCAATAAGGACAACTGTCTTATTAAGTCTGATAACGCACCTGTTTTCAGACCTTTATTTTTCAATTCGACACAAGTGGAGCACCTGATCCAAAAAACACCACAGTTCCTCAGGAAGCTGCGTTACCATGTATCCATCTCTGAAAGGCTGATTTTGAATGCCTGCGCTGGATTGCCTCTTTGCCTTCCTCCTCCCCTTTATGATCTTTCCTTGCTCTATACTTAATCAGCTCTGATTGGTCACTTGAAAACTTTACACTCAGTACACTGGGATTCAGACCAGAATGATCTCAGATACTGCAGTGTGTGTTGGGATGCCATCTAATTAGAAGGCCCAGGACATGGTGACACAGTAGTATGCCCAAAAAAGATAACTATGGAAACTTTGGATTTACAGCCAGCTCAAACAACCCAGAAGGGAAACTTAACTATGTGCTAACACTTTGGTATCTCCAAACATGGTAATGTGACACTGTAAAAACATCTATGGGCCAAAAAGTCGAGGAAGCATCATATAGCCACTTTAAGGTTCTTACAATTAAACCAGCTTTAAAAGAGCAGCACACTGCCTGAGCTAGTGGAGGCTCTTCTCACTGTCAGTACTTCAAAACAAGTAGGTCATGCTTTCTGTATGGAATAGATAAAAAAAAATAAATAAATAAACAAAAGCACTATCTTTGTTCTTTGCATAAGAGGTTTTTCTCTATGCAGCGCAAATGGGAAGAAACTCAGAGCAACCATCCTGCTCTAGTCTTGCTTGACTTGGCTCCCGTGTCAGCAAAGACAAGACATCACTTTGTAATAACAAGCACATGAGCTATAAACTGTAACCTTTAGAAATCAGCACACATCACAGCAATCTAATTAAACCAGGCAGGAAGTTAATGAGCATACTAATGAAGTGAATCACAATGTTAATTAGAAATATATCAATTTAGCAAGTGTGCACCTGTCTCATCGTCGATTGTGAACCTTCCAAGGCCACTTCCATCACGAATGGAGTACGAAACCTCGCCATCTCGGCCTGTATCATCATCATGTGCTGAAACCTGAAGAACAGATGTCCCAATTCGAGCACTTTCTTGAACTGAAGCATTGACAGCAAAGCTGGAGAAATATGGAGCATAAAGGTTTTCATTGACGTCCACAACCTCCACCTCCACAAAACTGACAGAGAGCAAAGAAACTGGACGTCCTCTGTCTTTGGCTCGAATAGTCAGATTAAAGAATTGTTGGGTCTCATAATCCAGCTCCTTGGTTAAACGGATAGCTCCACTGGTTGCATCCACCTCGAATCGACCATTGTAATCATGACCAAGTGAATACCGGACTTCTCCACCTGGACCGATATCAGGATCTTGAGTATCAATCCAAGCGATAACAGTACCAACTGGGAGATCCTCAAGAGCTCGAGCACTGATTACACTTGGGATGAACACAGGAGGACAATCATTTACATCATCGAGTGTGATATGGAGTATGGTGACAGAAATTTTCTGAGCATTTCTTTCTGCACGGTCTCGGGCTTCCACTTTCAATAAGAAAGACGGCGAGTATTCATGGTCCAACTGTCCAGCAACATATACAATCCCACTGGAGCTGTTGATGCCAAATTGAGAGGTGCTTGTGAGGATGGAATACTGGATCTCTCCATTTGATCCCTGATCTTTATCTGTGGCTTCTACTTGGATCACCTCTGTGCCAATAGGGGTGTTTTCAGGTATGCGTGCTCGGTATCCATTGCCTTGAAGGAACTGAGGAGCATTGTCATTGGCATCCTCAACATAGATGCTTAAGAGATGCCAGGCAGATCTCTGTGGTTGGCCCAAATCATATAATGTAAGGTTTAGGACGTAGCGGGCTGTCCTTTCCCGGTCTAAAGGCAAGAAAATGCTGATCTCGCCACTGAGAGGGCCAATGGTAAAACTGCTATCTGTGTTGCCACTGGAAATAGCATAAAGTATCTGGCCATTAAATCCAGTGTCACTGTCATACGCTTTCACCTGGAACACACTCGAACCAATTTCCATATCCTCGCGAACTGTGATATCTGAAGGGAAGGATTTGTCAAACTGAGGTGCTTGTCGGTTCACTGAGAACAAGTCAATGAACCCTTCCTCTATTTTCGGCTTGCTGTTGGCTTTGGCCTTTTTGAGCAGCTTTTCTGCAAGTCTCTGAGCTACATGTGTCTCAATACAGCTAAAACTATTAGGTGGTGATTTTCCCTGTGCTATGGATATGTTCACAAACATGGGGTCGGAGAAAGTCTCTCCATCTGTGGCAGTGATTTTAAGGTTAAAAGTGCTTTTGGAGTTTGCAGTAATAAGAGACTGACGAAGAGTCATGACTCCAGAATCAGGATTCAGATCAAAGAAGCCATGCTCATTTCCTGAGATAATTTTATACTTCACAAGTTCCAACTCGTCAATGTCTATGGCGGACATAGTAGTGATGACCTCACCAACTGACAAGTCACGGGAAACCATGCCAATGCAGGAGACTTTCTCAAATAGTGGCTTATTATCATTCACATTTTCTAGGTGCACCGTAACATTTACTTCACTCTCTCTCCTGTAGGGGGCACCCCAGTCTGAGGCCCGCACTACAAAGCTGAAGCTCTCGGAGGTCGACTCAAAGTCCAGTTCTTGCCTCGTTGTGATGGCGCCATTAAACTGGTGAATAGTGAATGGCAGTGGCAGCAAACTTGCCATGCTATATGTGATATAACTATTCTCACCATGATCCGTGTCCAAAGCCGTGACAATAATGACTGTGGTCCCAACAGGGATACTTTCGTTGACAAATACTTCGTAGGACTGTTGTGTAAATATTGGGGCATTGTCATTGGCATCTTCGAGCAACACCCGAACTTTAGCCCTGAGTTCACTGTCAACCTCTACCACCTCAAGCTCGAAATCTCGCTGTGTTAGCTTTGTGAGCCACCGAGATGTGCTAATCACCCCAGTCATGCTATCAACACTAAAAAAACCTGAATCAGCAGAAGGTGTAAGAATATATTCAACATCTGATGGCTCTGGACGGAGTTTTACTGCTAACACAACAGTTCTTGGAGGGACTATTTCACTTAGGTTGACCTCATATACCTCCTTCTGGAACCGGAGTTCGACTGGGCTTGGCCGGGACAACTTCAATTGTACTACTTGAACCTCTGATGATTTTTGTGGTGTACCACGATCGCTGGCCTGCACAGTCAGATTCAGTCCAAAGGGGTAACTTTCCCACTCGAGATGCTCAGGAGCTTTAAGAACAAACTCACGAGATCTTTTCTTATCCTCATTAAAATTCCTGTCTATTTCTATCCTTTCAATGCTAAACAGATTAAATGGGTCGCCGTTCACAATGTTTACTGCTTCGATCTCCCCATTCAGTCCTGTATCGGCATCATCAACCGTCACCACGGCAACTGCTGGCGTCGTATCGGCCCAGACAGGCGCTAGTGTCACGACATTGAGGGTGGGTGCATGCTCATTGATCCGTTCTACATGGACAAAAAGTTTAGCAGTGCTGCTGACTCCATTGTTTCCATAAAGCTTCATCCCACGATCTATAGCCTGGATTTCCAAATCATATCGGCTTTTGGTTTCCATGTTCAACTTCCCGCTGAGGGATACAACACCACTGGTTGGATGCACAGCAAAAAGTTCCATCTTCTCCTTGAAGAAGTAGTAAAACTCGCCGTTAGAGCCTGTATCTGCATCCGTGGCTGTGACTTGAGCAATGCTGGTGCGCAGTGGTGTGTTTTCTGCAATTGTGACTGAATAAGTTGTTGGGGAAAAAAGAGGTCGAAGGTCATTCATGTCCAGCACTTGTACACTCACTTTGGTCCATGCCTCCACTGTTTCACCCTTAATAGACGCTTTGACTGTTAGCTGGTAGTTATCCTGAATCTCTCGATTTAAAATGGCGGCGTTCCCTCCTTTGGTGCGTATGCGGAGGAAGCAGAAGTCTCCCAGTGTGTATTCTTCTGCCTTGAAAAATCCTTCATCATCGCCAGCTGTGATTCTGAATCGCACTTCCCATGAACGCTGTTGGAGATCCACACCCATTCGCACCTGGCTGACGGCATATGTCCGCGCAGCAGAATTCTCATATACGGACGCATGGTACAGCGGTTGTGTGAACTGAAACCGTGGCCTGTCACCTTGGCAGCGGACCAGAGGAGGTGGTGACAGGAAGAACACAAGGACCAGACAGAGGAGAGCGGCCCGAATGCCCGCCCAAAGGGCCATGATCATTGCCGTTCCATCACCAAATCCATCCTGCAGGGAAAGAAAGAAGGAATACATGAATGGTTAGTAATTGCAAATTACAGACAAACAAACCAATACCATATTCAGACGTTTTGACTGTAGGTTATGAGGTAATGTGTTTTTGTTTGCCTGTTTTCGTTAAATGAATTTGCATATTAATAAAGTAAAGGTTGATGAAAACAGACGCCATGTAGATTCTGTTGATAGATTAATCAAAATAATGTAAAGATTAGCACTTATTCACTTAAGTGGGGAGGCTGGAGCCTGTCTCAACCAATAGTGGGAAAAGCCGGGGAAAACCATGGCCACCACAAATCAGCACACACACACACACACACACACACACACACACACACACAAACAGACATATTGATAACTATTGCACACAAACACATAATAATAACAACCATTCACAATCACACTCATCCCTAGAGTCAATTAATAGCAGCCGTTTAGCCTAATGTGTGTGTCTTTGGACTGTAGAATAAAACTGAAGTACGCAAAGGAAACTTATTCAAGCACAAGAAGACCATGCACACTTCAAACAGAAACACCCTTGCTGACCACTCGAATCGAACCCAGTCCTTTCTTGCAAAGAGATGGATGAGATAATCAGCACACCACCGCGCTGCCTGCAACAGTTAGCATATTGTATTAATTAGCGATAAACAGAGAATTCTATCAATTTGCAGATTTTCCAGCTTTTGGATTTTCCTGGGTTAGTTTGTTGCTTTCTGTATTATTTTGAACACCACACATTTCTCTACATTCTCAAACATTAAATCTCATCAGGTCATGTTTATTATTAAATGTTTAACGGATTGAGAAATTCACTAACAAGAATTTTATTATTGCCACTCGTAGCACATCTTTTGATGTTTTGTTCATAGTAGCGCTGCATCTACCAGTATTTTATCTGCAGGCTTAATGGATTTACCCTGCGGGTCCGCCTGGCTTTAATAAAGCGCTCATTTAGAGTCTCATTAGGATCTGAGAGAGAGCAGTTAATAAGTTCCACAAAGATGCCATTTTCGGAATTTAATTGCAACTCGGCGTCATTTTGTTTGGTCTGCAGCTTGAATACGGATTACACAATAACAAACACAAGTTCACATATTTTGGGCTCGTCTTATTTAGTTATTTTTTTCAAGCGCCCACTTGGCGGTATGGTAGTGTAGTGGTTACCATGTCCACCTCATGGCAAGAAGGTCCTGGGTTTAAGTCCTGGACTTGGTAAGGGCATTTTTGCCTTATTTTGGTTTTGTTTTTGATTTTTGTTTACCTCTGCCTCTGTCTTACCTCTAACCCATCCAAACTGAGCACACACACTCCGAGCAATGGGCAGTCAGTCACACACACTGAGGTGCCCAAAGAGCAATTGG
>CM045735.1:44289748-44294748 GCA_024760905.1 Plotosus lineatus
GGGGTGACGAGCTGTGACGCCGTGAGCGTGCGTCAGCTTCTCGTGGCCGCCACCGTGGCGCTGTTCGACCGCGTGGTTTGGTTCGTCCGCCAAAAACTAGTTCGTCAGCAGAGACTATATGCTCGCAAATTTAATGTTCTTGAGCTTAAGCGTTCGTCAGTGGAGGTTTTACTGTATATACATATATATATATATATATATATATATATATATATATATATATATATATATATATATATGTATATATATATATATATATACATATATATATATATATATATATATATATATATATATATAGTAGGACATTGACTATTCACGGTTTTGCATTCACGATTTGAGTATTCATGGCCTGCCAAGCAACTGACATGTCACTCAAATTCAGCCAATGGCTGTCCTCCTTCCTGCTGATTGGTTGAGATGATGTAACGCCCCTTTTTCCTCATTTGCGCACAAGATGTCAATGAGCCTTTTTTTAGTGTGCTTTAAGTACCAGTTAAGCTCTAGATGCCATTCAAACGCTGTGCGTCTTCTCTGGCTAAGCGATAGAAAACGCTAGATGTCTCTTCTGAAGAAATAAGACTTTCTCCTGAAGAAATAACAGTTTCCTCTGAACTGTTGTATTAAAGTTTTTTCAATTATTATTCCAGTACAGTACCTAAGTTAATGTTTAGAATGTTTGTGCATGAGATTTTATGTTCTGTAGCATGTTTAACAAACGATACCAAAAGGATAAACTTTATCACGCTTCATGTCCTTTTGCATTGAATGTGACGTCTCCAATATGGCGCTGCCTAGAGGGCGACTTCACGAATGAACAGCCTTACCATCATATGAACTCTTTTTCCCCACAAAACAATCTTTAAGAACACCTGGACATCCCCTGATGGAAAAACACATAATCAGATTGACCATGTGTTAGTCAACTAGCAGTTTAGAAAATCAGATTAAGATACAAGAACCATGAGAGACGCAGACATTGCTTCAGACTACCAGCTAGTTATAATGAAGGTAAAGATTAAGCTAAAGAAAATCATAAAACCCGCCAGCACAAGAATCAAACACGACACCAATAAACTACAGAAAGAACCAGTTAGGAAAGCATACTCACTAGAGCTCTGCAACCAGTTTGCTGTACTTGAGGCCTTAGATGGAGAAGAGGAACATGACATTGAAACCAAATGGACCTGGTTCAACAAAGCTTACAACACAACAGATAAAATACTAGGTAAGAAAAAGATTCCTGGTCCAAGACCAAAGGGAAAAAACACCTCAAGGTCCAGACAGAGAAAGCAAAGTCAGATTAAATATAGGGAGAAAGATAAGGAAGTTAAGAAGCATCTCCAAGCTGACAAACAAAATTGGATTAATAAACAGATGGATGATGCTCAGAAGGCTTCAGACATGGAAATTATGAAGACCTTATATGAAATAACAAAAAGTATCTGCAACGGATAAGCCCTGCATTCCCACCACCATCAGCGACAAGGAGGGGAACACCATCACAGATGACTTAGCCCGATGGAAAGAACACTTCGAAGAAATTCTTAACCGTGCAACGCCACCTGATCCAATAACAATTAATGCATATGAAATCTCATAAATTTATGCAATTAACACAGAGCCGATCAATAAGAAAGAAGTAAGCCAAGATATCAGATCCCTAAAGAATGGAAAGGCAGGTGACTCTGACTACATTGTAGCAGAGCTTCTTAAGGCTGACCTTGAAGCATCCACCCAAAAGCTACATGAAATAATACAACTGATCTGGGAAGAGATGCGAGTCCCCTTGCAACAGTTAAAAGATTTAATAGTCAAGCTACCCAATACAGGAAATTTAAGAGAACGCACAAACTGGCAAGGCATAACACTACCAATTATCGCAAGCAAAATACTAGGTAAGGTGCTCATGGAGTGAATGAAGAAGGGAGTACAGGGATCCTTCACTTTCCGCAGTTAATGGGGACCAAGATCCCCCCGCGACCGCCAATTTCTGCAAAGTAGGATCGATCCCCCTGACTCACTTATACGTGCCTGTATATGTGTATATAAAATCAATACATACATATTCATCGCAATAAATGCTTATAATAACAATTAAACTTTCAAAAATAATTCACAAGACATAAATAAAATATAAACACACACACATACAGATGCGCGCACACACATCTGAATGGCTTCAATTAAAAACTGGTGTAAAGCAGGGCTGCATAATGTCTGGCTTTTTATTCCTTCATGCCATTAATTGGATAATGCACGAAACAACTACCCAAACCAACACTGGAATCAGACTGAAATTTACCAGCCAACTGGAAGACCTAGACTTTGCAGTTGACATCACACTCATTTCAACCAGCCACAGCCAAATGCAAAAGAAGATGGACAAGTTATCAGAGACAGCCCAGAGAGTAGGACTCAACATCAGCCAATCGAAAACTTGTGTAATGACAGAAACCCCAAGAACCAAAAGCCAATCAAGTTCCAAAGTGGCCAAGACATCCCAGAAACCAGTGACTTCACCTACCTGGGAGCCTGTGTAAGTACTGATGGAGGTGCAGACAGAGACATGGAAAGTATGCTCAGCGAGGCAATGCTGGCATTCAGGAATCTGAGGAAAGTGTGGGGCTCTAAACAATACAGCAGGAAAGTCAAAATCAAGCTATTCAGCACCCTTGTGAAACCTAGCCTCCTGTACAGAGTGAAACTTGGAAGACAAACATCAAAGACTACGAGAAGCTTGATTCCTTCCAGTACCAGTGTCTCAAGAGAGGTTTGGGCATCTTTTGGCCATATGTAATATCAAGAGATGAATGCAACCGTGAGGGAGGGGCACCAGCCAGTGTCTCCCTCACGCCGGTCCCAAGCCCGGATAAATGCAGAGGGTTGCGTCAGGAAGGGCATCCGGCGTAAAACAAATGCCAAATAAAACATGCGAGTCATAGCAAGAAAATTCATACCGGATCGGTCGAGGCCCGGGTTAACAACGGCCGCCATCAGTGCTGTTAACCAACAGGGTGCTGGTGGAAATTGGACTACTGTTGGTCGAAGACGTCGAAGAAGGAGAGGCGGGAGGCTTGTCTGTAGGCAGAGAGAGAAGAGGAAAGGCATGAGTCTATGACTGAAAGTAGGGACTTTGAATGTTGGAACTATGACAGGAAAAGGTAGAGAGCTGGCTGACATGATGCAGAGGAGGAAGGTGGACATACTGTGTGTTCAGGAGACCAGGTGGAAAGGTAGCAAGGCTAGAAGCATAGGAGAATGGTTTAAGCTGTTTTTTCATGGTGTGGATGGGAAGAGAATCATCTTGAAAGAGGAGTTTGTCAGGAATGTTCTAGAAGTGAAAAGAGTGTCAGACAGTGATGCGTCTCAAGTTAGAAATTGAAGGCGTGATGTTCAGTGTTGTTAGTGCTTATGCCCCACAGGCAGGATGTGAGCTAGAAGAGAAGGAGATATTCTGGAGTGAGTTAGATGAAGTGATGCAGAATACCCCCAAAGATGAAAGAGTAGTCATTGGAGCAGACTTCAATGGATATGTTGGTGCAGGAAACAGAGGGGACGAGGAAGTGATGGGCAGGTTTGGTATCAAGGACAGGAACACAGAAGGACAGATGTTGGTAGATTTTGCAAAAAAGGATGGAAATGGCTGTGGTGAATACTTTCTTCCCGAAGAGAGAGGAGCATAGAGTGACTTATAAAAGCGGAGGTAGGAGCACACAGGTAGACTACATCTTGTGTAGGCGATGTAATTTGAAGGAAGTCAGTGACTGCAAAGTAGTAGCGGGCGAGATGTTGCCAAAAAGCATAGGACGGTGGTGTGCAGGATGACGCTGATGGTGAGGAAAGTGAAAAAGGCAAAGGTAGAGCAGAAGACAAAGTGGTGGAAGCTGAAAAAGGAAGAGTGTTGTGTTGTCTTCAAAGAGGAGTTGAAACAGGCTTTGGGTGGTCAGGAAGTGCTTCCAGATGACTGGACAACTACAGCTAATATGATCAGGGAGACAGGTAGAAGAATACTTGGTGTGTCCTCTGGAAGGAAAGTAGATAAGGAAACTTGGTGGTGGCACGAGGAAGTGCAGGAGTGTGTACAAAAGAAGAGGTTAGCTAAGAAGAAGTGGGACATAGAGAGGACCAAAAAGAGTAAACAGGAGTACAGGGAGACACAGCATAAGGCAAAGGTAGCGGTGTCAAAGGCCAAACAGAGCGCGTATGATGACTTGTATGCTTGGTTGGAAAGTAAAGAGGGAGAAAATGATTTATACAGTTTGGCACAGCAGAGAAATAGAGATGGGAAGGATGTGCAGCAAGTTAGAGTGATTAAGGACAGAGAGGGAAATGTATTGACTGATGACAGAAGTGTGCTGGGAAGATGGAAAGAGTACTTTGAAGAGCTGATGAATGAGGAAAATGAGAGAGAAAAAAGAGTAGAAGAGGTGACTGTTGAGGACCAGGAAGTAGCAAAGATTAGTAAGGGTGAAGTGCGGAGGGCATTGAAGAGGATGAAGAATGGAAAGGCAGTTGGTCCGGATGATATACCGGTGGAGGTATGGAAGTGTCTAGGAGAGGAAGCAGTAGATTTCCTGACAAGAACATTCAACAAAGTCTTAAAGAGTGAGAGGATGCCAGAGGAATGGAGAAGAAGTGTGCTGGTGCCCATTTTTAAGAAAAAGGGAGATGTGCAGAGTTGTGGCAACTACAGACGGATAAAGTTGATGAGCCATACGATGAAGTTATGGGAAAGAATAGTGGAAGGAAGACTAAGGGCAGAGGTCAGCATTTGTGAACAACAGTTTGGTTTCATGCCAATAAAGAGCACCACAGATGCAGTGTTTGCTTTGAGGATGTTAATAGAGAAGTACAGAGAAGGTCAGAAGGAGCTGCATTGTGCCTTTGTGGATCTGGAGAAACCATATGACAGGGTGCCGAGAGAGGAACTGTGGTATTGCATGAGAAAGTCTGGAGTGGCAGAGAAGTATGTTAGAGTGGTGCAGGACATGTATGAG
>CM045735.1:44299748-44302248 GCA_024760905.1 Plotosus lineatus
TTACTGAGCTCTCAATTTCCTCTGATTAATAAACATCCCATTGATTTACATTATGGTTTAAAATGAACAGTCTATGCTGTAACTATCAATAACTTTCTAATTGGCCTATCAGGTCCAAATGAAAGCAAGACCGAGTCAGGACAGAGTTAAAATTAAGTCGAGTCAGAGTCAGGATCGAGTTCAAATTATAGTGAGTGAGAGTCAGATTTGAGTCCAAATTAAATTACGTCAAAGTCAGGATCGAGTCCAAATGAAAGTGAGACTGAGTCAGGATTGAGTCCAAATAAAATGGAGTGAGAGTCAGGATCAAGTCCAAATGAAAGAGAGACCAAGTTAGAACAGAGTCCAGATTAAATCGAGACAGGTTGGAGTCAGAATCAAGTCCAAATCTAATTGAGACGGCGTCAGGATCAAAACTAGAAAACATCAATACTTTCTTTAAGGACAAGTCTTTACTTTACCTTGTTATCTCGTCGGGTTTGCGTGTACATTAAAGTTATTTTCGCAGCTTCCTGAAAAACTGTCCATATTTAGCAACACAAATCTCCAAATTCTGATCAATATAGAGATCGAACCCAGAGCCAGCTTACAGATACAGGGATTATGTTACACCTTTAACATCAATGATTATTTCCTGAAAACTGGACACACAGACTCACACACAGACACAGACACACACACACACACACACACACACACACACACACACACACACACACACAGACACACACACACATGGCTTACATCACTATGAATAATGTAAGTAACTCTGAATGAATGGTTTCTACTTCAGCTTTAACACAAAAGTTTCGATTGTTATTAAACACTACCATGTGTGAAAATCTGAAACAAATTTTGTGTGTGGGTGTGTGTGTGTGTGTGTGTGTGTGTGTGTGTGTTTGAACATGCTTTCTTTTTAAAATGATATATGACCATCACTGACGTCAAGCTTTATAAGCAATTATGTCAGGATCTTCAATTGTTATAAACACAACAGTATAGTTTTTCAGGCAGGTACCCTTCTCATGCTGCCAATGACACATAACTTAGCAGTAAATGATGCCAACATTAGCAAAATCTCCTTATCTAGCAGAATGTTTCCCCTTCCTGCCACCTTTTAGCTATATTAGTTATCTAACTGGTTAACAGGACATTACTCATCAGTTAAACGATGCTAACATTATCTAAACATAGTCGAGGCAGTGGTGACCTGGTGCTGGATCATTGATCACAAGGCCTGGAGTTCAAGCCTCAATCGCAACGAGTTGTCACTGCCCCCCCCAGTGCACTAGGCCAGCCATGCCTCTCACTGTCTATGGTGTGAGGTTCATGTAAAAAAAACATTGTTGACTTTCGTCAAGAGTAACTGCATAGCCGACAGCATGTTTCTGCCATGTGATGGCCTGGCAAGCTGTCCAGGGTGTACGCTGCCCTCGTCCAGAGTCGTGCCAGACTCCCTGAGACCCTAATTAGGATTAAGCGGTTCAGAAAATGAATGAATGACTGAATGATAGCTAGCTAGTGTGGAGGATCAAATCAGGAGTATCAGGCGCCATTGGGTGCACTGCAGGTTTTGGACCAATGAACTGAGAAGGCGTTTGGGCTGCCGGTCTAAAATGTCATTATGTCATATATTTGGTCCTCCATAAATCATAAATCTTATGCCAATTTCTGGACTCCCTGATGACATAATCAAATTAATTACTGATTATTAACAGCATCAATATGATTAAAGACAGCAATTTAATTATTTTCCTTTTGGCTTTTTCCCTTTTTCAGGGGTTGCCGCAGCAAGTCATCTGAATTTCATGTTTGATTTGGTATAGGTTTTTATGTCGGATGCCTTTCTTGACACAACCCTTTACCAAGGGACAGAAACACGCTGACGGCTATGCAACAATGGTTCTTTTACCAAACCTCTCACCATAGACAGAGAGAGACATGGCCGACCTTTGATAACCCAGATAGCTGCACTGGGGGGACGATGACAACATTGTGGAGAGTGGGACTCGACCCCTCAACCTTAGGATCAGCGATCCAGCGCCCTCTACCACCAGGCCACCACTGCCCGCAAAATGTATATTGAAATAGTACAGTGGTACCTTACCTTACGATAGTCTCAGCAAACGGAAAATCCAGGTTATGAAAAACATTTTCCAAAATTTTTTGTCTCTGCATACGAAACAAGTTCTCCTTACGAAACATGCCTAACAAGCCATTCAAACATTCAAACGCGCCATTCAAACATTCAAACAATGCACGAGCTGCTTTCCTATTGACTGTCTTCCAACATCCTGCCCCACTGGTCTCCTATTGGCGAGGAGGGATGACGCAGCTCCCTATCATTGGCTATCTCCCAACATCCCGCCCTGCTGGCGTTCCATTGGCTAGGAGGGATGACGCAGCCCCCTCCCATTGGCTATTATGGAGCTGCATCTCCCATAATGCTTTTCGTGTAAAGGGCAGAGTTACAGTAGGCCCTTGACTATTTGCGGTTTTG
>CM045735.1:44309748-44352248 GCA_024760905.1 Plotosus lineatus
CCTTGGGACATCCCTGCTTCTGGTTTCAACTTGCTCCCTGTGAAAGTGCAGACTTTTTCTCTCTCTCTTTCTTTCCTGAGCTCTTTTCAAGCACAATACGTATTTCTTTAGTGTGTGTGGGAGTACGTATGTGTGAATGAGAGACAGACAATAAGATGGGATTTGACCAAAGTATTACACACACTTGCACAGAGACTCTCTCTCTCTCTCTCTCTCTCTCTCTCTCCACTTTTTCTCAGAAAGATAATAAACCTTTACAGTCAGCCACTGTCTTCCAGCATCACGTTTCACACCGACCTTCCTCCCCGTCCAAGAAGTGATGAGCAACAATTGGCCATGCAAAGAGCGTCAGCAAAATGAGAGGAGAAATGTTCTCAAGTGATGTGAAGTGGGCAGGGGTGGGGTTCAATGAACTGACCTTTCAGGTGAGTGATAACCAATCAAAGTTTAAAGATACGGTTGATTAACAGATGTCATCAAACAGTTCTACAAAACCTTTTCCTATTCACTTTCATCGAATTCGCTTACGGTTCAGCGGCAAAGTGATTAGCATGTCACCCGTCATTTCGTGCTTGAATGCGGCTGTAGTTTAATGCAAAGGTGTTAAACTTATGACTCGCAAAAGATTTCAAAGAATATGATGATCGTACATTTTTTTCCATCAACCATTACCATGAAACCAAATTCATCATCCTTCCACTAGATAGCAGGAACCTCACTAACTCACTCAGTAGCTGAATGTGAATCCTGCTAGGATCACAGGGAGGCTGGAGCATCTCAGCAAACATCAAGCAAGGCATCGCAAATCCAACACACACACCATCCTTCGCATTCAAACCTAGGGAATTTTACACTAATGGGAATGCCTTTGGACTGTTGAAGGAAACCGGAGTACCTGGGGGAAACCCATGCAAGCACGGTGAGAGAGTACAAACTACAAACAGAAACACCCTCACCAAGCCCAGGACTCAAACCCAGGACCCTCTTGCTTTGAGGTAGACAGGCTAACCATTAGAGGACAGCCTATTTCTAATAAAGAAAGTTTTCAGGCTAGCTTGTTGATAAGTGATTTCTCATCAGTGATTCTGGAGAAGGGGTGGGATTAAGTATGTTTTGATTTCTTCCCACTTCTTTTCGAGTATGTACATGGATGATAAGATGTAACTTTGCTCTGTGATGATATTTGTTTTGAAATGCTTTTTATTTTCTTACATTCCTCTATCACTGCCTCTATTGTTTTATGGTTCATACTCAAAACATATAAGCTAAATTAACTAAGTCAAATGTCAGAAAAGAAAAGTAGTTAAAAAAAAAGAGGACAAACTCCTAAACCAATTAATTTAAGGTGCAGATTTCATGGTTGCCCTTTTTAAATATACACTCATTGATTATTCAACCCTTGATGATCTAGAAATTAAGTAATGCAGCCCTCAGTTAGACACCCCTGGTCTGATAAGTCAGTAAGTGTATAAGTGTGTGTGTGTGTGTGTGTGTGTGTGTGTGTGTGTGTGTGTGTGTGTGTGTGTGTGTGTGTGTGTGTGTGTGTGTGTATGATCTCATTACTTCCCCTGAGTATTGTGAAGATACACTCTAACTTCAAAGATTAATGGAGTACGAAGAAGAGCCGCTCAGGATTATACGATTATTAACACAGTGTTCAGTAAAGAGTAAAAATTGGGGACGTGAAGTGGGAACCCATCAGAGGTCCTCATTCTCTCTGCTTTTCACCAATTAACACGCACCCAATTCTCACCCGCCCCTTTGTATTTAACCATCAAGACACATCTCGACTACATATCTCGTACATCACTTGCTTTACTACCAATCACCAAAAAATCCCAACTTTAATAGATACATGGTGCTTGGTCATATACAGCATTTGGTGGACATCTGTATCCAGAGTGACTTACCTTACTGATTCCTTCATACAACTGAGCAACTGAGGGTTAAGGGCCTTACTCAAGGGCCCAAAAGTGGTACATTGGCGGTACTGGCTTTAACTGCCAACCCTTAGGTCTCTTTACCTGTAACAATACCCATGATCCCATCTACCTGCTTTTTACAAGGTTCCACCTTGATCAGTCCGTTTATAGCTACAAACACTACCCGAGTATCAGGTGTCCATGTTTGTAACTACTAAAATCACCCCGTCACACCTGTCGCTCTCTTGTTTAACCACTAAACACTACCTGACTCATACATTCTGAAACAGTACCCCATCAGACCTGCCCCTCTTCACGGGGAAATGGTAGTCTTGTTTCATGCCCCTTCTTTTTAAAAACAACTTCTTACCACTTGGTCCGCCCCTTTCCACCCATAAACACCATGAGCCCATGTTTCGACCACTGTTCCACCTAGCCCTCTTTTCTAACCACTAAATACCCCCAGAGGCTCCTCTTCTCCATCATATTATTCCAAAACAACACACCTCTCCATCTTTTTTGGTAAATGATACCCATGTTACGCGTTTTACCCTCAAGCAGGATTCAGGTCTGTTATCTGCCCTGTTTATAGTGTTATTCAGTACCTCCCACTCCCATTACACCTGCTTAATTAAGGCCAATCGGACGCACCAACAGAACCCAATCATAATTTTCTGGATTAAAATAACACCGGCGGCATGATGTGTTTGTGCTTAGCATGTCTGTTTTAGAACAAGAAGGTACTGGGTTCAAATTCCGAGCTCAGGGAAGGGGTTTCTTTGTGGAGTTTGCATGGTTTCCCTAATCTTCCATGGGCTTCCTCTGGGTACTCTAGTTTCCTCCAACATTAGGCTAACTATCTTTTTCTAAATTGCTCCAGGGGCAGCAAAGCGGTGTCATGCTTAGCATGTCTGCTTGACAGTCAGAGGGTTGCTGGTTTGAATCCTGGGCTCGTTCAAGTCATTTCTGTGTGTAGTTTACATATTCTCCTCATATTTACATTGGTTTCGTCTGGGTACTCTGATTTTATCCCTTAGTACAAAGACATGCACAGTGGGCTAACTGGCTACTCTAAATTGCCCCCAGGTGTGAGTGTAAGCGTGGATGGCTGTCTGTTGGACCTTACTTACTGATGAGCTGAGATACGTGCCAGCCTCGCAACCTTGTAGGATTAGCACTTCAGTGCCGACAGGACCAGGGAATGCAAGGTACACCTGGAGCAGTTTGTCAGTGAGTAAGGCCCAACACACACACACACACACACACACACACACACACACACACACACACACACACACACACACACACACACACACTTACACTGACACTCACACCTCGGAGCATTTGATAAGGCCTGGGCATGTCTTTGGACTGTGGGAGAAAACCTGAGTAGTTTCTGGGGGAAACCCACGAATGCACAGGAAGACCTGCAAACGCCACAGAAACTTCCTCGCCGAGTTTGGTACTCGGGCCCAGGACCTTCTTGCTGTGAGGCGAGCATGCTAACTGCTAAGCCACAGTGCCTCCGTGTTTATGAATTTGAATGAGATTGCTCCAAAGTATTAGTGTGCAGGTCAGAAGAGGATTCGGGATCCATTGACTGGACTTAGTACTGATGCAAGCAGTGGAAGCAGTGGAGAGGTCTACCTCAACGACGATGACAACGATGAAATCCTGGTACCTCCATCTCATCCGCAACAGTCTCCAGATGTCTTTTATTATGGCTTGGAACGGAGAGTGTGGGTTTCCTTATTCGGATATGAGTTAAGAGTTTTGTGGAGTCATGTTAAGTCATGATAGAAGAGAAGACAGATCGATAAGGAAGATTTAATCACGGCATGAATGGACCTTCAGGGAAAGTGTGTGTGTGCGGGGGGTTTGCCATTTATCGCTGCCAACATATTGACCGCACCTTTAAAAACACTCAGGAACTGGAGGGCCACTACTCGACAAGAGTGTTTGTGGGTGTTTGTGGGTGTGTGTGTGTGTGTGTGTGTGTGTGTGTGTGTGTGTGTGTGTGTGTGTGTGTATGTGTGGGGGGGAGGGGGATGCATGTATGCTGTATCCTGTATCACCATTACAACAAGACCAGCAAGCCCCAGGCAAACATCTACTCATCTAGTCATGAGTAATTCACCGTCCTCACCATCTGCCCACTGATACCCCCACACACTCATGCACTCATGGACATATGCTTTAACCCAAGTTTAGATCCAACATCCAACCGTTCATAATTATCCAATAGCTATGCTGTAGCACTTAATGCTCCTGGTAGTAATGTGACGTCATTTCTTTACAAATTATGGGTGAATGATGGGCCTGAACTTGGGAAACACTCCGGTTTAAACAGCACACATATTGTTAGCATGAACTTAATTTAATATTCGTGCTGTCGGGCAAAAATTTTTTAAAAAATCAGTGGAAACACCATCAATCTGGTACATAATGAAATTTGGAAACGTTAGCCATAACACCGTGAGCTGTTTTACTCATATTTCAAACACTCATTATGTGCAGTTTGTCTGTGAAAGTGTTTATCCGGTTTATGAAATAATGTCTGTTGGAGTCGGGAACATGAACCGAGTCTCGTTTTGTTTTTAGCATCAGTCCTCCCTCCTTGCAGCTCTTGTTTCCATGCGCCCCGGTTCTCGATCCGTGAACAATTAAAGGGGAAAAAAAGCTCCTTCAGGAAACAGAAAACGCTTCTGGGGTAGAAAAGCATGATTTGCTCCTTCCCTCAATACTGTTATTCCTCCTCCCACCCCCTTCTTCTTTTACTCCTTCTTCACCCTGAAGCCATCACGTCGTTCAGAGACGAGAAGTACATAGAACGTGGCGCGTGCTCGTCTTACACTTTGTGTCGTGGCAATTTCATTACAGTGTATTATATCGTGGAATATTTTATTACAGGATTATAAATTAGCACTTGAATTAGCATGAAGGGTTTTGTTTTCGTCAATGGTTAGGAATTGTCAAAAAAAGGGGTGATTGCTGCACCAAAATGATTTCTTATGAAAAAAAAAAATCGAATAAATGTTATGTTCTGTAATTACATGCGTAATTTATAAAGCATATTAAAGAGTAAAATTAAATCCCCCGAATTGATGACTGTGTTTGAAGATATGATTCAAATGATACACGATGCTCTCACTGATGAAAAAGAAATTACTGCCATGGGAAAATTACATGAGAAAAAAGAAACCACCAAAAATTTTGTGGGTGTAAAAAACAAAAAACAAAACAAAAAAGGAATGAGCTGTTCAGGATGAATCCTGCCTTTCCACTATGTCGGCTGAGATAGATGCCAGTCTCACCATGACCCTAGTAGGGCTAAATGGTTCAGCAAATACAGGGCAGTGTTAGTCTAGTGGTGAAGGTGCTGGATCACTTATCGCAAGGTTGGAGGTTCAAGACCTACTCTGAATGGGTTGTCATTGCCCCCCCCCCCCCACCCATCCCCAGTCCAGCTAACTGGTTTATTAAAGGCCGGCCATGTCTCTCACTGTCTATGATGTGAGGTTCATGTAAAAGAACCATTGCTGACTTTCATCAAGAGGAGCTTCATAGCCATCCGTGTGTTTCTGCCTTGCAATGGCCTGGCGAGCTGTCCAGGGTGTACTCTGCCCCGACCTGGAGTCAGCTGAGATGGGCGCCAGCCTCACTATTACCCTAATTAGGATTAAGTGGTTCAGAAAATGAATGAATGGTTCAGAAAATGGAAGGATGGATGATGATGATGATGATAATAATAATAATAATAATAATAATAATTATGGAAAGAATACTTCAAGGACCGCCCATTGGGACTGAAGTCACCAAGGTAGTCAACAAACTCCTTGATGGTTGGGCTCCGGGGGTGGATGAGATCTGCCATGAATATCTCTGCTGTAAAGCGGAGCCTGTACCGGTCTGTCGTGGTGAAGAGGGAACTGAGCCACAAGGCAAAGCTCTCAATTTAGCAGTCGATCTACGTTCCAACCCTCATCTATGGTCACGAGCTTTGGGTAATGACTGAAAAACAAGATACAAGCGGATGAAATGAGCTTCCTTCGTAGGATGGCAGGGCTCTCCCTTAGAGATAAGGTGAGAAGCTCAGCCATCCGGGAGGAGATCGGAACAGAACCACTACTCCTCCGCATAGAGAGGAGTCAGGTGAGGTGGCTCGGGCATCTGATTAGAATGCCTCCCGAATGCCTCCCTTGTGTGGTGTTTCAGGCATGTTCCGTTGTTAAGAGAGCCCGGGGTCGACTGAGAACACACTGGAGAGACTATGTCTCTCGGCTGGTCTGGGAACACTCCCCCCAAATCCCCACCCCCACACCCCCGGAGGAGCTGGAGGAGGTATTGGTGGAGAGGGATGTCTGAAACTTACTGCTTAGGCTGCTGTCCTTGTTACCGAACTCCGGAACAAACAGAAGATGAGATGAGAAGATGATGATAATAACAATAACAACAACAACAATAATAATAATAATAATAAAATCTCACATGTGGAAATAAATTATTAGATGTTCATGACTTCAGCATTAAGCAAGTTAAAAAGTTTTGACATTATGGTTCATATGAAGAATTGCTGGTTTTGGCGGGGGTTTGCATGCCCCAAGTGCCCTTGTTTGATACAAAAGTATTAAACTTAAATCTTCAATTATTGAAAAGTCATTATCACTGTGACCTGATAATTACTTTAACTGGACATCTGGCAACCCCCCATGATAATGCTTATATTTTTAAATTTCACCATTAAAAGAATATAATTTGTAATAAAAGTAAGTGATTACATTTACTGAACTGTTAAATACGTTTGTGTGTTTTTTAAATCTCTTTGGACTTCAGGGAAAGTGTTGTTTGGACACTATCATATTTGGATATTATTTGTTATAGTCGAATGAAATCATAAAATGTATGATTAAGATGTTATTTTTTTATGATTGTTACTTCTACACAGTAAGGCACGTACTATATATTTATGGTTTGAAACATTTTAAATTTAATGAATCCTTGGGCTCAAACCCAGGACCTCCTCCATCCTTCATCATCCACATAATCCCAGCATCACAGATTAGAAAAAAAATGTACCGATGTCTCCAAAATGAGTTTAAGAGATATAAGAGGAGAAATACTGCATTTACAGGAAGAGTCTCACCACACGAGTGCTCTTGAATTTAATAAAACACCCATTATAATCTGCACATGGGCGAGATGGAGAAATAATTGGCCCTAAATACCAGTGTTAGTCTTTATACAGTAAAACAAATTCTCTAAAGTAAAGACACTTAAAAATAATAATGCACTGAGCTATTTATTGACCTAAAGTAATAAACAGGACTGTACTATAAACCAAATCAATATTAGTCACACCCACGCTGTGCCTTGAAAACTGCATCCACTGTTAGATTCGGGCTTTAACTGTTTCATGAAATAATAATCCTGAATGCTTTTGCTGCACTTAAAGAGTAGCAGTATTGGTCATCTTTACAAATTAATTTGTGCATGTGTAATACATTTCAGTCTTAGAGATGCTTATTTTTACATAAATGACTATAAAAAGCACAGCACTGGTTATGTTATCTGGTCGGCTACTAGCGTCTTGTGGTCGCTTGCTTTAGTAACAAAACGAAATGTTTTCCGTGATTTCTGCGCTTGTTGTTTTTGCAGCACAGTACTGGCAAATAAAGTGTTATGCTACACGTGTCAGTGATGTAACCCAGTGAATCCAATCAGCTCATGTCCCTACCAAGCTGGAGCAGCCAAATCAGAAAGACAACATGTCTCTGAGCATATGCATGCAGTCGTAACACCCACACACAGTTTAAAAATCGGGCAAGGACTGATGTCAGAAGGAACGGCTGATGTCATACGTAACTGATTAAATAGCTAGTAACATTCATTCACCACAGGTACCATTTAAAGTGAAAAAATACTCATTCAAAACATGCGGTGCAATGAGTTTAACCTTAAAGAAGCTGAATGATGATTTTAATTCAAATTCATTTGCTCAGAATTTGTGTAATACTTTGTGATATTTGTTAAATAGCTTTTCAATCTAAAAGTTTTGAATACAACATGAAGCAGTGTTGCAAAACGAGCTTTTTAAATTATTGCTGGGCTGAACTATTTTAAGCTAAGAATAACGTCAAAAAATGTCCACTGTCTGCACCCCATTGCTGATTGATGCTGATTGTCGATTATATATAGACTGCACATGATTGGCTGTGATGTACAGTATGTACCGTATTTTAAGGACTATACGTCGCTCCGGAGTACATGTCGCATCGGCCAAAAATGCATAATGAAGAAAAAAACATATATAAGTCGCACTGGACTATGAGTCACAGGCTCATGGAAACGGTCTACCTTGGCTTGGAAATCTGCTGGCAGTTTATGTGACGTTGTGGTCCTCACTCTGATAGAGAGGCGGTTGCGTTTCATGAAACGGTAACACCAAGAAAGTCCTCATGCAAAGTAATTTATATTCATCTCCTTGACAACTACCTGGACGTGGAGATGCAAATGCACTGTTGACAAGCCTCTCCTTGCAGCACGTTGCACAAACCCCCATGTGCAAACTGGTTCCTCTAGCTGTGGCCATCTAGCTTTTAGCCCACAATTAGCATTTTTTTTTTGTTTTCTTCATTGCAGTAATTGTTATCTCCACTTTTCTCCAGTCCCTCACTAGTTTCTCATTCACTCCAAACTTTCTTTCTGCTGCTCGATTACCATTTTCTACTGCATATTTCACTACTTGCAGCTTGTAATCCGCAGAATAGGATTTTCTTTTTGGGTCATTTCTTCAGTGGTGGATGAGCAGGTACTGGTACCCAAGCCTAGAGTGCTCTCTTGTGGTTGTGAGTATAAAAATAACAAACATGCAAAATTATGTTTGTTATGATGACGAACGGAGTGAAATGTAATGATTTCACCTATAAGTCACTCTGGAGTATAAGTCGCACCTTCAACCAAAGTACGAAAAAAGTGCGACTTATAGTCCGGAAAATATGGTACATGTTCGGTAATTAAACTGAATACCAAAACATTGAGGCTCATACAATAGTGTCCAGAGTAAACAACATACAATCTAACTCAAGTAGGGAAACAGACTTTCACCAAGAAAAACAACACCAAGTATGAACAGGAGAACAGAATATGAACTTGTTAAAAGGATAATTAAACTGATAACACGGATGATACAAATGAAAATGATTGAGTGAAAGGTGGTGAAAAAAAGCTCAGCGTTAGCCTTTCCTTCTTTCACTTCAGACCATAGTCTGCAAATGTTGGGGAAATTAATTAATATATTTATTTATACATGTATTTATGTATTTATTTATTTAATTTGTTTCAGAACTTTAAACAAGTCGTGCTACTCTTACAACATCAAAGATCTCTATCAGCTCCGCCTTCAAGCGGTACATAAATCTCTATATTAATGTTTGAAATATTGCTACAAAGTAATAGAAAAATTGGTCATACAAAAGAAATTAATTTCTCTTAATCTTCATAAACCATATTTGCATTTGTATAAATGGATATGTGTTATTTGATAACAACATTAATATTATTAAAGCTACATTATTCAAATAACTAGTACACTTTACCTTTAGTAAAAATGGAACTATGTTTCGATTCGGGTCACGGGAACGCTGGATCACTACACCACCTTGCTGCCCAATAAAAATTTCAGCTGATGAAACTAATAAGGTGAATAAAGATAGAATTATTTTTTGTTTATTTTTTTGTGTAACTTCATGAATTTGATTAGAAGAATGAAATTAAAACAAGTATAACATGCGAATCAAAAGCACAGACATTTTTCTTCTGATGTAAACTGTCCTTGGTTAGATGGAGAAAAACAGACTGCTGTGATTTTTTTTTTATGATTAATCTGAAGGTGTAAAATGTTAGCAACATTTTTTTAAATTATATACAGGACCCACGATATTACATTTATTAAAAAAAAAATAGAACTGAATTATAGTGACTCAAGTGTTTTTCATGGCGTATGATGAGAAAAGTGCATTCTTTAACCACACACAGGGCGGCACGGTGGCGTAGTGGTTAGCACATCGCCTCACAGCAAGAAGGTCCTGGGCTCAGTGAGGGTGTTTCTGTTGGGAGTTTGCATGCTCTCCCTGTGCTTGTGTGGGATTCAACCGGGTACTTCAGTTTCTTTCCACAGTCCAAAGACAAGCCCTGGTCAGGACTGGCTGTTCCAAATTACCCCTAGATATGAGTGTGAATGGTTTTGTGTGTGAGCGTGTGTTGACCCAGTGATGGTCTGGTTCACTGTTCAGGGTTTACTCTGCTTTCACCCAGTGTCGACTGAAATAGGAGCCAACTTCTCTGCGACCCTAATAGGATTAAACAGTTCAGTGAATAAATGGATGTTAGAGGGGATCAAGCTCAACTGAAGCATAACATTAATTGACAGAAAGTCCTCACAATGACAGAAATACACACCTCTATATGTATGTGTGTGTGTGTGTGTGTGTGTGTGTGTGTGTGTGTGTATTGTGGCTGATAAGTACGTATGCTGATGGACTTCATTTGAGGTTCTTATCAGTCCAGAACATGAACAAATGCACACACACACACACACACACACACACACACACACACACACACACACACAGTCTTCTCTGACACACAAATACATCCACATGAATGAATCCGCATGCATGAGTGTGCACACACACAGAGACATTTTTAAGGTCTTTGAGGTACTTGAGGCAATATCAGTACTTTAATCTTTGAGAGTGAGTGAGAGAGAGAGATCGAGAGAGAGATAGATAGAGAGAGAGAGAGAGAGAAAGAGATAGAGAGAGAGAGAGAGAGAGAGAGAGAGAGAGAGAGAGAGAGAGAGAGAGAGCAAAAAGGTAACCTTTCTGTTCTCATTCTTGTCCTTCATCCATCGTGACTCAGAGACCAGGCAATGTGTGGTTAGAAAGCAGAGACAGAAAGAGAAAGAGAGCGAGAGAGAGAGAGAGAGAGAGAGAGAGAGAGAGAGAGAGAGAGAGAGAGAGAGAGAGGGAGGGAGAGAGAGAGAGAGAGAGAGGGAGGGATTCCTGTCTACTGGAGTTCTCGCTCCATTGTCTGTGTCAGTGTGGAAGCAGGTCAGGTTCCATCACATCACACACTGACACACACTCCATCACGCACTTAGAGACGCTGTAGGGCAGGGAAAGTGTGTGTGTGTGTGTGTGTGTGTGTGTGTGTGTGTGTGTGTGTGTGTGTGTGTGTGTGTGTGTGTGTGTCTGTCTGTCTGTGGTGCCTCTCAGCCGCCTGAAGAAGTTCGGCTGGACGGGAACTTTATTCGTTGCCATGACACCCAACCACTGACCTCTGGGCATTCAAAGAGTTGGCATAGCTGAGACAAAAAGACAAAGAGAGAAAGAGAGAGACATTAAGAGAGAGAAAGAGAAAAAAAAGAGAACGAGAGAGATTGGAGGAGGATGACATCATTTCCCATCCATTGGTCTCATTCTCACAATGCAGGGATGGAAAGTGTGAGAATGTGGGTTTTAAATGTTATTGCTTAAGTTGCTAAATGCTGAAGTGATGAAGACTAAGATATGTAATAGTAATAACCTATAGAAGTACGGTCCCTCTCCAGTCATCACTCATTTGCCGAACTGCTTAATCCTATTAGGGTCACAGGAAGGACGGTGGCCAGCTAACTCTGGCCGAAGGCAAGGTACATCATGGCCAACACCCACACCCAGAGGCAATTTGGAACAGCCCCTTAGACTAATGTGCATGTCTTTGGACTGTGAGAAGATACCAGATTATTCGGAGGAAACCCACATTGAGAACATGTAAATTGCACACACATTCAGTTAATTTGTGATATCATTGTATGCTATTGTTAGTATATTAGAAATTTCCTATGTTTATGCTAACAAAAGTGTACTACTGCTAGGATTAGTGCATACAAACATGAGCGGATGCTGTACGGGTAGAAATGGTTGAATAATGTTTTATCATATTAACGGATGAAACAGTATCAGATAAGCAAACCAATAAGATGTTGCAACAGTACGAAGCTCCACCCTTGTGATAAACAGGCTGGATTATGCTAATGAGGTCCTTTAAATGCTGATAAGGTTATAGAAATGCTAATGAGGGTACCACAAAAAGAGCATGAAGACAATTCAACTTAATAAATAAACAAAAGAATATGAGACATGTTGTTCTGTTTGTTACTGTGTGTGTGTGTGTGTGTGTGTGTGTGTGTGTGTGTGTGTGTGTGTGTGTGTGGGTGCGTGTGTGTGTGTGTGTGTGTGTGTGTGTGTGTGTGTGTGTGTGTATGTGTGTGTGTGTCACAGAAAACAAGTGCATATAAAAAAAGAATGAAAAGAAATGACAAAAGACAAAGGTTTGTACGGATAACTTGTTAGCATGCTAGTATGAGACGCTAATTAACACAGGCATCTCACTCAGTTATCCAGTGTTATCAAATTTACTTTTCAATGAATCACTTTCACCTCAAGTACTTAATCCCAGAGTTTAAAGGAACCCTACAGCCTACTCCCTACTGCACAATCAACAGCACTACCTAGTCTGCTAATTTATGGAATTAAACAAGTGATCGGGTTCAAAATATGTTTTATTACATTGACATGACACTATCACAAACCTACAAGTTTACTACGGGTGTGTTCCAAATCACACTTTCTTCTCAGTATGGAATATGAGGCCCGTGGCATGGTGGTTAGGGTGCTGGGCTCATGATCATGAAGTTGTGTGTTCTAATCCCAGTAAGACCCCACTGTGCTAAGACCCCCTGGGCAAGGTCTTAACCACAAGGTGTACTTTTGTTCACCCAGCAGTATAAATGGGTACCAGTAAAAATATACTGGAACGGTAGCCTGCAACGGACTAGCGTCCCATCCAGGATTCCTATTCCTGAATTATGAGTTCTATTTACTACATAGGCACCATGGAAACCATCATAAGTCCTACACAACCATGTGCCAAATCATGTGTCTTATTTACTATGTCGGCACCATGGACACCATTATTAGTCCCCTGTGGACATGTCCCAAATCACATGTCCTATTCTCTTGAATAAAACTGACACCATCATCAGTCCTCTATGGACATGTCCAAAACCACAAAAAATGTTTCAGTCCTTAAGGAAGTTTCTCAACTTACAGAACCAGATGAGGACAATTATACCTCCACATTCTGTTCACTGTGGATGTGTCCCAAATCACACACTATATTCACCAGTTTAAGCACTATATACCGTATCTACGTGATAAGCGCCCAGGGCGCTTTAAAAATTGGAGTGGGTGGGCGCTTATTAAAATGTTACCAGCGGAGTGGAACGGTAAGTGCTTATTAAAATCAAGGTAGAAAACATGAATAATAACAGAAGAATAAAAGAGTTTTATTGGTATCTGTGTTATTAATTTTGTTGTATCAACCAAACTACTTACATGAAAGCTGAAGATAAACAGAACACAGCATAATTTTTTAATAAAAGACCCCTTACGCTTCCCTCCCTGTGCTGTTCCTTTAAACATTTTGCAGGAAGTAAAATGAGCCAATCAACACGAATGTCAACTTCAGCACATGGCAAGTTGAACCATTCAACACGAACACAAACAAAAGCACATGGCCAGGAACTTCTTTAAATTTATTAACTTAGTGAGCAAGTGCTACAGCAGTTTCTAATGGTTCATCGGTTGTTGGACATTTACAAAGAGAACAGCAAAATATTTTTCTGTTTTTTAAAGCACGGCGGAACAATCAAATGTGTTGTTACTGATGAACATTATAGACATTCCCCAGTGGCACGGCATCTTGAAATACCATGTAAACTTACTTTTACAGCCAGTGAATGCCTCATTTTACCGTTACAGAGACAGATTGAATAAAATTGGTAAGTCTGATGTACCATTTTGCTCCCAGTACACATGGACGGTTATTAGATTAAAAAACATTGGGGGGGGGGGGGGTTATTGGAACAGGGCACTTATTATGTCGAAGATTGTATGTCATAACATGCGCTACACCATCATTTACCCCTGTACTCCAAGGGCTTCCACAGCAGGCGTGTAAGTGCTCACCAGCACTGGTAAGAGTGATTTTTCATTAAGTAATTTTAAACACGGTAATTATTTTAATATTTTTATTTTACTTTTAATTATTATAAATTACTGAATATATTTTGTGTAAAAGCAAAAGGTAAGTGTTTAAATTACCATACGTCCAAGTTTTATGTGTGTAACTGATATAATTAATCAATTTAACAGCAATTAAAACCAGGCCTGACCTGCCTTCTGACAGCATGCCGGCATGTATTGAATGGCTAAATGCAAAATCATGTCATTTTCATATAAAAACAAATTTTTTAATTATCGTACGAGCTAAAATAATTTCATGCGAAACTGCGCCTAGCAGCTCTTTATACCAAGTGTACACGCCCATACGAGAACAATTCGGGGCAAGCAACATGGCGGCCCCACTGAGCATGAAAGTGACACAAACACCCCAAAAATTTGATGTTACTCTCAAATATAAAAAAAATTTGCATGAATCTTATTTCTTAATGCTGCATGAATATGAATATTATTATGGGATCATCACCAGACACGTTTTAATTTTGACGGCACTGATTGTACAGGCTGTAACAGAAAGAAAATAATGATCATAGCATTGATTATATATTGAAAAAAATGACTGTATCCCCATTTGAACTTGTTTGATGAAGTGTCCTTTCCTGTTTTAAAATGCTGATAAATTACCAATACTTTGTACGTTGTTATAGATCAGCAGATACTGAAATAGCCTCTTAGTTATATTCAATATTCTAATAAATCTTTTGATACAAATTCATTACTGATATCCCACTTCAACACATAAATATACATATATATGTTCAATTGAAAGGTTTCTAAAGCCTTATCCAGCAGATTGAAGAGCAGCACCCACTGAATGCTGGATCATGTTACATTATTGTTTACATTCTTTCATTTTCTGAACTGCTTAATCCAATTACGGTCACATGGAGGCTGGTGCTCATCTCAGCCAACTCTGGTGAGGGCAGAGTACACCCTGGACAGCTTGCCAGTATATCGTATGGCAGAAACATGCTGACGGCATATTCACTTTTGTGAATAATTTGGCTGTAATTTTAAGAAGCATCCGGAAAGTTGTTGATACAGTACTAAAGCTAAAGCTAGCGCTAAAGCACAAAAGCTATCTAATCACTAACGCCATATACCACCTCCAGCAACAAATACGATTTAGAGTACCGAACAGAAAACCCACAGATCGGCTTATAGACATAACCGCCTGAACAAAGCTGAAGAGGATGTATGTACTGGTCCAAATGAAAAAATTTGCATATTGTGATGTTCATTCTTTTCTGTAATGTATTGATAAACATTAGACTTTCATATATTTTAGATTCATTACCCACAACTGAAGTACTTCAAGCCTTTTATTGTTTTAATATTGATAATTTTGGCAAAAAAAGTAAAGAAAAACCAAAAATCCCTATCTCAAAAAATTAGCATATTTCATTCGACTAATTAAAAAGTGCTTTTAATACAAAAAAGTCAACCTTCAAATAATTATGTTCAGTTATGCACTCAATACTTGGTCGGGAATCCTTTTGCAGAAATGACTGCTTCAATGAGGCGTGGCATGGAGGCAATCAGCCTGTGGCACTGCTGAGGTGTTATGGAGGCCCAGGATGCTTCGATAGCGGCCTTAAGCTCATCCACAGTGTTGGGTCTGGTGTCTCTCAACGTTCTCTTCACAATATCCCACAGATTCTCTATGGGCTTCAGGTCAGGAGAGTTGGCAGGCCAATTGAGCACAGTAATACCATGGTCAGTAAACCCTTTACCAGTGGTTTTGGCACTGTGAGCAGGTGCCAGGTCGTGCTGAAAGATGAAATCTTCATCTCCATAAAGCTTTTCAGCAGATGGAAGCATAAAGTTATCCACAATCTCCTGATAGCTAGCTGCATTGACCCTGCCCTTGATAAAACACAGTGGACCAACACCAGCAGCTGACATGGCACCCCAGACCATCACTGACTGTGGGTACTTGACACTGGACTTCAGGCATTTTGGCATTTCCTTCTCCCCAGTCTTCCTCCAGACTCTGGCACCTTGATTTCCGAATGACATGCAAAATTTGCTTTCATCCGAAAAAAGTACTTTCTTCTGCCGCTGTTTCTAGTTCAATAGTGGTTTGACCTGGGGAATATGGCACCTGTAGCCCATTTCCTGCACACGCCTGTGCACGGTGGCTCTGGATGTTTCTACTCCAGACTCAGTCCACTGCTTCCACAGGTCCCCCAAGGTCTGGAATCGGCCCTTCTCCACAATCTTCCTCAGGGTCCGGTCACCTCTTCTGGTTGTGCAGCGTTTTCTGCCACACTTTTTCCTTCCCACAGATGTCCCACTGTGGTGCCTTGATACAGCACTCTGGGAACAGCCTATTCGCTCAGAGATTTCTTTCTGTGTCTTACCCTCTTGCTTGAGGGTGTATTCTGGACAGCAGTCAGGTCGGCAGTCTTACCCATGATTGCGGTTTTGAGTAATGAACCAGGTTGGGAGTTTTTAAAAGCCTCAGGAATCTTTTGCAGGTGTTTAGAGTTAATTGGTTGATTCAGATGATTGGGTTAATAGCTCATTTAGAGAACCTTTTCATGATATGCTAATTTTTTGAGATAGGAATTTTGGGTTTTCATGAGCTGTATGCCAAAATCATCAGTATTAAAACAATAAAAGACCTGAAATATTTCAGTTGGTGTGCAATGAGTCTAAAATATATGAAAGTTTAATTTTTATCAGTACATTACAGAAAATAATTAACTTTATCACAATATGCTATTTTTTTGAGAATCACCAGTATGTATGTATGTAAGCTAAGCTAAGATAAAGCGCTAAAGCTAAGCTAAAGCGCTAGCAGCGCTGTGAACACCTTTAACGATGAGGTCATGAGACACTTCCATAAGGTTTTTGATAAGAAGGTTTTTATAAAAGTTAAAATTCTCATCTTTATTGTTCTTATGCTTTAACTTTTCTGTGGTTTTCATGTTAGTGTGTTATGGTCTTAGAAAAGAGTTGCGCGTTGAAATGCGCATTGGAGAGGGGCATGGCTCTAACACACTCATCTATGAAAAACGGGTTGTGCTTTATTGTTCACAGGTTTCTAGTGCTCTAGTTATTGTTTCTAGTGCTCTAGTGCCTGTGCACTAGTGCCTTTCCTGTGAACAATAAAGCACAGCCGTTTTCATAGATGAAATGGGGAAATCTGTAATAGAAACTGCAGAAACACGGAAATCAAACTAAAGCTTGAACTGCTTGAGCACTGAGCTGAGAGATCAAGAGGGACAGTCTTCTGGAACTAGGAAAAGCGCTGCTAGTCTTTATAGCCTGTGATTACATGAAAATGATTAAATGTGTGAGTGTGTTTAGCACTCCATCCCGCGTATTCGAGCCACGCCCCTCTACAACATGCAACTCTTTTCTGAGAGACCATTACACTAAAATAAAAACCACAGAAAAGTTAAAAAATCTCTCACAGCATAAACCTGTACTGTACTCAATGATTTTTTCACTTAATTTGAAGACCTGTGCTCTGAGTTACGGTACCGTTAACTTCTGTTCAAAAGACGATGGAACGGATTAATACCATTTACATTACTTGTAATGGGAAAAGCGAATTGGGAATCCGAACAAATCAGAATCCGATCAGCCATCTGGAACGGATTAAATTTGAGAACCGAGGCTCCACTGTACTAATTTTTCCACTTTAAGTTAACAAATCTGGTTTAAGCCGTTCAATCCTAATGTTAATGGAACCAATATTAAGGAATTTATGGCTGATTTACTTTCAAACAACAGATTTGCCGATCATAAAAAGTTTTCATCCTGAAGATTTTAAACTTTTGAACCAATAATGGAATCTTAATAAATGAAGATTACTTTCTGTTTTTTACTGAATTAACTGTTAAATTAGAGATTACCAATGAAACAAAAATGGCTTAAAGCAGTGCTTCTCAAAGGTATGATGCCGGGGTAGGGGGTGGGGGGGTGTATATGACCCTGGGGAACATGCTGTTCTGGAATTGTGCATGAGAATTAAGTGTAATTGCACCTCCACTCCACTGGTTGGCAGTGGCGCTCTCATTGTCGCACTATGGTGTAGTGGTTTCTTGCACGAGAAAATTATATGAATTGCGGTAAACAACCCCTCAAGAAACAACATGGAAAAATTTGTAATAGGAACGAAGAGAAAGGTGGAGAAAGACGGCGCTATTAAGTTTTTAAAGGGTTCAGGCACATTGGTGCAGTTTAAATCCTTTCTATTACAGATTAAAAAACAACATTAATGAAATTTTTCTTTATTGTAAGTCGAACTATATTTCTTTCTTTCTTTTTGTTTTTATTGTTAATAAAGATACAATGTTATGCAGAAGTGTACCAATAACAATTTTATAGACAAAATACGATTTATTGTCGCTCGCGTGGCAGTGGTGTGTGTGTGTGTGTGTGTGTGTGTGTGGGGGGGGGGTTCTTCCTAGGGGGGTGCCACAGAAAATAATTGAGAAGCACTAGCTTAAAGGCACCTAGTGGAAGTGTCCAAAATCACACACCCTTAATAACTATTGACCCTAAGCCACATTAATGACAACACAAGTGTCTCAGTCCACTGTGAAAGTGTCCCAAATACCACTTAAGACTATAAAATAGGTCATATTGACAGCATCAAAAATTGTCGGTCTGTAGTGTGGGCATGTCCAAAACGGCACACCCTGCTTATCATAAAAGTTATATAAACGCATTTCAAACAAATGTTTTACTGCAAAAGTGTAATAAACTACATACTGTTGGCAACATTAAAGACATTCAAAGCATCTCAGTCTCCTGTGGAGGTGTCACAATTGGAACACCCTATTCACTACATAGGCTACAAAACTGCACACTTGACATTATTTGAGACAACACACCATGTTTTCTACATAAGCCACAAACACAATTACAAATGGTCACCACCGATGCTATGGAAGTCCCTTCCTTGAATCACCACCTTATCATGGTGCAGGAGTTTGTGTCCTAATGATCTATGTTATAATGAGTGTTGTAATGTGTTGTAATGAGCTATGTTGTCGTGGGCATTATGCCACTGATAAGGTCACCTAAGGCAAACAGGTCTTACATGAAGGTCCAGACAAAGCGCGGTTCAAAAATCCTGATGGACAAACATAAAAGGACACAGTGTCCATTGCCCGGGACAAACATAAAAGTGTCCATTGCACTTGTAACTGGCACCCCCATCCGGAGTCAGGCCTGCGGGAGGAACCTGGATGGAGAGCACCTGGAGGTCGGGCTTCTGCTCATGAAGCCTGACCAGGCCCAGCCTGAAAAGGATACATGGGCCCAACCTCCCATGAACCCACCACCTGTTGGAGGGGCTAAATGGATCAGGTGCATTGTGAGTGTGTGAGTTTGAGAAATATCGACGAGATATAGTCAAACTCACCTCAACACAGAGCTTGGCCTCTGTAATCACCCATATCGAGAAAGGCTGGACCTTATTCCATTCTGGAGTTCCTCATGGGGAGAGGCAGCTAGCCGGTGTGGCAATCTTGTTGACCCCTGTCTCAGTGCCCATAAGTTGGGGTTCTCCCAGGTTGGCGAAAGAGTAGCTTCCCTCTGCCTTCAGGAGGGGGGGGGGGGGGGGGGTCCTGACTGTTATGAGTGTTTATGCACCAAATGACAGTTCAGAGTACCCACCCTTCTTGGAGTCTTTATGGGGTGTGTTGGAGAACACTCCCTCTGGATACTGACTGGTTGTCCTTGGAGACTTCAACGGCCATGTGGGCAATGATGGTGTGACCTAGAAGGGTGTGCTCAGTAGGTACGGCCTCTCCAGTCTGAATCCGAATGGTGTTTCCTTTTTGGACTTCTGTGCTCATCATGGTTTGTCCATCCCAAACACCATGGTTGAACATAAGAGTGTCCATAAGTGCACTTGGCACCATAACACCCTAGGCAGCAGTTTGATAATCGACTTTGTAGTCATGTCACCGGATTTGTGACCGCATGTTCTGTCAACCGATCATCACCTGTTCGTGAGCCAACTCCAATGGCAGGGGAGGCCGCTCTCCAGACATGCCAGGCCCAAGCGTTTGGTTAGGGTCTCCTGGGAGCGTTGGGCAGAATCTTGTGTCAGAGGGACCTTTAACTCCCACCTCCAACAGAGATACAACCATGTCCCAAAGAAGGCAGGTGACATGGAATACGAATGGGCCATGTTTCATGCCTCCATTCTTGAGGTAGCAGCCCATAGCTTTGGCAGGAAGGTCATTGGTGCCTGCCGTGGCGGTAACCCCCGAACCCGGTGGTGGACACCTATGGTGAAGGGGGCCGTACAGATGAAAAAGGTCTATCGGGTCTTATTGGCCTTGTGAGACTCCCAGGGTAGCAGACAGGTACCAGCAGGCCAAACGTATTGCAACCCGAGTTGCAGAATCTTGGGTGTGGGAGGAGTTCGGTGAAGGCCTGGAAAGCAAGCCAATGCCTCAGGAGGGGAAGCAGTTCTCCACAAATACTGTCTACAGTGGAAGTGGGGAGCTGCTCTCTTCAACTGGGGATGTTGTCAGGAGATGGAAGAATACTTTGAGCACCTCCTCAATCCTACTAACACACCCTCCATGGATGTGGAAGACCATGGGGGTGTGCATGAGGGTCCACCCATCACTGGAGCTGAGGTCACTGAGGTAGTCAAAAAGCTCCTCGGTGGTGGGCTCTGGGGTGGATAAGATCTACCCTGAATGTCTCAGGACTCTGAATGCTGTTGGACTGTCTTGGTTGACATATCTCTACAGCATCGTGTGGTCATTGGGGCTGTGCCTCTGGATTGACAAACCAGAGTGGTAGTCCCCTTTTTTGAAAAAGGGGACCTGGGGGAGGTGATTTCCAATTATCGTGGAGTCACATTCCTTAGTGTATCCAGGAAAGTCTATGCTGGGTTATTTGAGAGGAGGATCCAACCGAGAGTTCAACCTTGGATTCAGGGGGAACAATGTGGTTTTCGTCCTGGCCGCGGCATTGACTCTCGACAAGCTCTATATGCTCTGCAGTATCCTGGAGGGGGTGATGGGAGTTTGCCCAATCTGGCCACATGTGTTTTTTGGATTTAGAGACGTCTTTTGATCCTGTCCCTCAGGTTATCTTGTGGGGCATGCTCTGAGAGTACAGTGTACCGGACCCGTTGCTGTGGGCCATTCAGTCTGTCTCACCGGAGTCAAAGCTTGGTCCACATTGGTAACAACAGGTCGAATTCATTTCTGGTGAGGGTTGGAGTCCACAAAGGCTATCCTTTGTCAACAATTATGTTCATAATTTAATGGGCAGAATTTCTAAGCACAGCCAAGGAGTTGAGTTCTGGTTTGGTGGCCATCGAATCTTGTCTCTGCTTTTTACGGATGATGTACTTTTGGCTTCATCAATCCAGGACCTCCAGCTCTCATTGGAGCAATTCACAGCCGAGTGCAAAGCAGTTGGGATGAGAATCAGCTCCTCCAAGTCCGAGGCCATGGTTCTGAGCCGGAAAAGGGTTTAATGCACCCTCTGGGTCTGGAATGAGGTCCTGCCCCAAGTGGAGGAGCTCAAGTATCTAGGGGTCTTGTTGACAAGTGAGAGAAAATGGAGTGGGAGATTGACAGGCAGATCGCTGCAGCCTCTGCTGTAAAGCAGAGCTTGTATTGGTCTGCTGTGGTGAAGAGGGAGCTGAGCCGCATCACAAAGCTCTCAATTTACCAGTCAATCTACGCTCCATCCCTTACCTATGGTCACGAGCTTTGGGTAGTGACCGAAAGAACAAGATTGCAGATACAAGCGGCTGAAATGACCTTCCTTCGTCAGGTGGCAGTTTGGAGTAGAACTGCTTCTGATCCGCATAGAAAGGGGCCAGTTGAGGTGGCTTGAGCATCTGGTTAGAATGCCTCCCAACTGCCTTTCTGGTGTGGTGTCTCGGGCATTTCCAACCGGGAAGAGACCCCAAGGTTGACCCAGAACATGCTAGTGGGATTATATCTCTCTTCTGGTCTGGGAATGCCTCGGTGTCTGTGGGTAGAGGGATGTCTAGATGTCATTGCTTAGGCTAATGCTAACCAAACCTGGATTAAGCGGAGGAAGATACTGATAATAATAATGCTATGGAAGTGTTCCAAATCACACAGTATGCAAGCCAAACGTCAACTGTGGACATGACTTAACCTCTTCAAGTTCACTTTACAAGCCACGTGACATATTTAGTATCTTCCAGTCGCACAGTGTGTGGTGTGAACCCTACATCAGGACTTTGTGTGATTTCATGAATCCACGACGTATTTCTGAAATAGCAGACTTCCCGAAATACGTGTGCGGTTTGGGACACAGCCTGGGTAAGATTATAGCTTACGGTTCCCGCAGTGTCTTGGTGAATACGAGTGTGTGTAGCACAGCAGGAGTGAAAAAGAAAGAGAAAGTGGATGAGAGAACAATCAAGCTCGCACACACACAAACACACACACACGCGCACACACACACACACACACACACACACACACACACACACACACGTGAACGGGTCTTGAGAAGTGCTCTTTCCATTGACACTGATTGACTAGCTTACATTGACTGCGCCTGCTTTCTTTCCATAACAGCTCTATTCTGTCGCTCTCTCCCTCCCTCCTTTGCTTCCTTTCAGCTCTTCACTCATCCTCACATTAAAACTTCCCATATCACTCAATCTTACACTCCATCTCTCACACTGAGCAGCTAATAATGTATCCAAGGAGACTAATGCTACACTAACGCTACATTTTGTGCGTCCGGTGTAGGAATCGGTGCTTTCAGCAGCGATAACTCACTACAAACCTTGTTAACGTCCCAAGATTTATCAAGGAATGAGATGAGATGAGGATTGAAGTTTATTTTCTGTCTCAGGGCTTCAGATGGAAAAAACATCGAATGTAATTATTATTACAATAGTTTGTGTTGGTCTTGTAGCATTTATTTTGTGTCAACACTAATATTTCTGTCACAGAAGAAAACAAAAGATGTCCCCTCCATCTGAATGCGTCTGTGGAAAGATTTAATCCTGCTAGCTTTAATCAACAAAGTGACAAACAGGCCGTTAGCGTGAAAATTAGCGTGATTGACTAAAGGCAAGTGATAAATTCACTGAAATGGTGGCTACACAGCTAGGAGCTAGCATCAAAGCTTCTCCCTGATCCTAGAGCTCATTGGAGAAGAAGTGCAAGAGCTCAGACTCTGCGGTTTAATAAGTTTGACCTTTCGCTGCATTAGTTCAGCGTCTGTTTCCAAAATCCGGGCTGTCAGAGATGAAATGGTGCAAGCTGTAGGGAATATCAAAGTGGATTCCAGGGAAGGAGTTCGACATCTGCATTAACATTAAAATGTACTTCCTGAAAGATCAGATCTGGAGAAGATCATGGGAAAGGGTTAATATGGCTTATAGCACATCAACATGGTGCTTATAAGATCGACAGCTTGTTGCTTTGGTGTCGTGTGTGTCGGTATTGCTTGTCTTTACTGAATTTTGGCATAAAGGCATGTTAATATCGCAACATCCAGCAATGATGAGCAACAGTACATCAAGCTAATGCAGTGGTTGTCAAATAGTGGTGATGCCATGGGGGGGCCGCGTGTGACCCCAGGGAACATGCTTTTTTTTTTTTTTTTTGCCGTCTTTGGATAAAGTGTAATTCTATATCCACTACAGCAAGTGGCAGTGGCTTCCTCACTGTCAGAGTGTGCCCAGAGGTAAAATAAGAAGTGAAGTTAATAAACTCACCATGGAAATTTTTAACAGGGACATAAAGAGAGGCGGAGACAGACAGAGACAGTGAGAGAAAAGTCTCCCGAAAGGTAAGTGGAGGTGGTATGATGAAGCAGATGTAGCGCTCGGCTTCACTGTGCTGCAGTGAGAAACGAGGAAAGACCGCTGTGTTTACTGTGTCTGAAAACATTGGCAGCGGACAGCATGAACCCAAATGAATTCAGGTGTCACTTAAAGACATCACACCCCGATCACATGATGAGTTTTTTCAGCGAAAACGTGCTGAATATTTCCAACAACCATCCCGCTTTGTGAATGCTACTCTAGCAAACCAGCGAGCTCTGTTACCATCAGATACGGTGGAGTACCAAACTGCTCAGTGTAGAAAACCCCACAGCACAGCAGAGCAACTGATCTTACCTGAAGCACACACAGGCTCTGTCATGCTGGATGACGCCACTGCTGCGAAAATAAGTCCAGGTCCCAGTTCAGCGTTGTGCAGGAGCTGAGAGTTCAGTATCGAGCTTTAAATCCGGCTTCGAAAAGCTGTGCACTGCGAAACGTGCTCATTATAGCCATTAATCTGGGCCTTATCATTTTGACAAAAAAATAAATAAATAAGTAAAAATAATACAAATTGTTTAATTCATTTTTGTTTTGTGGGTTAAAGTATTTTATATATTGTGTTACTGAGTTAATATTGCTGATCAATTTGAATTTATTATTATTTATTGATTTTAATTTTATTTTTCAGTATCGAATGGCTCAAATTGTTGGTAAAAAAATGTTTACAGTTTAAATAAGAATGACATTGTGATCTGCAGTGAGAGCAGAGAACAAGTGCAGGAAAATCTAGAGCGGTGGAGGTATGCCCTGGAAAGGAGGGGAATGAAGGTTAGCCTCCGTAAGACAGAATACATGTGTATGAATGACAAGGACCCAAGTGAAACGGTGAGGTTACAGGGAGCAGAGATAAGGAAGGTGGAGGATTTTAAGTACTTAGGCTCAACAATCCAGAGCAATGGAGAGTATGGAAAAGAGGTGAAGAAGCGTGTGCAGGCAGGTTTGAATGGTTGGAGAAAAGTGTCCGGTGTGATGTGTGATAGGAGGGTATTGGCAAGAATGAAGGGAAAAGTGTACAAGACGGCGTTGAGGCCAGCGATGTTGTATGGTTTAGAGACAGTGGCCCTGAAGAAAAGGCAGGAGGCAGAGCTGTAGGTAGCAGAGATGAAAATGTTGAGGTTCTCTTTGGGAGTAATGAGGATGGATGGGATCATGGATGAGCACATCAGAGGGACAGCACATGTTAGATGTTTTGGAGACAAAGTCAGAGAGGCTAGATTGAGATGGTTTGGACATGTACAGAGGAGGGATAGTGAATATATTGGTAGTAGGATGCTGAGGTTGGAACGACCAGGCAGAAGGCCGAGAGGAAGACCAAAGAGACGATTCATGGACGTGGTGAAGGAGGACATGAAGGCGGTTGCTGTAAGAGAAGACGATGCAGAGGATAGGGTGAGATGGAGGCAGATGATTCGCTGTGGCGACCCCTGAAGGGAACAGCCGAAAGGAAAAGAAGAAGAACAAGAAGAGGATATTTTTTAAATTTCAAGCAAATTGATGCACTTTAAATCTTTTTGTTTAAAGACTAAAAAATTGTTAATAAAGTTATTCTTTGTTGGAAGCTGATCTGTATTTCTTCCTTTTTTTGTATTCCATAATGATAATAAGGATACAGTGTTATGCACAGGATTACTTATAACAATTTTATAGACAAATGACACTATTTATATTGGGGGGATGTTTTTCTCTTCCGGGGGGGGCATAGAAAATAATTGAGAAGCACTGAGCTAATGCATCTGTATTTATTGTTGTATAAGTTTTTATGTCTCTTGGACTGTTTTACGTTCTATAGTGAACAGGAGATCATTTTGATTGTTCATCGTACATCACTTTACGTAGTGCGTAGTGACTGCCTCACAGAAAGCAGGTCAGAATCTCAGACCTGGCATGCGGGTGTTTCTGGGTAGAGTTTTTCCCTTTGGGCTTCCTCCAAGTTCACCAGTTTCCTTCCACAGTCCAATGGACATGCTCATTAGACTCACTGGCTTTTCCAATTTTTTTTTTTTCCTGCTATACTTTATTAATCCAGCAAGGGAAATTATTGCCTCTGCATTTAAAGCATACAAAGTGAGCACCCACACACTCGGAGCAGTAGACTGCCACACACGTTGCAACACCTGGAGAGCAGTTGAAGGATAACCGCCTTGCTCAAAGTCACATCAGCCATGAATGTGGAGGAAGGAAGGTGCAGCTTCCCTACCGCCACACTTCCCTACCGCCACACATCCTTCTTGCTGGTTCAGGAATTGAACCATTGACTCTTCAGTCAGCTTCTCTAACCAAATTGCCCGTCGGTGTCCTCGGCTCGATGGAGATAGTTCTGCATTGAGTTTGCAGGTTCTCCCTGGGCTTGCATGGGTTTTTGGATACTCCGGTATCATCCCTCTGTCCAAAGACATGCATATTAGGTTTACAGGGATCCCTCACTTTCCACGGTTAATGGGGACCAAAACCACCGATTTCCACAAAGTAGGATCGACCCCCCTGACTGCTGTATACGTACATGTATATAATCAATAAATACATATTCAACGCTATAAATACTTATAATAACAATTAAACGTTCAAAAATATTGCAGAGGATGTAAATAAAATATAAATACGCACGCATATAGATGCATGCGCCCGCACACTCAGATGCACACCTCAAAGAAAAATGTAAGTAGTTTTGTTGGGGGGGTTTGGGTTGTTGTTGTTGTTTTTTTTTGGGGGGGGGTTGCATAATTTGCCTTGTTTTGCGGCATTTTCCTGACCTTCTCCCCTATTTTTCTTAATTTCCTTATTTTTTTAATTTTCAATGAATATTTTTGAAAAACCCGCAATGCACTGAAGCTGCAGAACCTGAAGCACAAAGTAGCGAGGGATCACTGTATTGCCACAGATTGACTGCAAATTACCCTGGATGTGAGTGTAAATGGTTGGTTGTGTGTGTGTGTGTGTGTGTGTGTGTGTGTGTGTGTGTGTGTGTGTGTGTGTGTGTGTGTGTGTGTGTGTGTGTGTGTGTGTGTGTGTGCGTGTGTGTGTGTTGCCCTGTGTCGGTCAGGTGAGCCATCAGGTTGTACTCTGCCATCACATCATGTCAGCGGAAATGGGCTCCAGCCTCCCTGTGTCCATTATCGTAGGATTAAGCATTTGAGCAATGAATGAGTAATTCCTTAATTGTTTAGATACCCTGTGGAGAACGTTCCACACCACCCAGCAACATGAAGTAACATCAGTCAGAATATGAGTATAAAACATTATCCTGAACTGAATACTGATCAGCATTAAAGCCATTAATGTGTTATTTCTGTGCATGAGCATAAATTACATTGAAATTAAATCGAACCAAGATGCAGTATCTCTTTAATGGTGTGTGGGTTATATTTCATGTAGGAATACATCTTACGTGTCTATCTGGCTTCTCCAAAGAAGTCTCCCATGTGGAACGGGGGCGGGCTAATACATGACATCATATCTAGATCAATATCTGGCGGAATACCAGCAAACACACAAGATGATGAAGAGTCTTTTTACAAGAGAGATAGCTAAGTAATTTCAGATTGTTCTGAGGATGGCATGATGGAAAAAAGAGAGGGAGGAGCTTAATAATCAGAATTGTAAAGAAAAGGACATGGATGCTACCGTGTTCCTGTTTCAATAAACAAATACAATACGATTTTGAACTGAAGGCTCAATAGCAAACAGCAACTGAGTGAGAATACTGGAAACTGAAACAGCCGCTAACTAGACAGATTGTTCACCGCTTAACGCCAGTTCTGTTTATTTTTGACTTAAAGCCACAATATTTTAAAGGAAAGTGTTTCATGGTAAGAACATATTTTTCTATTTTCAAGAATTAAAAACTTTTTTTTTATTCTCATAGAAAGCACCTTTATCTGTGTGTGTGTCATGCTAGCTCCATGCTAGCTGAGTGCTAAGACCAGCTGTCAATATTTGATGGTAAGAAGGAATAATTTTGATATAACATGAATAATGGCTTTTCCGGGCTAATTCGCCTCATATTCTTCCGCGCTCCGAGAACGCCTTGTGCAGTGCTTCTCAATTATTTTCTGTGACGCCCCCATTTAGCAAGAAAAATAAACATTTTACACCCACGCGTAACTATAAATAGGGTTTACTGCACCTCATATTGTTTGCATGGTGCTTTTTCCCAACACCATAGCACGACAATGAGAGCACCAACTACTGTAGTGGATGCACAACTACACTTAATTCTAATACAGTATGGGTCATACGTGCCCCCCCCCCCCTGTCATCAAGGGGGTGCTCCCCACTATTTGAGAATATCTGGAGTTGTGGGAGCTCATCACAAGCCTTACCGCCCTGGAATTCGTAGTGTGCACATGCACAAAATTTTCCTTCTCTGTTGCGCACCACCTCCTGACTGCCCATGTGACATCTTCACCGCAGTCGACGATTGGAAGGGTTAGCTGACTTATTGTCGATTTGTGTTTTATTATTAATGATTATCAATGTTAATGTACAAGTATTATTATTATTATTATTATTATTATTATTATTATTATTAAATATTTATTGTTTTTACATGTTTAGCGTCAATATATTATGTCAAATATATGTGATTGTGGCAGGTTATGCGAGTTTGGTAGGGGGTTGGACCAGATTAATTGTTTTTCTGTTATTTATTATGGGAATAATTGTTTCATCTAATGAACATTTTGGTTTACGAGCTCACCCTCGGAACAGATTAAATTCGTAAGTCAAGGTACCGCTGTATAAAACGATAAAAATGCTATATTTCTGACAAACCAGTGAACAGCAATCAAATAAAAGGATTATTGTGCTCATCCTCCTCAGAATATGATGGACAGCTGGGTCAGTTCTAGAGGTCGTGGAGATCAGACCATTGCAGGGCAACATACACAGCCATTTGCACTCACAATCAATGTGGAACAGCCAGTATGCCGAATGTGTATACTGTATCTTTGGACTGTGGGAGGAAACCAGAGCCCCAGGCAAGCACAATGAGAACATGCACCTCCACATAGAAATTCCCGAGCTTGGGAATTCAAACCCCAAACCCTGTTTCTGTGAGGTGGATACGCGAATCACTTGATTTAAACAAAATCTGATTTGTATATTCTGGATCAAAAGCTTTGAGGTCTTAACCATGTTTCATTCAGATGTGATGCAGAATGTATATTTGGCATTGATTTAAATTTAACATGGGAAATCCTATTTTTAGGAGTACGGTAATATAGCAAGATCAGCAAGGGGGTGCTATGTATTTATATTTTATTGCTTGGCAGGGCTTGCCCTCTCTGAAGTTTTATAAGCTTGTTAAAGCCATAACAGTGGATAATAAAGTGCATTGTCACTTTAACATCCACAAAATAGAATGAATATGACGCACAACCAGGATTCTTTCTACAGGAGACCATCTACCTAAAGTCAGGGATTGGGTGAAGAAGGGGTTACTCATTGAACCTACGAAGAGTCCAGTGGGAATAGTTTTGAAGTGTCCAAGAAGGTGTGTTGGAGCCTCAGGACTTTTTTGAACTTGAGACAAAGAACAATATTTGTTGGAAACCCACAACTCAACACTTTAATTACAACATCATTGTACGAGGAAGCACATGTGACGCGTTCCACCGAAAGTAGGTGCTTGTCGCAAGTGACGCATGACGCTTGTGAGACATAGCTATCGGAAGTTCGGATAAGCCGCGCTATGTCTCACAAGCGCCATGCGTCACTTGCGAAAAGCGCCTACTTTCGGTGGAGCGTGTCACATATTAGCAAAATACAGACATGTTTATGGCGTGGTATGGTGAATGAGTGGTTAGCGTGTCTGCTTCACAGCACGTTTCTGGTTGGTAGCCAGGGCTCAATGAGAGTGTTTCTGTGTTCTCCCTGGACTTGCATGGGTTTCATCAGGGCACTCTGGTTTCCTCACACAACTCAAATGCACAAGCACATTAGGCTAACCGGCTGTTCCAGTTTGCCCCTAGTTCTTAGTGTAAACAGTTATGTGTGTGCTTTGGCCCTGCTATGGTCTGGTGAGCTGTTCAGGGTGAATCCTGATTTCACAGAGTTGGCTGAGATTCACACAGAGTTGGCAACCCTAATAGAATTAAGCAACCTATTTGTAGACACGCCCGTGTATTTATATTAAATATAAGCTATAATAAAGATATCACAGTAATGTTCTACCCTCAGGATTTCTTACATGCCCAATAATTGTCGTTGTGTTGATTATTAATTTAAAAACATTTTCTAGTATTTAATGACCCCTGTTACACTGTGAAGCGGTTTCCAGAAGCACAACTCATCCCAGCCTCATTGGACTCGTCGATTATAAGCTCGTTTCCTCACGTCCTGCTCATCTGTGCGTTTGATTCCCTCAGCCTAATGATTTTGTGGGAATAATTTGTGAACGAGACGTTGTTGAAACAGAATCCACAAATCGTTGATCAGTGCAAAGCCGGTAACTAAACACAGAAGTGGTTTGAATTTCGGGTCCGAGGTTGAATGAAGCCATGTTACAGAAAAGGACTCTGTGACTTACACTGATGATTACACCCACCCCAAAGAAGCCATACTATCAGCCATACTGCGATGGTTTGAAAGTATTAATGGAGGAAAAGTCTGCTTTATTCGGTGCCTTGTACTCTCTGGGCATGTTGGAGATAATAAATCATGAGGAGCGGTCAGAGAATAATTAGGCCGTGGAAGTTTCTTGCACTTACCGGAGAAGAACTTGTTGCGTATGTTATATAACACATTCGCAATTATGCACAGTACCCATGGTACATGTTCTATAGGGTACTGTGCTCTTGATGGCCTCCATAAGTGTCTCCTTGTCCATTAAAGGATGATTTTAAAAAGTCCATAATAAAGATGAGTGTCACTTTACACTAGATATATACGGAATGTGACAACAGGCTATAAAATACATGCCAACTCAGGTTCGATGACACTGGAGTCGCTGATTTCTTAATGGTACAGGATGCCTTCATGTCCGCCTTTCTTTTGGTTCTCTTTTTTGAGTTATGCTGCCATAGTTAGTCATGCTGCAGTCCCTACTTGCACTCAACACTAATAAACTTTTCTTTTAGTATTACATACACACAGGACATGTCATAGGCATACCTAACTACCCCCCCTCCCTCTCCCTCCCTCCCTGCGTTTTTTTTTTTTTTTTTTTCCCTGCTTTCTGAGTCCTGTGGTCCATCCTGGTGTGTTGCTTCTGGCAGGAGTTCTCATCTGAAAAGCCCTTTGCTCCTGCTGATGAAGATCCACATGGATCTCAATGTGCACTGGGAGACTGTACGGATGACTTTTCACCGCTGGTGATATAGGCTCTTTTCTAAAGTGATTTAGGACTTACAGCTGTATTATATCGAACCGGACTTCATGTAAAACTATAGTGAAGTTTCCACTCCATGGTTTGTATTTTTATCTGATTTCACCCAAATGAGGATGGGTTTCAATTTTGAGTCTGGTTCCTCTCAAAATTTCTTCCTTGTGGCAATTAAAGGGAGCTGTCCTTGCTACCATTGCCGCAGGCTTTGCTCATTAGGGATGAGAAGGGTTTACAAAAGAAATGCAGAAATGTTTTAAATTATTTTATAATTTTATTTTACGATGAACTGTTTCATGACAATGGCGATTGTAAAACGCATTATACAAAGTAAACTGAATTGAATTGAACATTGAACATTTGGCGGCACGGTGGCGTAGTGGTTAGCACGTCTGCCTCACAGCAAAAAGGCCTGGGTTCGATTCCCGGCTTGGGCGTTTCTGTGTGGAGTTTGCATGTTCTCCCCGTGCTTGTGTGGGTTTCCTCCGGGTGCTCCGGTTTCCTCCCGCAGTCCAAAGACATGCACAGTAGGTTAATTGGCAGTTCTAAATTGCCCGTAGGTTCGCATCGTGCAGAAGGCAATGGCAAAAAATTGCACGTGATTCAGGGCCCCTTGGCAGAGCAGTTCCGAGTGAGCTGAAAGGGCTACCCTGCTAAAAGAAAACTGAATAAATAAATAAATAAATAAACATTTTATGATATCAACACTCAATGGATATAAGCAATTACACACTCTGGTCGGCTCCAGAAGGACAAGGTCATCAGCTCATATACCAAAAACAAAGAAAACCAAAATGGCGGAGAACATGCAAACGCCACACAGAAACACCCAGGCCTGAAATCAAACCCAGGCCTTCTTGCTGTGAGGCGGATGTGCTAACCGCTATGCCACCGTGCCACGTTTTTAGTACATATTTTATCACATACAGCTAACTGGCTGAATTAAATTGCAGAATACCTCAGATATGAGTACCAGTATGTATACATGCTAAACACTAGCATGTATTAGAATAAACACACAAATTTATCCATTGACTCGATAAAACAAACTTATGTCTGAGGGCCAGATGTGCGCACATCAGGAATTCATATGAACTCACATGTGGAGAGGAGAACACGGTAACAGATAATATGCCATTTAATGACTTGTTGTTTTTCATGAAAAGGCTGCTGTGGATAAAACACTCCATACAATACTGTACAATTAAACTGCATGCGGGGCATGATTATTGTGGTCGACCTTTGGAACATTAGCACAATATATAGTGTTTCTGACGTATGTGTTATGAGCTGAGAGCGACAGAGTGACACGACAAAAGCATTTAAAAAAGCAGTATAATAACATTTGCCTAAGCACCTCTAAAATAGCTTTAATACCCACAAACACTCAAGGAGTCTCTGTTTTCTACATTTCATAAGTTATGCAGCTAATAAAGACTTCTGTTTCAAGATGTGGAATGTTATTTCCTGTTATCACTTACATTACAGCAGCTGGAAACACTCTGTCCTGGTTTGTCGTATGTTTGAGGATTTTTTTTTGGTTTTGTTTTCAAGATGAGTGATGAAAAGGAGATGATGTCACACATCTGAAATCTGTGATGATGATGAAGATGAAGAAAATGAGTAATGATGAAGAGATGACACGCAAAAAGGTTTTTGTAAAAAAAAAAAAAAAAAAGCAGAAGGCAGGCAGGCAGGAAGACAGACAGACAGACAGACAGACAGACAGATAGATAGATAGATAGATAGATAGATAGATAGATAGATAGATAGATAGATAGATGTCAATATATTACAGATAATTGAAATAAAGTTAAGGAATGGAAATGAAAGACTGCTTGTTGGTTATTTTATTTGTTTTTGTTGTTTTGTATTGTAAATGCTAAATTATTTTCTTCTTTTCTCTCCCTTTATCAGTTCTGCAGTATGCAGCACAAAGCCAACCTATGAGATTTCTAAAACCAGATCTGCTTTTGAAACTCTCTCTCTCTCTCTCTCTCTCTCTCTCTCTCTCTCTCTCTCACCATACATCCCTCTCTTTTTGCCTTCCGAACATGCTGCTTGTCTTTCATTTACAAAATCCATTCTGTAACATTATATATTGGGCTCTCTCTCTCTCGCTCACACACACACACACACACACACACACACACACACACACACACACACACACACACAGCTGCTGGCAAACGGCAATGCATTTTCCAGACTCTTCCATAAATATAGGGCATGTGCCGCAAGCCGCCTTGGAGCACTGAATCAGCAAGCAATGGACGGGATGTGGTCTGTGTGTGTGTGTGTGTGTGTGTGTGTGTGTGTGATAAACACTACATAGTACAGAACACCTACAACTGGTGTAGTCCTGATTTGTTTATCTATCTAATAGCCTTTTGTAGCTAATTCAAGTAAATAACATCATTAGCACGTTGCAACATGACAGGAAGCAGTGATTTGCTTAATGAACGAACCATTACAATAGCCTTTTGGCAAACGTCACTCTTAGCTTAGCAGCACAGAACAACTATTAGCAAGTCAATAATTATAAGAGTATCACCGGCTTCAGTGTTATTTCATTTAAAGCGCCATTTGTTTCGGATCGGTTGGAGCTTTCATGATGGGAATTTGACGGTTCAGTTGCGAGCTTGCACATTTGCTAGCAGAAGCGTGATGTTAACAGCACTCCCAGATTTAAAAATAAGTGGGTTTGACCGTGTACTGGTATGATAATTAGACTAAAAATATCACCAGAACATAGCTTTAACCAACAATTTTAAAGCCACATAGGGTGGCAGGGAGCCTGGAGCCTATCTCAGCCAACTGGGGGTGAAAGTAAGGTACATCCAGAAGAGCTCGCCAATACATTACGGGTTGATGTATCACACACACAACCATTCATACTTACACCTAGCGACAGCCAGTTAGCCTACTGTGTGGGCATGTCTTTGGACTGTTGGAGGATACATCAAGGAAAGCCATGCAAGCAGAAGGAGAACATGCAAACTTCACACAGACACACCCTTAGCCTGGGACTCAAACACAGGACCTTCTTGCTGAAAGTTTGTTTATTTGTAACCAGGATTGTACAAAACCTACTAACCTGAATTCTATAAAAATTGGCGAAAGCATGTCGTGTAATGTGGAAGGCCAGTGTGAGATGCAATTAATTTTGCAGAAGATCCGTAAATTTAGTTATGGTGAAACGCTTTGCTTAACGATGAGATGAGATTCATTTCAAATTACAATAGATGGCAGTAAATTTGAAAAGTGACAAAACTAATGAACTTCGAGCTCTGATTTTGGTGTTTGCTCCATTCATTCATTTTCTGAACTGCTTAATTCTAATTATGGTTGCGAGGAGGATGGTGTCCATTTCAGCCCACTCTAGGTGAGGGGGAAAATACACCCTGAACAGCTCTAATCTAATGATAGCTAATGCAGAAATGTTCACTCCTTCTTTCATTTGCTAAACTGGAGCCTATCTCAGCAACCTCAGGTCAAAGGCGTGGTACACCCTGTACAGCTTTCCAGTCCATCACAGACCACACAGACATAATACACACTTACGTTTACATCTAGGGGCAATTTTGAACAGCCAAGACTGTAGTAGAAAACCAGAGTACATGGAGGAAACCCACGCAAGCACACATGCAAACTCGCCAAGCTAGGAACTTAAATCAAGGACCTTCTTGCAACCATTGTTATTTATTTAAAATTGTCTTGTCGGCCATCTTAAAACGGAAGCTTTCTTGGTAAATGTGCGCTCTTCTCCAGTCTACACTCTACAGTGTGCTGTGATATCGACTTGAGCTGAGAGTGTAACAGAACTGGTTTCAGTGAATGATGATTAGGGCGGGTTTAAATCAGAATGGGCGTGCTGCCTTTTACACCCCGACCTTATTAGCAATTAGCAACACTGGGCAACAGGTGTCTCTCTCGCTCTCATTCCATCTGTTCAGTGCCATGCAGAAAACAAGCAGCCATCCATCATCCTGCCTCGCGTCTCACGCCTCATTTTATTTTCACTGTGTGGATTTCCTGTGATATTTCAAAATGCTTGAATTACTCATGTTTACGCAGAACACTGACAGAAACTCCCCGAACAACCGAACAGTGTTCCGGTGGCTTAATAACAGAGTGATGTTACTTGAAGAGGATGGGTGCTTTGTCGCAGCCTTTTGAGAAATAGATACTATTCCAGTGTTGAACAGCCATGTCAGATGATTCCAAAATGTAAAATGCCAAGATAAGCACATATTTAAGTGCGTCACAGCATGCTGGGCCTTTGTAAGAAGTTGGTCTTATCTCACTGCCCCCATGTACAGCTGTATCTCCACCCATCCTGGTCTGCTTCCCAGAGCAAGTGGGTGGAGCTTTGAGGTGTCAACAGGCAATCAATCAGAGCTGAGTAGGCATATAGACAACAAAGACCACAAATGGGAGGAGGAAACTAAACAGGTACACATGCCTGCAAACTCAGTATGTCAGGGGTGGTACGATACATGGGCAAGAAACTTCCTGGAGAAGTTTTTTGGTTTAGGAATCGTACTTTGGAGCTCCACTTAACCCTAATTAGGGTCACGGGGAAACTGGCACCCATCTCAGCCATCTCTGGGTGATGGTAGAGTACACCCTGGACAGCTCACCAGGCAGAAACATGCTGATGGCTATGCAGCCTACTCTTTACGAAAGTCAGGAATGGTTCTTTTACAGCCTCTCGCCATGGATACTGTGAGACGTGGCTGACCTTTGAGAACCCAGTTAGCTGCACTGATGGGGACAGCAGTGATAAACCAGTGACAGTGGGGATTGAACCCCTTACCTTGAGATCAGTAATCCAACACCCTACCAACAGGCCACCACTGCCCACATTGTAATGTACTCATTCATTCATTCATTCATTCATTCATTTTCTGTAACCGCTTAATCATAATTAAGGTCATGGGGGCCCATCCCAACCGACTCCAGGTAAGGAGGGCAGAGTACACCCTGGACAGCTTTCCAGGCCATCGCAGGGCAGAAACACGCTAACAACTATGCAGCTCCTCTGTTCGAAAGTCAGCAATGGTTCTTTTACATGAACCTCTCACCATAGGCAGTGAGAGAAACGGCCGGCCTCTGATAACCCAGTAAGAGCACTCGGAGGCGGAGGAGAGTGAAAAACCCACTGAGAGTAGGGTTTGTACCGTCAACCTTAGGATCAGTGATCCAGCACCTTTACCACCAGGCCACCACTGCTACAGTGCAATGTAATAAATAAATAAATAAATAAATGTTATACCTCGCTAGCAGGAGATATTTTTTAAATGTATTGTTAATTATTTTGCAATTATACCTCGTCTTAAAGAGTTTTATCTCATAAATTCCTCAAAAATATAACAAATGACATTGACTGTTGATTGGTAGAGACACTATTACTGCATTATTATTATTATTATTATTATTATTATTATTATTATTATTATTATTATTGGGGCAGTGGTGGTCTAGTGGATAGGGCGCAGGATTGCTGCTCCAAAAGTTGGGAGTTCAAGTCACTGTCTTGGGTTATCAAAGGCGGGCCATGTCTCTCACTGTCTATGGTGAGAGGCATGTAAAAAAACCATTGCTGACTTTCATAAAGAGTAGGCTGCAAAGATGGTGGTCGACTTCAGGAGAAGCACTCTAACACACACATACACACACACACACACACACACACACACACACTCACTAGTGAACATCCAGGGACAGGACATTGAGACAGTGGACAGTTTCAAGTACCTGGGCGTTCACCTTAACAATAAACTGGACTGGTCCCACAACACCAACGCCCTGTACAAGAAGGGCCAGAGTCGCCTCCTTCAGCGGACGACTGAGACATCCTCAGTGCACCTGTGTCCACCTTGGACAGCGCGCTAGGCCATCGCAGGGCCAACACTCACACAACCAAAGTCAACAATTTGAAATACTGAAATAAGCACTGCCACTGCTGAGTGTTTCCACTCTAGAATAATATCTGATTAATTGTGGCAGGTAATCACTTTATTAATAATGTAGGACACAACTGGCACGTGGAATTTAACACAAATTAAACTCACCGCATTGCAGCTCCAGCTTGTTAAACACACGTCCTGGATATTGCTCGACATTTTTTCAGCTTTCCAATGTTCCAGAAACCATATTTCAAGAATATTCGCAATAGAACTGTTATATTTTAAAATAAAAGCATTTTTTTTAAAAGATAAATAACTAAATAAAATGTGATCGATGTGAGAAACTTTGAAGTAAGAAAAATAATTTGTAATTTTTTGTATAAAGGTTAGGAATTTTAATGTGAATTTTAAGTGTGCCGTGCAGCTAACTGGGTTATCAAAGGCCGGCCGTGTCTCTCACTGTCTGTGGTGGATTTTCACATAGAGGAACCCGTGCTGACTTTTGTAAACAGGAGCTGCACAGCCGTGAGCGTGTTTTTCCCTGCGATGGCCTGATGAGCCACTGGAATGTTTCTGCCTGGCGAGCTATCCAAGGTGCATTCTGCCCTCCTCAAGAGTTGGCTGAGATGGGTGCCAGCCTCCCTACGACCCTAATTAGGATTAAGTGGTTCAGAAATGAATGGATGCATGGTAACTTTCTGTTGATGTAATTACCAATGTAGATAATTATATCCTACGCGCTAACGATTATCATATTTTCAGGAACACATTTTTGTGCTTTTTAGTATATACAGACGCTCCCCGCGTTACGTTCATCCGTTTTACGTTCTTTTGATTTTACTTTTTTTTTTTTGTTTTGTTTTTTTTCCCCCCAAAAAAAAGTCAAATTTTGAGTTTAGACGTACCTACATAGTCCGCTGATGTAATGGTAATGACACTGCGTCCATTGTTTACAAAAGACAGACTGAGTGCCCCTCCTTCCCAGTTCAGTTTATATATATATATATATATATATAGAGCATGTTACCCTTGTGTTAAGATGTCTTCTCTGTGATCTTTGTGTTTACACTGTTTTGTGGACTTTTGTAACCCTAAGCAAATATGGTTGGTCGGAAGCATAAGCCGACTAGCATGGGTGCAAGTCTCATACACAGCGATGGATTAACTATCTGCTCGGATCGGCGCGATCTACCATGCATACTCAGTTTAAGCAAAGAGAGTTGTAAAATGAATGAAAATCCGAATCCAGGAAAGAGCGCTCCGCTCTGCTGGCTCCACATCAGTGCAGGTTGTGTTCTAAACGAGTTCAATGGCACCCTTGCGCACTTGAAAGACCGAAAGTCCATATAACCCACAGCAAGTACACTACTTTTGCAAGCACACTACTTTCGTTATTGAGCGCTTCACATATTGTAAGCTTGATTGGTTGTTTTAAGCTTAATGTAAAGTGATTCGGTATGAAGGAAGTGATATATTTGATATCATTTTACAATGTTATGTAATAATAATAATAACTGATTTAGGGTTGTTTTATGAGATAGAGTAATGGTATTTATGGATGTATAGTACAGTATGAGCGTCATACGTCACACATCACACATCACTGTAACAACTTACGTTCACTTTCAACTTACGTTTGACCGTCCAGAACCAATTAAAACGTAAGTCGGGGAGCGTCTGTGTGTGTGTATATATATATATATATATATATATATATATATATATATATATATATATATATATATATACTGGTCCTTCTCAAAAAATAGCATATTGTGATAAAGTTCATTATTTTCTGTAATGTACTGATAAACATTAGACTTTCATATATTTTAGGTTCATTACACACAACTGAAGCAGTTCAAGCCTTTTATTGTTTTAATATTGATAATTTAGGCAAAAAAGTAAAGAAAAACCAAAAATCCCTATCTCAAAAAATTTGCATATTTCATCTGACCAATAAAAAAAGTGCTTTTAATACAAAAATAGTCAACCTTCAAATAATTATGTTCAGTTATGCACTCAATACTTGGTCGGGAATCCTTTTGCAGAAATGACTGCTTCAATGCGGCGTGGCATGGAGGCAATCAGCCTGTGGCACTGCTGAGGTGTTATGGAGGCCCAGGATGCTTCGATAGCGGCCTTAAGCTCATCCACAGTGTTGGGTCTGGTGTCTGTAACCCATGTAAACACATGGTTACTAATTTTATTGGAAAAACCCTAATTTCCAACGCTCCCGGAAAGCACTATAGTTTCCTAGTCCCCTTGAACGCATCATAGGCACGTGCTGCATGCGACCAGCAGAGAGTGCAACAGAGAGCGTGAGGAGCAGGACGCATACAGAGCCCTCGAAAAGCGACACGAGTGAGTCAACGATCAAAAATGTGATTAAGTGAACTTTTAACAAGTTTAACTAAGTTTGTGTGCTTTTCAGAGCCTTGTATGTGTTTTGTTCTCTCTGAATCAAACCAGGTGGAGAGTGTTTGTTTTCTTGGAAACTCCGGTGAGTCATTACAATATGAAGCTAGTTTAAGAACCTATGCTAACTTTACACGTGGTGAACCTATGCTAACTTTACACGTGGTGACTTTTAAAGCTGTGTGCACTATTTTTGTCTTTAAAAGGCTAAGACCAGTCGGAGTACATAACAAAGATTGTGCTGTGCACAAAATGAACCTTACATTTTAATTTTCTAAATGTTTTGTTGAAGCACTTTTGCTAATGCACTAAAGTAGTGCAGATAAGCTGTTTTGTTTTGTATTACATTCCATTCAGTGCCTTTCATGCACTTTTGTCATTTTATTTAGGAATTATTGTTGTTAAATATTTTATTCATTGTGTCTGTACTGCATGTGCAGACTGGTTTTTAGTGGATCTGGATTTGATCTTGAAGCTGGTTTCGGACACGGATGGCGAGCCAAATCCAGTGAGAACTCTTGGTGGATCCAGAAGCAGTGTGGCCAACTGTTCTCTGGATGCGAGAGTAGATCTACAGACCCAACCACTTCAAATCACAGGATCCCAGATAAGAACAAAAAAAAACACCTTTATCCCAAACGGATCACAATCCTGGAAAAGACTCCCGAATTCACACAAATCGAACCTTAGAGACTTAAGCTTATTTTATTTTATTTTTGTTTTGTAAAGAGTGTTCTACAGCATTGTTTGCACTGTTTCTTGTGATATTGTTAATTGTAATAAATCTGCCGGCTGTTCAACTTTAAATCTCCACAATTCATTTTACTCCTCTAGAACCTAGTATAAAATCTAGCACAGCTATATCAAGCTGGTGTTACATGTCTCTCAACTTTCTCTTCACAATATCCCACAGATTCTCTATGGGGTTCAGGTCAGGAGAGTTGGCAGGCCAATTGAGCACAGTAATACCATGGTCAGTAAACCATTTAGCAGTGGTTTTGGCACTGTGAGCAGGTGCCAGGTCGTGCTGAAAAATTAACTCTTCATCTCCATAAAGCTTTTCAGCAGATGGAAGCATGAAGTGCTCCAAAATCTCCTGATAGCTAGCTGCATTGACCCTGCCCTTGATAAAACACAGTGGACCAACACCAGCAGCTCACATGGCACCCCAGACCATCACTGACTGTGGGTACTTGACACTGGACTTCAGGTATTTTGGCATTTCCTTCTCCCCAGTCTTACTCCAGACTCTGGCACCTTGATTTCCGAATGACATGCAAAATTTGCTTTCACCCGAAAAAAGTACTTTGGACCACTGAGCAACAGTCCAGTGCTGCTTCTCTGTAGCCCAGGTCAGGAGCTTCTGCCGCTGTTTCTGGTTCAAAAGTGGCTTGACCTGGGGAATGCGGCACCTGTAGCCCATTTCCTGCACACACCTGTGCACGGTGGCTCTGGATGTTTCTTCTCCAGACTCAGTCCACTGCTTCCACAGGTCCCCCAAGGTCTGGAATCGGCCCTTCTTTCACTTTTCCCTTTCCACAGACGTCCCACTGAGGTGAGGAGTCAGGTCGGCAGTCTTACCCATGATTGCGTTTTTGAGTAATGAACCAGGCTGGGAGATTTTAAAAGCCTCAGGAATCTTTTGCAGGTGTTTAGAGTTAATTGGTTGATTCAGATGATTAGGTTAATAGCTCGTTTAGACTACCTGAACATGATATACTAATTTTTTTAGATAAGAATTTTGGGTTTTCATGAGCTGTATGCCAAAATCATCAGTATTAAAACAATAAAAGACCTGAAATACTTCAGTTGGTGTGCAATGAATCTAAAATATATGAAAGTTTAATTTTTATCAATATATTACAGAAAATAATGAACTTTATGACAATATGCTAATTTCTTGAGAAGGACTAGTGTATATATATATTTTTTTACATTTACATTTTTTACATTACATTTTTTTTCCAAGATGGCGCCGGGTGACCTGCAGCCAGTTACAGGAGCTCTTCAGTTTATTTTCCTTTTTTTTCTTTTTTCTATTGTATATAGGCGTGTTTCATTATCTTTTTTTCAAATTTTCTTCTTCTTTCTTCAATACTGCATCTGGGAAACCCACTTTTATGATGCTTTTGTTTTCCTGTGCACTTTTACTTTCACTGTTTGGATCGGCGTCAGGAAATTCATTCACCAACAGCTCTGAGCAACGCAGGTCTTACACACGTGAGACCCTCCTCGGCCTGCGCGCCCCCGCCCTCCTTCACGCGGAAAAGCCCGTTGTTCCTGTGGAAAAATGGAGGAAAAGGAGAAGCTGCAGAGGGGGACGAAAGACGCGGAGGACATGTGTTACCTCTGTCATCATGGGAAATGTCCGCGCGATCGCCAACAAGGCGGAGGAGCTGGCGGCGTTGACCAGCAGCAGAGGCAGTACCGGGACTGCAGCCTCATGTGTTTCTCAGAGACGTGGCTAAATGAACTCACACCGGACTCTGTGGTTTCTCTTAACGGATTTACACTCGCGCGTGCAGATCGGAGCGCGGCGGAGAGCGGTAAGAAGAAAGGAGGGGGCGTGGCGGTCTATGTGAATGAACGATGGTGCCACCCGGCCAACGTGCACGTGAAGGAGCAGCTATGCACACGGGACCTGGAGCTGCTCGCGGTGAACGCGCGGCCATATTATCTACCGAGGGAGTTTTCACACGTGATTGTGTTTTGCATGTACATTCCGCCCTCGGCTGATGCGGCGGCCGCGTGTGAGCGTCTTCACAGCGCTGTCAGCCAGACACAGACTCGTCACCCCCGCGCCATGATTCTGATCAGCGGGGACTTTAACCACGCCCCTTTCTCCGCCTCTCTCTCGACGTTCACACAATACGTGAAGTGCGCCACAAGAGACAATAAAACACTGGACTTGCTGTATGCTAATGTGAAGGACGCTTACAGCTCCACCCCCCTCCCCCCACTGGGACGCTCAGACCACAACCTGGT
>CM045735.1:44362248-44364748 GCA_024760905.1 Plotosus lineatus
GTTGGTGGTTATGGTTCTTGATTTTATTAGTTTGAACTCAAGCGGCTTTCCATTAAGAAGTTGGACTGTCCAACGGAGACCTTAAGAGACAACAGAGAGTAATGATTTGGTGTGTGTGTGTGTGTGTGTGTGTGTGTGTGTGTGTGTGTGTGTGTGTGTCTTAGCCGAGTACTTATATTCTGGTTTGTATGAAAGCCTGATTTTCTAACCCATGCCCCTGAATAACACCAATGGTAGTGTTTGTGTGTGTGTGTGTGTGTGTGCGTGGTTGGTACTGGCAGTGGCACACCAGATCGATACCCATCAGCCATACGAGGTCATCACCGAATCCACTTCACACTCTTTCAGAACATCACTCAATCCTTCACACACACACAAATACAGGGATCCCTCGCTTTTCTGAGCGAACCCATGCCTTTGGCTGCCACCCAACTCGCACTGTACACGACCCCTATAGCCCCTCCCAGACGTGGTGGGTCCATGAGAGGGCAGACCCACGTCTTCTTTCCGGGCTGGGCTAGGCGGGCTCCATGAGCAGAAGCCTGATAACCAGTTGCTCGCCTTCAATCCCCGTCACCAGGCCTGACTCCAGGGGGGACCCCAGTGACCCTCGTCTGGGCAAGGGAAACTGTATCCTTGTTTCTTTCTTCATAGAGGTATTTTGAACTGTGCTCTTCACCTAAGACCTGTTTGCCTTGGGTAACCCTACCAGGGTCGTTGTGCTCCTGACAGCATAGCTCCTAGGATCAATAAGACACACAAACCCCGCCACCACAATAAGGTTGTGATTCAAGGTGCTTATCGGTGCCTGTCGTGGCGGTAACCCCCAAACCCGGTGGTGGACACCTGTGGTGAAGGGGGCTGTCGGAGGCCTATTGGGTCTTATTGGCCTGTGGGACTCATGAAGCAGCAGACAGGTACCAGCAAGCCAAATTTGCTGCAGCCCAAGCTATCGCCGATGAAAAAATCTCAGGTGTGGGAGGAGTTTGGTGAGGGCCTGGAAAGCGATTATCGGTTGGCCTCAAAAAGGTTCTGGTTCACCATCCGACGCCTAAGGAGGGGGAAGCAGTTCTCCACAAATACAGTTTATAGTGGAAGTGGGGAGCTGCGCACCTCGACTGGGGATGTCATTGGGGTGGAAACAATACTGCGAGGAATTCCTCAATCCATACCTCTGGATTGACAAAACAGGGTGGTAGGGGGATCCTACACACCCTCTGGGTTGAACCCTCGAAAACCCTCGAAGTTTTCGTCCTGGCCATGGCACTCTCAACAAACTCTATATGCACTACAGGATCCTGGAGGAGGCAATGGGAGTTTGCCTAATCTGTCCATATGTGTTTTGTGGATTTGGAAAAGGCTTTCAACCCTGTTCCTTGGGCTATCTTGTGGGGTGTGCGCTGAGCGTGCGCTGTTCCGGACTCGTTGCTATGGGCCATTCAGTTGCTGTATCACCGGAGCCAGAGCTTTGTCCACTTTGGGACCAACAGGTTGAATTTGTCGTTGGGGGTTGGAGTCTGCCAAGGCTGTCCTTTGTCACTGAATCTGCTCATAATTTTTATGGACAGAATTTTTAGGCGCAGCCAAGACATTGAGGAGTTCTGGTTTGGTGGCCATCAGATCTTGTCTCTGCTTTTTGCGAGCTACATTGTCCTTTTGGCTTCATCAATTGGGACCTCCATCTCTCATTGGAACAATTTTCAGTTCAGTGAGAAGTGGCTGGGATGTGAATCAGCACCTCCAATTCTGAGGTAATGGTTCGCAGTCAGAAAAGGGTGGAATGCACCCTCCGGGTCAGGAATGAGGTCCTGCCTTAAGTGAAGGAGTTCAAATATCACGAGTGAGGAAAGGATGAAGCGGGAGATTGACAGGCAGATTGCCGCAGCCTCTGCTGTAAAGTGGAGCCTGTATTGGTCCGTCGTGGTGAAGAGGAAGCTGAGACACAAGGCAAAGCTCTCAATTTAACAGTCGAGCCCTCACCTGTGGTCATGAGCTTTGTATAGTGACCGAAAGAACAAGATTACAGATACAAGCAGCTGAACTGAGCTTGCTTTGACGTATGGTGGGGCTCTCCCTTAGACATAAGGTAAGAAGCTCAGCCATTCGGGGAGAACTTGGTGTAGAACCACTGCTCCTCTGCATTGAGAGGTGCCGGCTGAGGTGGCTCGGGCATCTGATTAGAATGCCTCTCGAACGCCTCCCTGGTGTGGTGTTTCGGGCATGTCCAACCAGGAAGAGACTCTGGGGTCGACCTAGAACATGCTGGAGGGATTTTGTTTCTCAGCTGGTCTGCGAATGCTTCGTGTTTGGACAAGAGCTGGAGGAAGTCGGTGGGGAGAGGGATGTCTGGACCTCACTGCTGAGGCTGCTGTCCCAGCGACCCAACTCCAGAATAAGTAGAAGAAGAAGAAGAAGATGATGATCACGATGATGATGACCAAGTTTGCAGAGAAAGTACAAAAAAGTGAAAAGCTTTTAAAAAGCTTGTAGTAAATACTAA
>CM045735.1:44367248-44394748 GCA_024760905.1 Plotosus lineatus
TCACGCACATACCTCGTTTTCCTTGTATCTCTCTTCCTCTCCTCTCTTCCTCTCTCTTCCTCTCTCTGTGTGTATAAATCCTGCGGCTCGAGCCTCCAGATGCAGCACGACTTGTTTCGGTCCCTGTCCCGTTCAGGACATCAGCAGCGTCCCGAGAAAGCTCCTGCACAGCGACGTGCCCAGCGCAGCACGCTCTCTCTCTCTCTCTCTCTCTCTCTCTCTCTCTCTCACACACACACACACACACACACTCACACACACACACACACACACACACACACACACACACACACATAAAGGAGGGCACAATCCTGTGTCTCTCTCCCTCGCGGTGTGTGTATGTGAGGGGGAGCGCTCGCTGCGGCCGGTGGAAAGAGGGAATGGATGGAGGGAGAGAGGCGGAGGTGGGGGTGGGGGTGTGCAGGTTGCTTGTTCAGAGACTGTGGATGTACAAGCGCGAGCAGAGCGCAACCTACCGGGCGCACTGAAACACTCGGTGCATCAAAAGCGCTCGACACGCTTCATTTGTATTATTATTATTATTATTATTATTATTATTATTATTATTATTATTATTATTATTATAAACTGTTTCATTCATCCATTCGTTCATTTTGCAAGCACGAGGAGAGCATCCAAACTCAACACAGATATGCCCGAGCTGGGAATCGAACCAAGGACCTTCTGGCAGTGAGGTGTGCATGCTAACCACTATGGCACGGTCCTGCCCATATACTATAAACCACTGTATTTCATTTTATTTATTTATCTACTTGTTTAAATATAATCCTGATTATTTTTGGAATGGCCCTTTTATGAACTTGTACACCTGTTGAGAGACAGATGTCACTTTCATTCCTTTTCAGGAGGCTGTGCTGAGATAGATTTCCAAATTATGGGGAGGGGGGTCTATGCATGAAAGAGTGAAAACAGGGAGGCAGGTGAAAGAAGGGACACGGGGTTGGAAATGAAAAAAAAATCCTCCATTTTTATTATCTCTCACCCATTTTATTAGGCTAAAGTCTAACTTGGCCCATACTGTGCAGAGGTAGGGTACAACCCTGAATAAGTCCAACACACACACACACACACACACACACACACGCACACACACACACACACACACACACCTAGGGGCAATCTGGATCCACTCATCTGTTGAATGTGCATGTATCTGGACTGTGGGATAAAACCGGAGTGCATCAGGAGAACATGCAAATTCCACATAGAAACCCCCAGGACCTTCTCCACATTTATCACGTGAAATTTAATGCATGAATTCATCCACTCATTAATCAAATCCATTCCATGTGTTTACTGAAAGTCATTTTGTGCTTTTGGTGTTCAAACAGTGAGTTTTTCCTCTGACAGTGTTAGCAGGTGAAGTTCCACAGACAGGAATACCTGAGGTAAAGCTGTATTATTGTAGTGTATCCTGGGGTAGCTACACAAGCCTACTGGATTTTGGTCCGATATCCAATATGGATAAAGAAGAAGATCCAATATGGCTGCCACAGCTGAAATCTTGGCATTTCTGAGTGGTCCACAGGATGCAATTTCATCACCCATCATCAACATTTTTCGTGTAGATATTTGGACTGTGTAACTATAACAGCGTATCGATTTTCATCCTGGTCCGACAGCCGATTTTGCCGCCGCAGCTGCTTTCTTGAATTTGCATCCCATGATCTAGCTTAAAAACCATCATACATTGATTCATTCATTTTCTGAACCGCTTAATCCTAATCAGGGTTGCAGGAAGGCTGCCACCCATCTCAGCTGACTCCGGGTGAGAGCGGGGTACACCCTGGACAGGTCACCAGGCCATGGCAAGGCCAACACTCACACAATCATTCATACTCTCAATCACAGAGCGATTTGGAACGGAAAATTAACTTACTGTGCATGTTTTTAGACTGTGGGAGGAAACCAGAGTCTGTCTTCCTTTCGGCTTTTTCCCTTTTACTCGGGAGTCGCCACAGCGAATCATCTGATTCGCACGTTTGATTTGGCAGAGGTTTTTACGTCGGATGCCCTTCCTGTCACAACCCTTTTAGCAAGGGACAGAAACACGCTGACGACTTTGCAGCTACTCTTTACGAAAGTCAGCAATGGTTCTTTTACATGCCTCTCACCATAGACAGTGACAGACATGGCCCGCCTTTGATAACCCAGTTAGCTGCACTGGGGGTGTGGGAGGAAACCAGAGTATCTGGAGGAAACCTACACAAGCACGGGGAGAACATGCAAGCTCCACACAGAAACACCCGAGCTGGGAATCAAGCCCAGGTGTTCTTTACTGTGAGGCAGATGTGGTAACCACAACGCCACCGTGCCAAAAACAGTATGACCAATCTTAAATCTTTTTGGTGTAGATGTTTGCACAGTGCAACCGGACAATCCAATCAATTTTGGTCATGGTGCAATATCCAATATCCAATATCCAATATCCAAAGCCTTAGCTGCGTTCTTGAATTTGTATTTTGCAGATTAGCTAAAAAATACCATTACCCATCATCAACACTTTTGCTGTGGATATTGGGCTGTGTAAATACACAGATTTATTGATTTTCATCCCAGTCTAATATTCAATATGGACAATGCAGCTGCTTTTTTGAATTTGCATTTCACTCACTAATTCAAAAACCACCTTTTTGGCGTGGATGTTGGGATTGGGTAGCCTACACAAGTTTATTAATTTTCATCATGGTTTGATATCCAATATGACCACAGTAGCTGCCATCTTGAATCTGCATTCGGCTTACTAGCTTATAAATGCCATGACTGATCATCAACATGTTTGGTGTGGATGTTGGGGCTGGGTAACCTACACGAGCCTATCGATTTACATCCTGATTTGATATCCAATATGGCTGCTGCAGCTGCTTTTTTGAACTTGCATTCCGTAGACATCATCAACAGCATCACCAACCATCTCAATTTTTGGTCTGGATTTTGGGATTGGGTAAACACACAAGCATATGAGTTTTCGTTTTGATTCAAAATCCAATATGGCTGCCACCTTGAACTTGCATTCCACTTACTAGGTTAAAACAGCATGACCAATCATTAGCATGTTTGGTATAGATGTTGGCATTGATTGACTGTTGACTACACAATCCTGGTGATTTTCTTCACGATCCAATATTTAACATTACTGTTACAGTCTCCATCTTGTATTTGTGTTTTGAGCATTAAATCAAAATCACCATCACTGATCAGCACTAGTTGTTTCTCATTTTTATTGTCCCACCACTGAATATGTTCATAATATGAAAAGAAAAACAGTGCCAAAAGTTTGGATGTACTGTATTATAATAATTTTACTGGAGCTCAATCGTCCCAAAGTTACAAAATTATGTTTAATATTCCACAAACATCTGAAATGGTCATCTAATATTAAATTTAACATAAAAATATAAAACCAAAGAAATCACATGTTGATTTGAAGGAAGTTTGCTTCCAGAGATTTTTTCCAGAGTTCCTCCAATCAGCTGTATTCCACACTCCTTCTTTGGCAGACTACAATTGGAACAAGCAATCATTTCTGAAAACAACAACTGTGTACCACTAGTCCAATACAGTACTATATTTCAAATTCTGCAATGATCAAATTAATATATATACGGTACATAAGACACTATAGCTAACTGCAACACTATAACCACATCCTAGCCTTCTATGTATTTTTATTAACTCGCCAGATAGCAACTGTTATTCTGTTATCTAAATAGTGGGCAGTGGTGGCCTGGTGGTAAAGCGCGCTGGATCGCTGATGCTAAGGTTGGGGGTTCGAGTCCCACTCTCCACAAGGTTGTCACTGTCCCCCCAGTGCAGTTAACTAGGTTATCAAAGGCCGGCCATGTCTCTCACTGTCTATTGTGAGAGGTTCATGTAAAAGAACCATTGCTGACTTTCATAAAGAGTAGCTGCATAGCTGTCATCGTGTTTCTGCCCCTTGCTAAAAGGGTTGTGTCAGGAAGGGAATCTGATGTAAAAACCTATGCCAAATCAAACAGGCAAATCAGATGATTCGCTGTGGTGACCCCTGAAAAAGGGAAACGTCGAAAGGAAAAGAAGGTTCTGTTATCTAAACAGGACAATGTAAGTACTGTATATAAATGAAATGACATAACTTACCCTATTATCACTCAATCGGTGGTAAGCTATGTGTCTAATGATTAAATACTGTATTAAACAGTGATATGTTTACGCTGCCACAGTGTTTAGTTAATGATGACGAGCGACAAAACAGTTCTAAGCAAGAATATTGACTTCAATAAAATAAAGCACACAGTCAGTTCTGTAATAGAAAGAAATGGTTCAATTAAATAAGATTATATTTCAATATATAATACAATGTTAACTCGCGGGCAATGACCGACCACTGAATACATGTAGTTACTCTATGAAAATATTCCTGCCAATTGAGCTAAATATGCAAATCATATATGATGTAATAAGCGCCCTGCTCTAATACCCCCCCAACCCAACCCCTGCCTCCTAATGTTTTTGATCTTACGTCTAATAACCCCCATGTGTACTGGGAGCAAAATTGTAGATCAAACTTGCCAATTTTATTCAATCAGCCTCTGTATCGTTCACTGCCTTTAAAAGTGACTTTACACAGTATTTCATGACCCCTACCACTGGGGAATGTCTATAATGTTCATCGGTAACAACACTTTTGATAGTTCCGCCGTGCTTTAAAAAACAGGGAAATATTTTGCTGTATTCTCTTGGTAAATGTCCAACAAGATGAACCATTAGAAACTGCTACAGCAAAACTATGGGATGCTCTGAATGAATCGAGCAATGAGCCAGATATGGATCTATCAGAAAGTGATGAGTATTTTATTCTCCTGCTTACTAACTTCATAAATTTAAAGACGTTCATGGCCACGGGATTTTGTTTATGTTCGTGTTGATTGGTTCAACTTGCCATGTGCTGAAGTTGACATTTGTGTTGATTGGTTCATTTTACTTGGGAAAATGTTTAAAAGAAAATTACCAGAAGGGAAAAGTAAGGGAAGGAAAAGTCTTTTTTTTTTTAAATTATGCGGTTTTCTGTTTATTTTCAGCTTTCATGTAAGTAATTTGGTTGATACTACAAAATGAATAACATGAATACCAGTAAAACTCTTTTATTGTTCTGCTATTATTCATGTTTTCCACCTCTATAGTAATAAGCACTTACCATTCCACTCCGTGGGTAAATTTTAATAAGCGCTCACCCATTCCAATTTTTTAAGCGCTCTGGGTGCTTATCACGTCGAATGCAGTATATTTCTATGAAACTTTGTGTAGTTACTACACTTCATAAAAGTGACAAAACTAGGGTGTGGGACCTGAAAAAAAAATATTTTTTTTGTCATTATAGTCTGTGGCACCCTAATGAACAAATTGACCACTTGTACCCTTTATAATGTGGCGAACGGGATGAGGTGTATTTCCGAATTCGTGGGGGTAGTTTTTGTTTACACCAAATAGGTGTCACTTTGAAAAGATGCAAAGTGAGCTCTCCCTGCATACAGGTGTAAAACAAAAAAAGGTATCGGACGGTTTCCAATAAAATAACATGCAGATGGTTCTGGTGCTTCATGTAACAACTTGCTAAAATACAGGAAATGACCCTCAGACCCCCAACCACATTGTAAATGCTTTCAAAGTCCATGGCAGGAATTACTTCACAGAAGACCACTTTTTTCTTCCCAGCTGCTCTCCTTTAAATGTCCAGGTATGGCTGTTAAAATACTTGAGAACCGCAATCGATTAAGAATCTGTTTCTGGGAGATGGGAGAAAATTGGAGAAACCCAGAGGAAACAGGAAACAACCTATACCTATATAACTATCTATATGTTCATTCATTCATTTATTTTCTGTAATCCTTAATGCTAATTAGAGTTACGGTGAGGCTGATGCCCATCTCAGCTGACTCGGTGAGGGCAGAGTACACCCTGGACAGCTTGCCGGGCCATCGCAGAGTAGAAACATACTGACGGCTTTGTAGCTACTCTTGTCGAAAGTTAGCAATGGTTCTTATTGGTTAGCAATGGACAGTGAGACATGGCATTTCCTCGCATCTTTTGATGGTTCCTCGATGGGAGGGGCCACAACGTGTAGGAACCAAGGATGCGGTTTAAGGGTGTACTTTTGGTAGTGGTGGATTGCTCATCTTGGCTGTAATGGTATTTGACAATGAAAGTCCTTGTTGTTGTCTCTCACTATGAGTCCAACAGGATTTCAAAATAAAAGTTCACTCTCATACCAGATCCTCCTTGAGTCACACGAAGGAGGAAGAGCAACTCTATTGAATTGTATTATATTATATTCCCCTCACACCACATTACATATTGTGTTTTCAGGAATCAGATTGTGTTGAATGGCGCCACCTCATATCATGGGAGGGAGCAACCATATCATATTACATCAGTAGATGCTTCATATAGATCTTTAATGGAATTTAATTGGATTGTTGCAATGCAGCAAGAAATGTATCCCATCAGCCTCAGTTTTAGCATTCACTTCAAATCTACTTTCACTGATGGCCCCCTAGTGTTCAGTGTCCACTTATGCATGTGTAAGGCACAAAAGCAATGATTGGACAATTTGTTCAAAGTGGTAATTCTACAAATTAAATAAATGTAAGTAGAAAATTGTCACATAGCATAGATTGGGCGTCAAAGTGGCATAGTCGTTAGTACGTCCACTCCACAGCAAGACAGTCCTTGGTTTGTGACCCGGCTTTGAACGTTTCTGTGTGGAGTCTGCATGTTCTCCCCGTGCTTGTATGGGTTTCCTCTGGATATTCCAGAGACACACACATTAAGCTAATTGTCTGTTTGAAATAGCCCTTATGAGTGAATTTGAATGATTGTGGGTGTGCATTGGTTCTTTGATGGTCTGATGAGCTGTTCAGGGTGTGCTGGTCCGTTGCAGGGCCAGCACACACAACCATTCACACTCACACTTAAGGGAAGTTTGGAACAGCCAATTAGATTCATGTGCTGGTGAGCAGAAACCAGAGCAAACGGAAGACACACACAAACACATGAAGAAAACTCCAGACCTCCTTGCTGTGAGGCGGATGTGTTGGCCACTGTGCCATTGTACCGCCCCTACACTAAATTGTGTTGTTTAGAGTGTACCTGTCTGTCTGTCTTCCTTTTGGCTTTTTCCTCTGACTCGCATGTTTGATTTGGCAGAGGTTTTTACGTTGGATGCCCTTCCTGTCACAACCCTTTATAGCAAGGGACAGAAACACGCTGGCGACTTTGCAGCCTACTCTTTACGAAAGTCAGCAATGGTTCTTTTACATGCCTCTCACCATAGACAGTGAGAGACATGGCCCGCCTTTGATAACCCAGTTAGCTGCACTGGGGGGACAGTGACAACCTTGCTGAGAGTGGGACTCGAACCCCCAACCTTTGGATCAGCGATCCAGCGCCCTATACCACTAGACCACCACTGCCCCTTGAATTAATTTGGCTAGCTATTTAAAACAACATCAGTCCATGCCTGATTTCGAAGTGCTCGAGAGTGTTCATGTTCTTTGGTCATGTTCAGAGCTGCATTTCTGATTGGCTCTTCCAGCCTGGTAGAGATGCGAACTCGTTGGAATTACAGTACTGGGCTACATCATTGGCCCATGCAGCATAACACATTATGGGGGAGTACAGAACTTCACAAACAACAAGCGCAGAAACATTTCTGTTCCTGAACCAACTGACGACAAGAAAACAGAGTTGACAAAATTGTGAGCTGCATAAAACATTTTAAATTTACCATCATGGGCATCTCTGGCAGGATTCTCATCCTCAGAGTAACCAAAATGTAAGTTTTATATTTATAAGTCTCCACCAGAGGCATCAACACTGAACGTTTTGACGTTACTTCATGGTAAAATCCCCTGCATTTCAGCCCCTCCCCCATTAATCCACAGGATAAAATAACCCAGTTTTGTGCTTTTATTAATCATTTATGTAAAATTAAGCATCTGTATCACTTCAATGTATTATACATGAATAATGTTCTAAGGAAGAACAATGCTGCTACTCAGTCATGCTAACTGAAGTTATTCATGTTGACTCACCCCAAAAAAATTATATATATTTTATATATTGGGGCACTAACCAGTATCTCTCCCCCTTACGCCAGTCCCAAACCCAGAAAAATGCAGAGGGTTGTGTCAGGAAGGGCATCCGATGTAAAACCAATGCCAAGCTTTATCATGCAAATGACAGATATTACCTCCATAACGGATCGGTCGAGGCCCGAGTTAACAACGACCGCCATCAGTGCTGTTAACCAACAGGGTGCTGATGGAAATGGGACTACTGTTGGTCGAAGAAGGAGAGGCGGGAGGCGTGTCCGTAGGCAGAGAGAAGAGGAAAAGCATGAGTCTAGGACTGAGAGTAGGGACTTTGAATGTTGGAACTATGGAAGGAAAAGATAGAGAGCTAGTTGACATGATGCAGAGGAGGAAGGTGGACATACTGTGTGTTCAGGAGACCAGGTGGAAAGGTAGCAAATCTAGAAGCTTAGGAGCAGGGTTTAAGCTGTTTTATCATGGTGTGGATGGGAAGAGAAATGGATTAGGAGTCATCTTGAATGAGGAGTTTGTCAGGAATGTTCTAGAAGTGAAAAGAGTGTCGAGTCTCAAGTTAGAAATTGAAGGTGTGATGTTCAATGTTGTTAGTGCTTATGCCCCACAGGCAGGATGTGAGCTAGAATAGAAGGATAGATTCTGGAGTGAGTTAGATGAAGTGATGCAGAGTACCTCCAGAGGTGAAAGAGTGGTCATTGGTGCAGGCTTCAATGGACATGTTGGTGCAGGCAATAAAGGGGATAAAGAAGTTATGGGTAGGTTTGGTATCCAGGACAGGAACACAGAAGGACAGATATTGATCGATTTTGCAAAAAGGATAAAAATGGCTGTGGTGAATACTTTCTTCCAGAAGAGACAGGGGCATAGGGTGACTTATAAAAGCGGGGGTAGGAGCACACAGGTAGACTACATCTTGTGTAGGCGATGTAATTTGAAAGAAGTCAGTGACTACCAAATAGAAGTGGGTGAGAGTGTTGCCAAACAGCATAGGATGGTGGTGATGGTGAGGAAGGTGAAGAAGACAAAGGCAGAGCAGAAGACAAAGTGGTGGAAGCTGAAAAAGGAAGAGTGTCGGGTTGTCCTCAAGGAGGAATTGAAACTGGCTTTGGGTGGTCAGGAAGTGCTTCCAGATGACTGGATAACGACAGCTAATGTGATAAGGGAGACAGGTAGGAGAATACTTGGTGTGTCATCTGGAAGGAGAGTAGATAAGGAGACTTGGTGGTGGAATAAGGAAGTGCAGGAGTGTGTACAAAGGAAGAGATTAGCTAAGTGGGACATTGACAGGACCGAAGAGAGTAAACAGGAGTACAGGGAGACACAGTGTAAGGCGAAGGTAGTGGTGGCAAAGGCCAAACAGAGGGCATATGATGACTTGTATGCTCGGTTGGTAAGTAAAGAAGGAGAAAATGATTTATACAGGTTGGCACAGAAAAGAAATAGAGATGGCAAGGACGTGCAGCAAGTTAGAGTGATTAAGAACAGCGACGGAAATGTATTGACTGATGACAGAAGTGTGCTGGGAAGATGGAAAGAGTACTTTGAAGAGCTGATGAATGAGGAAAATGGGAGAGAAAAAAGAATAGAAGAGGTGACCGTTATATATACATGTATATATATATATATATAGTAGGCACTTGACTCTTCGCGGTTTTGCACCCACGGTTTGAGTATTCGCTGATTGCCGAGCAACCGGCACGTGATTCAAATTCAGCCAATGGCTGCCCGCCTTTCTTCTGATTGGTTGAGCTGATGCCCCGCCCATTTTTCCTCATTAGCGCACAAGTTGTCAATGAGCCTCTTTTTTGTGTGTGCTTTAATTACCAGTTACGCTCTATGATACCACTCAAACGCTGTGCGTCTTCTCTGGCTAAGCCATAGAAAACGCTGGATGTCTCTTCTGAAGAAATAAGACTCTCTCCTGAGAAACGACGGTTTTCTCTGAACTTCTTCTTTTACTTTTGGCTGCTCCCTTCAGGGGTCGCCACAGCAAATCATCCGCCTCCATCTCACCCTATCCTCTGCATCTTCTTTTCTGACTCGAACGACCTTCATGTCTTCCTTTACCACATCCATAAATCTCTTCTTTGGTCTTCCTCAAGGCCTTCTACCTGGTAGTTCCAACCTCAGCATTCTAATCCTACTCACTATCCCTCCTCTGTACATGTCCAAACCATCTCAATCTAGCCTCTCTGACTTTGTCTCCAAAACATCTTACATGGGCTGTCCCTCTGATATACTCATTTCTGATCCTATCCATCCTCGTTACTCCCAGAGAGAACCTCAACATTTTCATCTCCGCTACCTCCAGCTCTGCCTCCTTGCCTCCTGCCTTTTCCTCAGCGCCACTGTTTCTAAGCCATACAACATCGCTGGCCTCACCACCGTCTTGTACACTTTTCCCTTCATTCTTGCTGACACTCTCCTATCGCACATCACACCGGACACTTTTCTCTAACCATTCCAGCCTGCCTGCACACGCTTCTTCACCTCTTTTCCACACTCTCCATTGCTCTGGATTGTTAAGCCTAAGTACTTAAAATCCTCCACCTTCGTTATCTCTGCTCTCTGTAACATTACAGTTCCTCCTAGGTCCTTCTCATTCACACACATGTATTCTGATTTTCTGAGGCGAACCTTCATTCCTCTCCTTTCCAGGGCATACCTCCACCTCTCTAGATTTTCCTGCACTTGTTCTCTGCTCTCACTACAGATCACAATGTCATCTGCAAACATCATAGTCCATGGAGATTCTTGTCTCACCTCGTCTGTCAGCCTGTCCATCGCCATAGCAAACAAGAAGGGGCTCAGAGCTGACCCTTGATGCAGTCCCACCTCCACCTTGAATTCGTCGGTCACACCGACAGCACACCTCACCACTGTCTTACATCTCTCATACATGTCCTGCACCACTCTAACATACTTCTCTGCCACTCCAGACTTCCTCATGCAATACCACAGTTCTTCTCTTGGCACCCTGTCATATGCTTTTTCCAGATCCACAAAGGCACAATGCAGTTCCCTCTGACCTTCTCTGTACTTCTCGATTAACATACTCAAAGCAAACATTGCATCTGTGGTGCTCTTTCTTGGCATGAAACTCTGAACTGTTGTATTAAAATCTTTTTCAATTATTATTCCAGTACAATACCTAAGTTCATATTTATGTGTGAGATTTTATGTTCTGTAGCATGTTTAACAAACGATACCAAAAGGATAAACTTTATTACAGTACTCTTCATATCTTCTTCATGTCCCCCCCAGTGCAGCTAACTGGGTTATCAAAGGCGAGCCATGTCTCTCACTGTCTATGGTGAGAGGCATGTAAAAGAACCATTGCTGACTTTCGTAAAGAGTAGGCTGCAAAGTCGCCAGTGTGTTTCTGTCCCTTGCTAAAAGGGTTGTGACAGGAAGGGCATCCGACGTAAAAACCTCTGCCAAATCAAATGTGCGAATCAGATGATTCGCTGTGGCGACTCCCGAGTAAAAAAAAAAAAAAAGGGAAAAAGCCGAAAGGAAGACAGACAGACTCTTCATGTCCTATTACATTGAAGTTGGAGTGACGTCTTGAGGTGACGTCTCCAAGATGGCACTGCCCAGAGGGCGACGTCGCAGAGTTCTCAGAGTCAAATTGTTTCTTTGTTGGTTTTATTTTTTGTTTTGTTTGTTCATGTTTTGCACTATGCTCGTCTACGACCGGTCGACTGTACTACAGCGATAAGATCGGAGTATCTTCGGGCATGTATAACTAAGCAGAGCTAGCATGCTATTAGTATAGCTAGCATGCTATTAGCAGAGCTAGCATGCTATTGTTCATTTTAATTTGTTTTATTTGTTGTTTTGTTTGTTCATGTTATCGGTGGTACTCTCCTCGAGCCATGTTTCACAGAAACACAGTCCTGTAGATCCCTCTGCATTGTAATCTGAGCATGAAGCTCGTCCATCTTGTTTCGCAGGGACTGAACAGTTAGCCGGAGGTGCTAACCAAGCGCCTGAGAATCTGAGAACTCCGCCTGGGCTTAATGATAGCATAGCATAGCAGCGCAGAGGAATCTACAGGACTGTGTTTCCGTGAAACATGGCTTGAGGAGAGTACACAGTCCTGTCGATCCCTCTGCGCTGCAATATGAGCATGAAGCTCGTCCATCTTGTTTCGCAGGGACTGAACATTTGAAAGCAGTATGGCTGGAAGTGCTAACCGGAAGTGCTAACCGGGCCGGAGAATCTGAGAACTCCGCCTGGGCTTATTGTTAGCATTGAGCTCCCATATCATAGCATTGCATAGCAGCTCACGATAGGAGCTGAAGCTGCTCATAGCTGTAGTAGGGTCGACCGATCATAGACGAGCATAGTGCAAAACATGAACAAACAAATAAAACAAATTAAAACCAACAAAGAAACAATTTGACTCTGAGAACTCCTCGACGTTGCCCTCTAGGCAGCACCATCTTGGAGACGTCACTTCAAGACGTCACTCCAAGTTCAATGTAAAAGGACATGAAGCGTAATAAAGTTTATCCTTTTGGTATCATTTGTTAAACATGCTACAGAACATAAAATCTCACGCACAAACATTCCCAAAATTAACTTAGGTACTGTACTGGAATAATAATTGAAAAAGACTTTAAAACGAATGCTTTACAACAGTATATGCTGTATAATGTTTATATATTTTATTACTAAATATCACAGTACAAAATTGAAAAATTATTTTCTAATCATGACTATATTTAACTACATTAATACTGTATTAATGAGTAAGACTGTCTGTATAATGTGTTAAAGAAGCATATTTTAGTGCATGTAATAGATACATAGTATTTTACTGCTGGCGGCTCATTCGCACATGTGACGTCATACATGGGGTTTTACTTCCGCGTACAGAACTCGTGGATTATCTCGATTCGCGGGAGAGCTCGGAACCGCACCCCCACGAATGTCAAGGGCCTACTGTATATATATATATATATATATATATATATATATATATATATATATATATGCCTCCGTTATTCGCGGTGGTTGCGTTACGCCCCTTCCCACGGATCCTGAAAATCCGCGATTTATTGACACGGTTTTAAAACCCTATGTATGATATTTACACGCGCTAAAATATGTCTGTTAAACACATTCTATAGCCAGTCTTACTCATTAATACATCAATAATGCAATAAAATGTAGGAATGATTAAGTAAAAACACACAAAAAATGAATTCATAATTTAAGCAATCACGTTGATACATAACATGTACACGGAGGAGAAAAAAGGAGGTGTGCACATCATCTGCAACCAATCAGCAGGAGGGAGAAACAAAAGCTCTCATCCACTGGCTAAATTTGAATCACTTTCCAGTAACTTCCGGGTTTGCCGTGAATCCACGAGTATGCAGGGCCGTGAGCCCTGAACCGTGAAAGGGCTTACTGTGTTGTGCCTGGAGCATATGCGTCGGACCCAAAGATGTAGGAGACCATAAAAAGATTCAACGATTTTATTATGCACTTGGAACTCTAAATCACGGGAATAATTAATTAATAGAAACTGGTCGAGCACGAAGCAGGATACCAGGAGTCAGAGAGAAAGCGGAGAAACGAAATCACTGGGATGGACAATCTTCTGACATCGTTGGGAAGCACGCCACTCCTATTTATAGCTCGCTGATTGCTGATTGCTGAATGGAAACAGGTGCACTCTCTAGACCTTGCCTGCAGGTAACAGCCACACCCCTCACCAGTGCCTGTAATGAATGAAGAGTGAGTTAACGCTGCCAGCCAGCACAGACTATAACATACTTTATATACATACATACACACATATAAAAACTCTCTAATTGGATGGGATATGATATGCATTGTGGATGTGATTTTTTTTTAGATCACAATCCATGATCAGGAGTTCATAAGTTTTTAGGTTTATATATATATCTCAAAGGCAGTATGAGTTTATTCTTACAGTTCTTGTATACAGTAATATATACAGTTATTATGTACACAGTACTGTATATATTTTGTAATCTATTTTTAAAACAATTTTGATCATTCAATTATGTATGTGTATACAGTAGGTCCTTGACTATTCGTGGTTTTGCACTCACGTTTTCCATATTCGCGGACTACCGAGCAACTGTCACGTCATTCAAATTCAGGCAATGGCTATCCTCCTTCCTGCTGATAGGTTGAGATGATGTAACGTCCCTTTTCCTCATTCACGCACAAGTTGTCAATGAGCCTTTTAGTATGTCTTAATTACCAGTTAAGCTCTATGACGCCACTCAAATGTCGGCAAAGCGACAGAAAAAGGTAATCACATTGGATGCCTCTTCTGAAGGAATAAGACTTTCTCCAAAAGAAATGACCAAGTTATTGTTTAGAATGGTTGTGTGTGTGATTTTATGTACTGTGGTATAGCATGTTTCTGATTTTGTTTTGTTCATCCAATTTGTTACATTTCTTGTTCTTTTATGTCCTTTTTGTTATGGTCTATGTTTTTGGGGAACTTTGATTTTGGCAGCTGTGCCTCTAACTAACTGTTTTCTCTCTGCTGAGGGGTGTGGCTGAGCTGCTTGGTGTCTCACACCTGAATTCACTATTCTCATCAACTCCCAATAAACAAAAGCACGCTCACCTTTGCGCCAGAGAATTAACTCACATTACGTCACCACCTTTTTGGTTTGTAACGCTCTCTAACTTTCTCACTCTAAAACTGTTTTCTACCCGCTCCTGCTGAGGGGCGTGGCTGAGATGCTTGGACTGAGTGCAGTTCATACCTGAATTCAGTCAAGTTATGCCTCACAAATAATGCAATACCTTCCTCTAGTGGGCATTTTTGAAAACTACAGTGTTGTATGTTTCAAGGGGAATGCATTTAAAACTATTCTTATACACAGCGTTATATTTCATTATCCATCATGGACCCCAAGAAAGTGATTCCTGGTGACACAGTAAAGAAGAAGCGGACTCTGTTATCAATTGAAGTGAAGCAGGAGATAATAAAAAAATACGAAAAGTGGGATGCGGTTGAGCGAATTTGCAAAGGAGTGTGGTCGAAACCCCTCTACAATCGGGATGGTATTGAAGCAGGAGTCATTAAAGGCGTAGATAAAGAGAAAAGCAGAGTGCTCCGTGGGACAAGACCTCCGATCTCACAAGAAAGCAAGTTAATATTGAATCCGGAACTCTGATCTTTCAAACAGGTACTGTAATTATGCTTTAAATACAACACACCATCTCAAAAGCTCCGTTGGCTGCGCGCTGCATGTGGGCGGAGCCCGCATTCGGCAAAACATGCCACTCCACAAAGCACACCAGAAAGAGAGAGTTTTGTGTGTGTGTGTGTGTGTGTGTGTGTGTGTGTGTGTGTGTGTGTGTGTGTGTGTGTGTGTGTGTGTGTGTGAGAGAGAGAGAGAGAGAGAGAGAGAGCGAGAGAGAGAGAGAGAGAGACAGAGAGAGAGAGAGAGAGAGAGAGTGAGAGAGAGATAGAGAGAGAGAAAGACAGTGTTGTTTTTGTGTGTGTGTGTATGTGCGTTAATAAAAAATGTTTAATAATAGTTTAATAAATAATTTCCTTTTACTTTTAACACATATTTCATACATATTTCATACAAAATTGGTGTACCTTTATCATTTTTAAAGGGTTTATGGGGTAGTCTTGGGAGCCTTGGAATGAATCATGCGTTTATAACATGTAAAATGCGCCTCTACTTACGAAAACTCCAGGTTCCGGAAGAAGCTCCGCAACTGATTAATTTCGTAACTAGAGGGCCGATATATATATATATATATATATATATATATATATATATATATATATATATATATATATATATATATCCGTCCTGGACAGCTCACTGGCCATCACAGGGCAGAAACATGCTGACGGCTATGCAGCTTTGTCTTGTCAAAAGTCAGCAATGGTTCTTTTACATGAATTTCTCTTCCTAGACAGTGAGAGACATGGCCGGCCTATGCTAACCCAGTCAGCTGCACTGGGGTGACAGTGACAACCCGTGGAGAGTAGGGCTTGACTCCCGAACCTTAGGATCAGTGATGCAGCACCTTTACCACCAGGCCAACACTGCTCCTCCAGTGTAATAATAGCGTTGTAAAAGTAATATCTTTATATTTTTTCCTCATTGTGCAGACTATCTTGTTTTGTGTACCAAATATAGCCATGACTGCACCAGATTGTTAAATGCCTCTATCTCACAATGTTATAAAAAAATCTTAGACCAGTAGCTTCACAGGGCTGGATACAGGACTTAAAGTAAGATAAGATTCTTGCATGAACTGAGCAACTCAAAAAATTTTTTAGCTTGTGCGCCTTGCGAGCGTCATACAGTACTAAAGATTTTAATAAATGCTACTCTTTTCTCAGTATGATTCTTAAATCCTGTGCACATCCTTGAGTGCATAAAGTAAGATGTCAGACTCATAATAAATGGCAAAAACATTGATTTTCAGGTAAAGTGCAGATAAAATACAGTACTTCTTTAAGGGGAGAGAACATCAGAACAATAACAACACAACATTACATAATTAAAGTGTTTCCAGAAGCTTCCTTACAGCCTCGGCCCATACTGAATGTAGACTCCACAAAAAATAATCATACAGCCTGCTGTTGTGTTCTGGTCCAGTTCACAGTCCATGTCTGGTCTACTGCATTGCTTCCCTGCTCTTTGCTTCCTCTGCACTTTACACTCTCCGTTCCTCAACTTACTCATCATCCCTCTTTCTCCTAGACATTAAATCAATTTTCTTCAAGTTTTTTTTCTTTCAGGTGTGTTAGGCTGTGTTTAAATACCGTTCACTATCAAAAGGATGCACGCGACCTCCAGCTGACCCCCCCAGCACTGTTTGGGGTTCTTCCATCACCTAGGCAACCACTCATCCAAGGAAAGACTAGATTGAGTCCACGTGTATTTGTTTGCAGAAGGGAGTGGTGCTGCTCACATGACAGAGAGACAGAGAGAATTTCACGACACATACAACCTCACAGTTTATTACTTGGGGATTTTTATTTTATTTATTTTGCAAAAATGACCACCCTGTTGTCTGAAAAAAAGGCATGAGTAGATATTGGATTAATGTTACACAACAGTGAGTGACTACCTACTACAAACAAGTTGCATCCTTTCACGGTAAGTGAGAACCGTAGTCTACAAATTATAGAGTTCGCCCAGCCACTAAAACCCAGTTCAACATATGACAGAAGGCAAATTCTGGAGAAAGTTTTTATGCATTCATCAATTTTACATTTATTTCGGTAAAATTCACTTGAAAAAATAAAGTGCTTTCATTTTATGCATGAGTGAAAGTTGCTTTTCCAAGGCGTTCCGCTGGAAGTGGTCTGTATATTTCTTACCGGCACAGTGCGTCAGTGTGTCCCTGCTTACTTTCACTTCTGGGTGTATATGACCAAAATAAATGGGTTAAATTGGCAAGAGTACTTCAACACCAGTTGCAGCTTACGAAGGAATATTTTTGTCCGGTTTTATTTTGGAGTAGCATATACACTGTAGTACCTTGAATTGTATTACCTATGCTTAAATTAGTGCAAGAAGTTTGGCCATTTACTCTTAATAGGGCGATGTCCCATATGTCCTTTTTTAAGCCCCTCTCCCCCCAACTCATCCACCCAATCTCTCCTGGTCTTTGCGAGGGTTGTGTTTTTAGAAGATGTTATACCATCATTGATTCTTCAAATAAGTCTATTAGAGTTGAAAGGAGACTCTAACTGAACCTCTAAACTGGAAGCCGATGGTATATTTGGAAACTTGGAGTCATTATGCTGAAGAAAGTGGACATATCGAAATAATCAAGGAAGACCAGACTTGCAAGACAAATTGTCAAAGCTTACAAAAGTTGAGCTTATGTAGATATCTTTAAAATTATGCATTGACTCTGCCAAAGGCTAATTTCTGAGTCTAACCTAGCTGTAGGGGAAACGTGATAATAGTGTACAGGACTTAAATGAAGAAGATTTTAAAACCCAAAGCTCTGTCCAGGATGAAACTATATTTTAGGATATTTGGGATTATCAATGCATTGCGAGATTGAGAAGGGAAGACTGGACGTGACAGGTGCTCTAAGAGAGATTGAGATGCAAGATGTGGCTTCAACATGGCACCAGTTGGTGTCAGGGGTTTGGAGCCAATAAATCATGTTTTGAACATTTGAAAACAGCAAATCGTTTCAAACTGTGGATAATACGGGGAGCATCTGAAACAGGACCTGATACAGTAATAAGTCATCTACCTATAGAGATGCTCTATGCTCACCTCCCCCATCTACGAATTCCACTTATTTATGGTAATGTTATAAGTGTAATAGATAAGAGTTCTATGGCAAAGGCAAATAATAAAGGACTAATATGACAGCCCTGCAGGTGCCCCTTGACAGGTGAAAATACTGCGAATGCTAATCATTTGTAATAATTAAGACTTTGGGTGAGGTATGGGTAAAAAAGTAAAGTCTGTTGGGCTTTTAACACCCGAGCCATAGTGGCTCATCAGGCCGGTGCTTATCCCCGGTTTCTGTAGCGTGAAGCGACCAGGAGTACAACTTCTCCTGGATGGGATATTAGTCCATTGCAGGTTACCTTCCCAGTATATTTTACTGGGACCCATTTATACTACTGGATGAACAGAGGCACACTTGTGGTTGAGACCTTGCCCAGGCGTCTTAGCACAGTGGAAATTTAACTGGGATTTGAACACACAACCTCCTGATCATGAGCACAGAACCCTAACCATTACGCCACGGGCCCCACATTTGGGTGAGGTATACAGAAGTTTAATCCATGAGATCAAATTAGGACCATAACCAAGTTTCTTTAAACATACAAATAAATATCTCCATTCTACCCTATCAAACACTTTCTCTGCATCAAGAGCAGTAACCAGCTCGGGCAGCATACTAGACCCAGCGGAATGGACAACATTTAGGTGCTCACGAATATTTGTAAACAAATAAAACCAGTTTGATGAGAAAAAATCATCTCATTCATGGTGGCAACTAGGTGTAAAGCAAGGGCTTTGGCCAGAATTTTCACGTCACTATTAAAGATGCTATCTTTACCCAGATTAAGTCGGAGGGCAACTAAAGCTTCAGTCCGTGTTTGTAGAAATGATCCACGAGATAAAGAATCATTAAACATATCAAGTAAGACTGTGGGTGGTTTATGAGAGAATTAACAAAAAAGGTACCCATCTGGGTCCGGTGCCTTGCCATTTATTACATTAATCTTACCTTTATTACGTTAATTATTTCTATACAATTCAGTGGAAGCTCAGTCTCAGCTTTATGTATCGTTGTTACAATACGAACCTGGAGGTTATAACAAATGTTCCCTATCAGAGCAGTCATTTGTCATCTCTGGCGTATATAATTATGAATAAAAGAAGGTGAATGTTTCATTAATTTCTTCTGGATCAGTGGTTAGTTCACCATCAACTCTCTGTATTTGTGGAATTTGATGAGAAGCTGAGCAGTACTTAAGATGGTGTGCTAACAGCCAGCCAGCTTTGTAGCCATACTCATAGACATGGTCCCATGATTTCAATAGGAGATGTTCTGTGTTTTTGGTAGATAGAGAATAATACTGTGCTTTTTAGAGATCAGGGGAGAGAGAAACAGAGAACTGGGCATCCACCACAGGTATTGCTTTGGATAAGCTCCTCTTGTTGCATTTTTTTCATCGTATTTATTTTAGCTGAATATGATATGATCTCACTCCTGATAGCGGTAGCTTTTAGTGTTTCCCAGAGAAGAAAAGGAGAAATAATGATCTTTCTGTTAGATTCTATAAAGTCTTCTATTGTTTGGGATCTCATTTCACAAAAGCTCTTGTCAGCCAAAAGATTTCTGTATAATTTCCCGGGGGTGGGGCGCAAGAATAATAGAAGATTATTCAACTTTTATAACAAAAGGGAGAAGATTTTGGTCAATGAAAAAAGGTCTACTATTTATTAAATGTTGTACTATATGAGAGATGGACAGAAAAAAAGAGGATTTACTCTGTGGCGTTTTTGAAGAGGTTTGTAGATTTAGAATTGGAACAATCAAGTGTTGGATTTATCACACAGTTTAAGTCCCTACCAAAAATCAATTGTGAATTCAAATCTAGAATTAAAGAGATGATTTTGCCCATAAACTTATAATCATCCCAATTTGGGGTGTAGATATTTACCAAAACCACAGGCTTATAGTAAAGGAGCCCTGAAACCAGTACAACATCTTCATCGTGGATCTGAGATAACAAACGTCACACTAAACTTCATATATTTATAAATCAAGATGGCTGTTCCACAGGTTTTAGAGTTATGAGAGTTGAGTACATGACCCACCTATTTGTTTTTAAGTCTGGCCTGATCTTTATCAATCCATTTATTTTCTGAACCCATTAATCCTACTTAGAGGGCAGAGTACACCCTGGACAGCTCACCAGGACATTGCAGGGCAGAAACATGCAGACGGCTATGCAGCTCCTTTTGATGAAAGTCAGCAGTGGTTCTGTTACATGAACCTCTCACCATAGACAGTGAGAGACATGGCCGGCTTTGATAACCCAGTTAGCTGCACTGGGGGGACAGTGACAACCTGTTGACAGTGGGGCTTGAACCCCCAACCTTGGGTTCAGTGATGCAGCACCTTCACCACTAAGCCACCACTGCAGTGATCTTTAACCAGTTGACGGGTTTCCTGAAGGAATGCAATGTCACATTTTACATACCTCAGATGATTGGATATTGTGGCTCTTTTAACAGGCCCGTTGAAATCTTTCACATTCCAGAGAAAGAATCTTTCAGCAGTCTCTTTGCGTCAATACCCTTCACCATATTTAACTAGATAAAATATAACGGAAAGAAAAAATACAGCATTAATTATACTAAAGTGCACAGTTTTCTTAATTTCTGCCCTGAAATGAATAAAGGTGCGCACATGTTGCAAAAATGTCCCTAACCCCGCCCACAAACAAAAACAGAACTAAAACTAGAACTAAGCCTCTACTTGTCTCTCTTTAAGGCAAGCTGCAGGCTAAACACTATTCCCAAAAACATCTGGTAGCACATTCTCTCAAAAACATCTGCCCACCAGAGGTTCTAGTTCTTATCATATGCTAAATTAGAACCTCCTATTACAAGATGGAAACAAAAATGGGATGGCTGAGCAACACCACAACTATCAAACAGATGGACATACGCATACATACATACAGACATACAGACAGACATGCATACATATTGACAGACATATATACATACATACAGACAAGCATTCAAACAGAGATACACATATATACAGACATACAGTCATACAGACAGACATACAAACAGACATACAAACAGACATACACACACACATAGAGTCATACATACATACATACATACATACATACATACATACATACATACATACATACATACATACATACATACTGTGTTTCTCTGAAAATAAGACCTAACCACAAAATAAGACCTAGCGTGATTTTACAAGATGATTTTAATACAGGCCCTCCCCTTAAAATAAGCCCTAGTTGAGAGCGGCAGCAATTCATTGGCCTGCTACTCGCTCAATCTCGGGCTCTCGGTGAAAGCGCTACTCATCTATTAGGCAGCTTTACCTAAGGTACGCTGTCAAAGCATCAATCCTTGTACGTTGAGGCTCAGTTGATGACGTCAGCGACTGCTTTAAAACGAGAACATACACTTGCGTCCATAAAAATCGCTAAAATCGCTCGATTCGGTTCTGGTTAAAATATTTAAAAAATAAAGAAATATAACGAAATAAGAATATATAAAGACAAATATATATTATAAGACATGTAATAGAGAAAAATGTAAAATACATCATCACCTAAAAATAAGCCCTAGTATCATATTTCGGTATGAAAATTAATATAAGCTCTCTTATTTTCGGGGAAACACGATACATACATACATACAGACATGCACACACAAACAGACAGACATGCATACATACATACATACAGAAAAAATGCTGTTATCCACAAACGTTCCACAATTATTCCTCATCTTCCGTGTCATTCCGTGTGATTCCGTAGTCATTCCTAAAGTCTTTCTCCACTTCCGTCTGCTTACGGCAGGCCGTGCTTTTGAACATGTTCAAAAGCACGTTCACGATAAAAAATTCCATGAGTGTTCTGTGGGATCATTTTGGCGTACTTTGACGTACCTGTTCCGCACATGCTGTGAATGTTCTGAGAGTGTAAAAGTTTCCAGCTTTCCGTAGGATTTTCACCCATTTTCTGTGTAAAAATGCCAAAGCTCTTCCGTAGACTGCGTTCCGCGCCTTTTTGCTACAATCCTTGCATGCCGTAGTCCAATAAAATGGGGGTATATAGTCGGTAACAAAAATAGTTTGTATGGTGAAATGATTTTAGACAAATAATTACATGCAGCATGACACACGGCAATAATATCACAATAGTGTCCAAACTTCGGGTCCAAGGACCACTGATTGAATAGGTAAATATGCACGTCACGAGGACACGTAGTCCTCGTTCTTACCAGACCTCCAATCAAAAAACGTTTGCGCTTCATCAAATGAATAAAAAGTGAACACGTCAATTGCAGACAAGCTTGGTAGAGCAGGTAAAACCTGAATATGATTAAATATTATCCTGAGGTACACTTAATACTAGGCTCCGGCATGGGGGGGGGGGGGGGGGGGGGGCGGGGCTATACGCAGACACAGATGCAACTATGTATCCAGTTTTGATGGGAGATTTTGGGTTATTTTTTGTTTTGTGTTGGTTTAGGTTTTTTTATTTGCATAATTGGCCTTGTTTTTCTGACATTTTCCTTAATGTTTCCACCTATTCTTCCTTAATTTCCTTATTTTTTAACGCAACGAATATTTATTTATTTACTTTTTAAAAACACGCGATGCAATGAAGCCGCATGAATTGAAGCTCAAAGTAGCGAGGGATCCCTGTATCATCGATCCTGTTTCAAGTCCGGTGCTGATTTACCAATTTTGCTGCGCAAATGCAGATTCCGTGGTTCAAGGTGTGTGCACCTGTGCTCCAATTCATGTTGTTATTGGACCTGTGGAGACCTCAGCAGAGGCACAGTGGGATGTGAAAATAATGAGGCCTTTCTCTTGTCACACAACTGAACGTGAAAATGGTATAAACTAAGAAGTATTTGAATTATTTAAAAAAACTGTGTTCACAATACTGTATGTACTTTGTATTTTGTTTTATATATTTTTTGTATTTTGATAAGATATCACTCAGGCATGCATGAAAGATTTGCATGCACTGATTCACAAATAAACTTGGACATTGAAATGTTTATTCAAATTTGAAGCTGGGTAGTTGGAAAATGTACCAGTTTTGTAATCAGACCCATATACAGTGCTGTGCAAAAGTTTTTGCCAATTTGACATTTTGACATTTTTTGCACGTTTGTCAGTGCCATCCATTTGAGATCAAGCAAATCTAAATATTATAGAAAGATAAAAGACAAGTAAACACAAAATGCAGTTTTCAGTGCCAATTGCATTTATTAAGGGGAAAAAAATACCTGAACCTACAAGGGCCCGTGTGAATAAGTAATTGCCCCTTAAACCTAATAGCTGGTTGAACCATCTTTTGCAGCAATAACTGCAGTCAAGCGTTTGCGATAAGAGGCGATGAGTCTTTCGCATTGCTGTGATGGGATTTTGGCCCACTCTTCTCTGCAGAATTGTTTAAGATCAACCAGATTGGATGGTTTTCGAGCATGAACAGCCTTTTGAAATAAAATGATGGTGAACAGTGCTGTGCCAAAATTCCTGTCCCTTACTGTGATTTTTTTATGTTTTTGCACTTTTGTCACACTTAACTTTTTCAGATCATCAAACAAATTTAAACATTACATAACCCAAATATTCAAAAATGCAGTTTTCCTGTTCTGATTTTATTTTTCAAGAGAAAAATCCTGTCCAAACCTACATGAACCTCTGTGAAAAATGAATTGCCCCCCCTTGTTAAAAGGTGAGGTAATTGTGATTAATCCTATTATTGGGGGAAACTGAGTTCAATTTCATGGCCACACTCAGGCCTGATTGCTGCCAGACATTTCCAATCAGAAGATCCTGAACATGAAACCTGTCTGACAAGGTGAGGTAGGCCGTACTGAACACACATCATCATGCCGCGATCCAGGGAGCTTCAACAGCAAACAAGAAAGAAGATTATAGAGATGTCTCAGTCTGGGAAAGGATACAAAGTCATTGGTAAATCTTTTGGACTCCAGGAGACCACTGTCAGAGCCATTATCCATAAATGGAGAAGGCATGGCACAGTGATGATCCTTCCCAGGAGTGGCTGATCTACCAAAATCACTCCAAGAGCACGGCGCAAACTAACCGGAGAAATCACAAAGGATCCAAAAACCACTTCTAAACAACTACAAGCCTCACTCACCTCAGTTAATGTCAATGCTCATGACTCCACCATCAGAAAGACACGAGACAAAATTCGCATCTATGGAAGACTTCCGAGGCGAAGCCACTGTTGACAAAAAAAGAAAAAAAAAAAAGAATATCAAGACACGACTCACTTTTACCAAGAATCATCTTGATCATTCCCAAAGCTTTTGGGAAAATGTCCTCTGGACTGATGAAACTAAAGTTGAACTTTTTAGAAGAAATGCAGCCCTTTACATCTGGCACAAAAGGAACACTGCATTTGATAAAAAGAACATTGTGCCAACAGTGAAACATGGTGGTGGAAGTGTGATGATCGGGGCACGATTTGCTGCTTCACGACCTGGGCAACTTGTCACGATTGCTGGAACCATGAATTCTGCTCGCTACCAAGAAATCCTGGTGAAGAATGTTCGTCCATAAGCTCGAGACCTCAAGTTAAAGTGCACCTGGGTTCTGCAGCATGATAAGGATCTGAAGCACACCAGCAAGTGCACTTCTGAATGGCTAAAAAAGAACAAGAAGATGGTTTTGGAGTGGCCTAGTCAACGTCCCGACCTGAACCCTATTGAGATGCTACGGCATGACCTTACAAAGGCTGTTCATGCCCAAAAACCATCCAATCTGGTTGATCTTCAACAATTCTACAGAGAAGAGTGGGCCAAAATACCATCACAGTGATCTGAAAGACTCAGTGCCTCTTATTGCAAATGCTTGACTGCAGTTATTGGCTTGTAGGTTCAAGCAGCTATTAGATTTAGGATGCAATTACTTATTCTCACGGGCGCTTGTAGGTTCTTTTTTTTTTTTTCCTTAATAAATGCAATTGTCACCGAAAACTGTATTTTGTGATGATTTATGTTTTTTTTTTTGTAAAATATTTACATTTGCTTGATCTGAAATAGATGACAGTGACAAACGGGCAAAAAATATCAGAAATTGGTCAGAGGGCAAAAACATTTGTATATATATATATATATATATATATGTGTGTGTGTGTGTGTGTGTGTGTGTGTGTGTGTATTAATTCTTCACCTTCAGTATCTCTTGAAATATTTGTACTGACGAAATAATCCAGTTATTGTCAATTATCCTTTGGATGGAGTTTTTCTTACCTACAGGCAACAACACGCAACGATGTGCAACACATCAATTCTATTTTTATATGATGAAATCACACAGCAGTTCTTGTTATAGAGAACATAGTAAAAAGAAAAGCATTTAATACTCCATAATTTAAAAAGGCTTATTCAGAGTTTTCCTCTCAGAATCATTTCTCTCAAGAGTGAAGCAGAGAAAATCTTCACACTTTATATACTTGACTTTGATGATGCCCTCGCATCCAGGGAAATCTGCACCTCCCTCTGCTCTCATTAGCTCCTTTTACCTGTCCTGTTCCAGCTGTTAATGTTGTATCTTATAAATTATTCTGCCTTTGCCGACTCTGTAAAAAGTTGAAATCCAGGACAGTGTGTCATTCTTTAGCGGCTTTATGCTGAATGATGGGTATTAACACCACAGCGATCAATAACTGTGCAAAGGTTTGTGACTTTAGACATGGACATTTCTAGATCGGAGCTAATATAAACACTTGTGGTGTCTAAAGCTTCAGGGCAGATCAAGCTAACTGGCATCTTCATGTAATTGTTCCACAAACTTCTGTGAAAAGTTTTTATTTTTTGATGAATGGATCCAGTAATTTTTCAGTGGCATCCAATGAGCATGAGGCAAATAAATGCTTAAGAATATACTTAATGTATAATATAATGTATAACTGGATGCCCTTCCTGACACAACCCTCGGCATTCATCTGGGCTTGTGACTGGCGTGAGGGTGGACACTGGCTTGTGCCCCTCCTCACGGCTGCATTTATATATGTGTGTGTGTGTGTGTGTGTGTGTGTGTGTGTGTGTGTGTGTGTGTGTGTGTGTATATATATATATATATATATATATATATATATATATATATATATATATAGGCGGATGTGTATATATATATATATATATGTATATATATATATATATATATATATATATATATATATATATATATATATATATATATATATATATATATATGTGTATATATATATATATACACACATACAGTATATATAAGTAAAAATAAAAGGACAGGACAAAGACTTTCTATTGAAACTTCATTTTCACTACAGGATCTGTTTCGAGGGGTAGTGGAACCATCCTCTCTCTTGGGTCCACCATAGTTCCATCACCTATTGAAACAGATCTGTAGTGAAAATGAAGTTTCAATAGAAAGTCTTTGTCCTGTCCTTTTATTTTTACTTATATTTGCTCTACAAAAAAAGTATTGAGCACTCTCTTACGGAAGGATCTACTCAGAAAAATTATATATATATATATATATATATATATATATAAAATAAAATTATATTTCATTATATGTATATATATATATATATATATATATATATATATATATATATATATATATATATATATATATATATATATATAAAAATTTCAACCTATTCAGAATTTACTAGACAGAAACCTTTGATAAACTGTACTCTATAGCAATGTTTTTGTTAAACTCATTTGCCATTTTTGTTTATTCTACATGGAAACACAAGAAAAACAAAGTACAACAAGATTTTCTGGTTATTTTACCATTTAAAAGAGATAAAATGATGACACGACCTGCCCCAAATGACCTTGACCTTGTGTGGGTCAATTTGATTCAAGCATTATTCACTCAGTATAACCTTTGCACTTTCAACCAATCAGGTCGCACCGTTCTTGTGTAGTATTGAATAATGTGTTCATGTCAATAACTGTGTCTGTATCAAGAATTGTTTATTTAGGTGTGATAAGCTGTATGTTTTATTCAGTTTATTTTCTGTAACCGCTTAATCATATTTAGGGTCGTGGGAAGGCTGGCGCCCATCCCAGCTGACTCCAGGCGAGGGCAAAATACATC
>CM045735.1:44399748-44427248 GCA_024760905.1 Plotosus lineatus
TTAAAATGTTAAGGGAGGGTCTCACTTTTCCAAAACGATTGAAATAGCACTGTAAGTTTGTGTAGGAGAGAAGGGCTACCTGTCTTGAACACTTCAGCAGGGATAGCATCAGAGCCGGGGGCTTTCCCAGTCGACATCTGCTTGATTGCCTTGGCAACCTTGTCCTCTGATGGAGTTATGTCCAAGTCTGGGTTTATGTCCACCTGGGGAAGGCGTTGAACAGCTTCGTCATTGATGGACGACGGGCGATTTAGAACGCCATTGAAGTGTTCTGCCCGTCTCTCTACGATCTTGTTTTTGTCGGTGATGAGTGTTGCTACGTCCATGCTGAATAAAGGGGAACTGCCTGATGTTGGTGGTCCAAATACACACCTGAGTGAATCGTAGAAGCGTTTCATGTCGTGTCTATCTGCAAAGCCTTGAATCTCATCGGCTTTGTTACTTAGCCATCTGTCTTGCATAGTGCGGAGATTTATCTGAACCTGCCTGCGCTTACTGACGTAGGCATCTTTCTTCGAGACCGAGTTGGGATCACTCTTATGAGCTCTGAAGAGTTGCCGTTTTTCTTCCAAAAGGGCTCTGATTTTGACATCATTTTCATCAAACCAGTCCTGGTGGTTCCTGGTAGCTTGTCCGAGCACCTGTAGGGCAACAGCATGAACAGTCGTTTCCGGTGGCCTCAGTCAGCTGACTTTCTAAACTTGCTACTAGTTCTTCTTGAACGGAAGGAAGCTTGAGCTTGTTGATGTTGAGCTTCTTCAAAACTGTCTGGCCTTGTGGTCTTCTCTTGGGCTGAATATGCAAATTGGTCTTAGAAATGATGAGACAATGGTCTGTCCAACAGTCAGCACCACACATTGCCTTAGTCACATGCACAGCCCGCCTGTCCTTTGCTCTGACAATGACGTAGTCGATGAGATGCCAATGCTTAGGGTTCGAGGGTGCATCCACGACGTTTTATTACGGGTTGGAAATTGGAACATGGTGTTGGTGATGGCTAAGCCATGGGTGGCACACGTTCTGAGCAGGAGGAGACAATTACTGTTACATTTCCCTACTCCATGGGGTCCAAGGACTCCTTCCCATGCATGGTGGTCTTGACCTACACGAACGTTAAAGTCGCCAAGGAGTAGGAGCTTGTCCGCCTGCAGAACAGTGGAGATGAGGGCATCCAGTTCTTCATAGAACTCCTCCTTAGTGTCTTCAGAGTTTGTCATGGTGGGAGCGTAGGCACTAATGAGGGTTGTGGATTTCCCCCTGTCCAGGGGTAACTTGAGTTTCATGAGGTGATTGTTGATGCCTTCTGGTATACAATCAAGTTTTAATACGAGATGGTCTTTAATCGCAAATCCGACACCAGCCTCAAGTCTCTCTTCATTGCTGTGGCCGCTCCAAAAGAAGGTGTAGCCTCCTCCAATCTCACTGAGCTGGCCTTTGTCGGGAAAGCGTGTTTCGCTGAGGCCTACGATGTCGACATTGTAGTGGGCGAGTTCTCTGGCTACGAGGGCCATATGTCTTTCTGGTCTCCCTGACTTACAGGTGGTTGAGTCGAGAAGAGTTCTCACATTCCATGATGCAAGGGTGAGCTTGAATATTTTCTTGGATATTTTCTTGTGATTTCGACCGCAAGATGGGAACCCGCCAGCCGCCGTATGCTGACCAGGTGGTTGTGGAACAGGCTATGTTTAGAGCACCTTTTCTAGCTCTGTCCTCAGACTACGGAGGCAGGCAGAGCTATCCTAAATAGGGCTGCCTGGTCGCTCAGGAGGCTGCCGAACTTCCCTGCTGTCCCGATCAGAGAAGAACAACCATATGCCCTGAGCTGCCTGTGTGCAGGATTACAGCCTCCAGTGATTCCGCACCTGCTGCTTCGCCATTCCCCCATCGCCACAGGACTTTGAGGGTAAAGGGTTGTCCATGGTGGTGTTGCCATGACTTGCGCTGAACTTGGATTAAAGTGAAGGAGGCTTGCGCAGCACCAGCCTCACTCTCTCGTCCTGATGAGCCTGATCCCACGGCAAGACAGAGTCAAGACGGTTGGATACTCATCAAGGGTGCAGGAGTTGGCAGAAAGGGACAAGATACGTCTTCTAACCACCTACGGGGCTGCACTCCAGATTTTCTGTCGGGGTTTACTCCCTTAGCCTTAGCCATTCAAGGCCAACCCGCAAGGCAACAGGAAAATCTCTGTGACTTCACCGACTCCCTGGCACGGGGGGGCTGGGGGGGGGGGTGGGGGCTAAGTGGGGTCTCGATCTTGCCCAAGGATCTCCCACATCCTAGCGGAGGGAAGGAGGCGCCTTACTTCTCCTGTTGGTGGAAGATTTTTCCACCCCACCACCCCCATATATATATATATATATATATATATATATATATATATATATATATATATAGACCAATTAATAACAAAAATAAGTATCCAGAATATTGTAAATTTTTTACATTCCAGTGTATGGCATGAGCACCACAGAGAAAGGGAGAGAGAGAGAGAGAGAGACGGATAGAGAGAGGGAGAAGGAGAGAGAAAGGGAGAGAGACAGAGAAAGACAGAGGGGGAGAGAGAGCGAGAGAGAGAGGGAGAGAGAGAGAGAAGAGAGAAAGCTCAAGCAGGGCACTAATATAATTTGGAAGTAGTTCTTCATGCGTAACCTCAGTTATTGTGGTGAAAATCTCTGTCCCAAATATATGAATCAGATTTGCTTGGAATTCTTGATATCTATCGCAAAGAGGTGCGATACTGTCATAGATCTTTATAATCGGACCTTTGTAGAATACAAACATCAAAATCTCCATCCCAACTGTGAGAGAGATTCCTCAAGGTCTTCTTCCCCACAGAGTCTTTAATGAATTTAAGGACTACGTGCACAAAGCATTAATTTGGTGATAAAAGTCTGAAATTGCTCTGTTTAACCCGAGGACCTGCTTCAGAGAACTATCTAAAGATAATTCATGAGGAGGACTGGGAAATGTGGAGGATGTGTCCTGGACAAAACTACAGACCTGTAGATATCTAAAAAAGAAAAAAAAAAGAAATTTGTAAAGCGCGTGTTTATTGGAAAGCTGTTGAAATGAAGCAAACACATTTTTCAATATCTAAATTCTTTAAAGTATCTATACCAAGTTTTGACCAAATACTAAACGCACGATCTACCAAAGAGGGAGAGAAGACATGGTTAGCGGCTAAAGGACGCGAGAGTAGAAAAAGAATGCAGACCAAAATAACGTTGGACCCAAATCCAGTGAGATCACTTAACAATCACATTGTTCGAATACCGCCAGTGCAGGAAACTGGGTTATCAAAGCCTGCCATGTCTCTCACTGTCTATGGTGACAGGTTCATGTAAAAGAACCACCGCTGACTTTCGTCAAGAGGAGCTGTATAGCCTTCTGCGTTTTTTATTCCTGCAATGGTCTGGTGAGCAATCCAGGGTGTACTCTGCCCGCACCCAGAGTCGGTTGAGATGGGCACCATCCTCCCCGCAACCCTAATTAGGACTAATCGGTTCTGAAAATGAACGATGGGTCTCCCATGGTACTGATGCAGACATGCCTGATATTTTGTTCGTACTCCTTAAAAAATCAGTGATTGGAGACAAAATTCACACAATCCTTTCTTGAAAGTAGGCAAATACTGAGAAGCCAGGAAGGACGATAGTTAGTCAAATTCTTAAAATTAATAATCATAGAAGTTTGGGTACAGACAAAAAAAAACAATAGCATCGTATTCACAATCAGACACCGAAGAAAGAATCCTGTTATCAACCAAAACCAAATGTATACGAATAAAGGTGGACATGAGAGAAGAAGGAAAAATTATTTTTAATGGGATTGAAAAAGCATCAGAGACCCCAAGCTCCTGCATAAGGGACCATATTACCTTAACGGATTTGGAGGGAATATAAAAATTGGAAGACGACCGATACAATTAAGGGTTGAGCCAACAATTAAAATCATCTTCTAATTAAAAAAATGTAAAGAAATTACAGGAATCAGTGCAAACAACTGTCTGAAAAAGGGAATAATCATCATCATCATCATCGTCGTCGTCATCGTCATCGTCATCGTCATCATCGTCGTCATCATCGTCGTCATCGTCATTCAGAGCAGAGACATTAGCAAGAATTACAGGGGTGCTAGAGATCTGGCCAGTGACTATTACAAATCTACCATTTAGGTCAGACATGACACCAGAGTACACTACACTACACTGCACCGTACCGCACTGCACTACAGTACACTACACTGCACTGCACTACACTACACTGCACCGTACCGCACTGCACTACAGTACACTACACTGCACTGCACTACACTACACTGCACCGTACCGCACTGCACTACAGTACACTACACTGCACTCCACTACACTTCACTGCACCGTACTGCACCGCACTACACTACACTACACTACACTACACAAAACAAAACAAAACAAAAGAAAAAGATTTACTAATCAAAATTGCTGTCCCACTTGACTTGGCCTGAAACGGGTACTGATGGAAGTAACCCATCCAACCCTTCCGAAGTTTAAGATGTTCATATACTTTAAGGTGGATCTCCAGTGTAAAAAAAAAAAAAAAAAAAAAAAAATTAAAAAAAAAATCACTTGTGCCTAATTTTTCAGTATCTTCTGATGGGGTATAAAAACCGATTGATAATACCCCGCCCATCAAATGATACTGAAAAAATCAGGTTGGGATATTATTACAAAATAAAATTATGTAAAAAAATGAGGTCTGCTGTAATCTATTTTGGAAACAACTGGCTGAAAACAAAACAAAACAAAAAAACCTTTCAGCAATTCCAAATCCCTTGCAGAAGCATCTCCCCAAATAAGATGTGCCCAATCGCACCCCCCAAAAATATCATACCAACAATCATGGCTCCTGTATCAAGTCTAACCTGATACTAAAACTACTGGTATGTGACAATATAAACTTTAAAACTCAAATATAAAGAAATGTGAAGAAAGTGTACAAACCATCTCATATCAGCTTAAAATCTCAATGGCACAGGTTATCCACTTCCAACAGGGAAGACAGAAGAAAGGAGAAAAAAGTTTAATAAATAAACTGCTTAAAACTGCAGAATCAACAATTTGGGAAAAAGCATGAAACATCGAATAAAGTCACAAAATAGAATAATTGAAGAACTGTAGATACAAACAAATCAGTGGTTTGGGGAATAATGTCAATATGTAATCATGTCACAGGCTTGTGCAGCAGACCTCGTCCCTGGGGTGCTTTGATAGAATAAAAATAAAGTTTTTATGCCCAGCAGCAACATTAATGACTAATTAATCGAATAACATAACGATTAAATCACGTCTACAAAATCAACAAAAACCGCTTCGGCAGCCGGATCCTGTGAAACCAAAACCTGTGGATTTGTCTGCCTGGTAACGTAATGGCTAATGTCGCTGGAGATCAAACTTCGGACATGAGTGGAGTTCTTTCTTCCTTTCAGTGAATGCAAGCCGTTTCCCGGCAATCGTAGGAATAAAATCTGGGAGAATCGGGATCCACTTACACATAAGAAAGGGGAGAAGCTTCACTTGCTCGGCACAGGATCTGGTTCAAAACCTGGAACAGTGTCACATGGATAGCATAGTGGATGTGGAGACTTTCCATCCCCAGGTCTGGAGTGCATGATGCGATGAGACCTGTCCAAGACAGGTCTATCGTCAAGCCCGAGCAAACCTCATCGAAGTTGCAAGACAAACTCCTTAGTGCAAGGGCCCTCCGAAGCCTCTAGTGGGCTGATGAGGCGGACATTATTCCACCTAGAGCGTCCCTCCAGGTCCTTAATCGTTCAAGTTAAAGAGTCCACTGAGACTGTTAGAGTGCTAACCTTAGCTAGCAGTTTGGTTATCTTATTAATATGGTCATTAGCGGAGAGCTCGAGATCCACTATCACATTTCCATGAAAGACAATCCTGCTTTCAAGTGGCACCAAAGCCGCAGTAATTTCTCTCTTAACCGCATCTGATATTATAGCATCGAATTTGGTAATAATATCAGCTCTCATTTTGTCTGTCATTTGCTTCATGACCAGCCAGAAGACTCCATTAGTATCTTGTGGTTGTTGGCCTTTAGAATTGGGTTCAGGTGAAAGCTGAGACTTGCTGTGACCTACTTTAGAAGAGTCGGATTTACCTCGTCCCACCATCACATTTTTTTGTCAGTCACAACAAAGCTAAAGCAAAGGATTTGAAAGTAAAAATACCCTCAAGCCTATACAGTTGGGTACACAAAAAAGAAATAATTAAAAGTCACAATTCCAGAGGAGGGCAGTGGTGGCCTGATGGTAAAGGGCACTGGATCGCTGATCCTGAGGTTGGGGGTTTGAGTCCCACTCTTCACAAGGTTGTCACTGTCCCCCCAGTGCACTAACTGGGTTATCAAAGGCGGGCCATGTCTCTCACTATCTATGTCGGATGACAGGTTCATATAGAAGAACCATTGCTGACTTTCTTAAAGAGTAGCTGCATGGCCGTCAGCGTGTTTCTGCCCCTTGCTAAAGGGTTGTGTCAGGAAGAGCATCTGACATAAAAACCTATAGCGAATCAGATGATTCGCTGTGGCGACCCCTGAAAAAGGGAAAAAGCCGAAAGGAAAAGATGTGGACAATTCCAGAGGAGCTGTTATAAGACACATTTCACTTCACATCCTCATCGCTCAGCAGCCCCCCTCCCCCATGATGGAAAAAAATTTTAAACATATTCAAAGCTTCATGATGAGTATCATCATGAGTGGCAGAGAAGTGAGTGTACTGTATACCATCCTTGCCTCCTGTGAGAGCTCGGCCTGTTGGTTCCCATGGACTCCCTTTCATGGAGGGCTGTGGCATTAACCTAGATTTGAACTTGCCATTTCTGGGTTAATACTCGTGCACCTTGGCGATGCGCCACTCGGGAGCCTATGTTGGCATTTCCATGGCACAACTTTGTCTTACCCTACAGCGTGTTAGATGCAGCATGTAATTTGAATGGTGGGTTTATAATAACATGCTGATATTATCATTATCACTCATTCAAGGGATTTAAAATATAAAACTATTCATGAACATTTACAATCAATTTTACTGTACAAACACAGCTTTGGTGTTTAACTTTCAGCCTTGCTACGCTTTTCTAAGTAGTTTTGGTAGTCATTGCCAAAAAATAGTTTAACTGCTAGCTGAAAAGGAGAATGACAGCTGGCTAGTTATAAACAACATATTTCAGATATGAAGAAAAATCATCAGCTTCACTGGGTATCTGCGGCTCATATATTAAACTTCATCAAGGTTCATGAATAATATGTAGACACCTTGGTAAACGCTTCAGTGGAATGTTTGGGGAAGCCAGTCGGACTTAGTCTTAACGTAATCATGATTGATGGAAACTGTAAGATACATATGTCAAACAATCAAGAGCTCTGCATTATAAACTCATTAAAAACCTGGAATATTTATCATTGAATTTGTTCATAGCTAATAGATATTTTAATTTATCTTCAAACCATGTAACACTGGGTGCACTCATAGAGTACAGGATACCTTCAGTGTGTAGCATGGATAATATAGTAAATAGGTCATATATGGGCAATGGGTCTAATAAATAAATAATATAGAGAGACATGGCCTGCCTTTGATAACCCAGTTAGCTGCACTGGGGATATATATATATATATATATATATATATATATATATATATATATATATATATATATATATATATATATATATATATAAAATCGAAACAGATCTTTAGTGAAAATGAAGTTTCAATAGAAAGTCTTTGTTCTGTCCTTTTATTTTTATATATATATATATATACACACACACACACACACACATACACACACACACACATATATACACACAGTGGTACCTCACCATCTTCAAACCATGTAACACTGGGCGCACTCATAGAGTACAGGATAAAAACAAAACAAAAACAAAACAACTCTTTATTGTCAAAGTACATTACATACATTGAAATTTGCTTTGTGCGCTAGGCACCTGTCGCCACTGTGCAGTGCCAGTTATTGCGTTGTTCTATCCTTTTGATGCTGAGCGCCAAGCAGAAAGCAACAACTGCCAAATTTTAACGTCTTATGGTATGACGCAGCCGGATTCGAACTCCGACCTACCGGAGGATAAAGCAGACGCTCTACCAACTGAGCTAAATCCCGCTTTTTTTTTTTTTTTTTTTTTTTTTTTTTTTTTTCAAAACAACTCTTTATTGTCAAAGTACCTTCAGTGTGTAGCATGGATAATATAGTAAATAGGTCATATATGGGCAATGGGTCTAATAAATAAATAATATAGAGAGACATGGCCTGCCTTTGATAACCCAGTTAGCTGCACTGGGGATATATATATATATATATAAAATCGAAACAGATCTTGAGTGAAAATGAAGTTTCAATAGAAAGTCTTTGTTCTGTCCTTTTATTTTTACTTTTATATATATATATATATATATATATATATATATATATATATATATATATATATATATATACACACACACACACACACACACATATATATACACACAGTGGTACCTCACCATCTTCAAACCATGTAACACTGGGCGCACTCATAGAGTACAGGATACCTTCAGTGTGTAGCATGGATAATATAGTAAATAGGTCATATATGGGCAATGGGTCTAATAAATAAATAATATAGAGAGATATGGCCTGCCTTTGATAACCCAGTTAGCTGCACTGGGGATATATATATATATATATAAATAAAAAGTCTGACCTTTCAAGGTCACCCAAGGGCATATATTTTGAAAGAACCTTGTTTCCCATCCTGTTTAGGGGCAGTGGTGGTCTCGTGGTATAAGGCACTGGATCGCTGATCCTAATGTTGGGGGTTCGAGTCCCACTCTTCACAAGGTTGTCACTGTTCCCCCTAGTTCAGCTAACTGGGTTATCAAAAGCGGGCCATGTCTCTCGCTGTCTATTGTGAGAGGCATGTAAAAGAACCATTGCTGACTTTCGTGAAGAGTCGGTTGCCAAGCCGTCGGCATGTTTCTGTCCCTTGCTAAAGGGTTGTGTCAGGAAGGGCATCCGACGTAAAAACCTATGCCAAATCAAACATGCGAATCATTTGCTGTGGCGACCCCTGAAAAAGGGAAAAAGCCGAAAGGAAATCTCTCTCTTGTTTCCCATCGTGTTTCATAGTACTGGCATGTCAAAGATAACTTTTGGCCTAATGGTGAGATAAGTGGGTTTGGTACAAGAAGGTTGGTGGTTTGATTCCTGAATACTGGAAAAAAAAACCCTGAAGTTGGTATGAAATGAGATGATAGTAAAAATGAAAATAAAATTATAAGAAGTCTCTCCTCCAACTTTGCTCCTCTGTGCACTGGGATGAGCTAGTAACAGGCTTCATAAAATACAGTTTTTTTTTGTTTTTTTTTAAATCAATGGCAGCTGACACACTTCAGAAAGCTTGATGTGAGATTCGGCTTTGATTGTTTACAAAACTCCAGGCCAAGGTCATCTTTTCTTTTTCATGTGTCAATCAGCTTGTTTTATTTTAAATAATTTTGCATTTCTATACAGCTTGAACGTTTTTCCTTGATCCTGGTTGCGTGGGATTCTTGCGCTTACCCCTTTAATGATGCTTTAGAAAATGCTGCATGATTAATTGGTTAATGTGAGTCACCTTTATTTTTCAAAGCACAACATATTTTAATAAAAATAAAGAAAAGACTACAAGTTATTTTTATACGGAATAAATGCAAGGCATATGTTTTGTTGTGTGTTTGTAGGTAGTCTGTTGGACTTTTCGACCTAGTGGCTCATCAGACTGGTGCTTATCCCTGCTTTCCGTAGCGTGAAGCGACCAGGAGGTCAACTCCTCCTGAATGGGGCGCTAGTCCATCGCAGGTTACCTTCCCAGTATATTTTACTGGTACCCATTTATACTGCTGGCTGAACAGAGGAACACTTGTGGTTAAGACCTTGCCCAGGCGTCTTAGCATAGTGCTGGTCAAACTGGGATTTGAACACACAATCTCCTGATCTTGAGCACCGCACCCCAACCACTACACTACCCACCACACTTTTGTGTGTTTGTATTGGGTAAATATTGCATGTGTGCATTTTTGTTTTATGTTTGTATCTGCTCAAGGCTGATTGGATAATTGTACAGGAGAATGAGGACTAATAGTGTGTGATGTGCACTTCTCTCATCAATGTACAGTTATCAGGGGAAATCTGAAGAGTATTTTAACACTCACACGCTCTCTCAGCTCTCTCCATTACTAATTCGATTGAATTAACTCTAACCCATTGCGCTCTCTCTCTCTCTCTCTCTCTCTCTCTCTCTCTTTCTCTCTCAATGCCGATTACAGTATTAAACCTACCTGCTATAAGACAGTAAAATCATGGACTCAAATCTGGGGTTCTTTCATTTATTATCCAAGGAATCATTTGCTGTTGTAAATATCCCATAATAATCTGTACATTCACATGATGGTAAGCATGTCCTTCTCACAGAAAGAACGTTGGGCATTTCTGTTTGCATGTTCTTCCTGTGCTTGTGTGGGCTTCTTCTAGGTACGCAGGTTTCCTTCCACAGCACAATGAAATACACATTCGGCGAACTGGCTGTTCCAAATTGCCCCGAGATGCGAGTGTGAATAATTTTGTGTGTGTTGATCTGGGATGCTCTTTATGGAACATGCTATCAACAACTCAGTCCCCATTAAATTAGGAAAAAAAAATATATATATATATATATATATATATATATATATATATGTCTGTCTTCCTTTCGGCTTTTTCCCTTTTACGCGGGAGTCGCCACAGCGAATCATTTGATTTGCACGTTTGATTTGGCAGAGGTTTTTTTTATGTCGGATGCCCTTCCTGCCACAACCCTTTTTAGCAAGGGACAGAAACACGCTGACGGCTTTGTAGCCTACTCTTTACGAAAGTCAGCAATGGTTCTTTTACATGCCTCTCACCATAGACAGTGAGAGACATGGCCCGCCTTTGATAACCCAGTTAGCTGCACTGGGGGGGACAGTGACAACCTTGTGGAGAGTGGGACTCGAACCCCCAACCTTTGGATCAGCAATCCAGCGCCCTATACCACTAGACCACCACTGCCCCTATATATATATATACATATATATATATATATATATATATATATACATATATATATATATATATATATATATATATATATATATATATATATATATATATATATATATATATATATATATATATATATATATATATATATATATATATATATATATATATATATATATATATATATATATATATATATATGTGTGTGTATATATGGTGAGAGGCATGTAAAAGAACCATTGCTGACTTTCGTAAAGAGTAGGCTGTAAAGCCGTCAGCATGTTTCTGTCCCTTGCTAAAAGGGTTGTGACAGGAAGGGCATCCGACGTAAAACCTATGCCAAATCAAATGTGCGAATCAGATGATTCGCTGTGGCGACTCCTGAGTAAAAGGGAAAAAGCCGAAAGGAAGACAGACAGACATATATATATATATATATATATATATATATATATATATATATATATATATATATATTTATTGTATGAGGAGAATTATTCTTATCTTTGCTTTCAGCCTCAGAAGGTAGAAAGATCTGCATGTGAATAATTCTCCAGATCATACTTGACCTCATTCACTAATTACTTATTATCCACCCCACCCAATTTATAAACATGGAATAATGTTAAAGCTAAAACAAACAATTAAAATCTCATTTTAATTTGCTCTGCCTATGTTCCCATATTCACCTCAGACTTGGTGGATAGCGCATAATTGTCCCTAAGACAGAACATTAACCCCAAGCCTCATTTATGCTCAACAATAAATAGAGATATGGGTGGAGCGTCTCGTCAGGTTATTTCTGCATTAATTTAATCTGTATTTGCGTATCTTTTCTGAATGCTAAAGGGTAAGGATGAAAGTCATTCCACCAGATATCACAGATGCAGTGAAGCAATAGCACAAGCAAAACATGATGTAGAAAATTTTCAGTACAAATCTTTTAACAGTTGTGACAGAACATCTGAAAAGATATTAAAGGTAAGAAACATTTGACTCTGAGTTGCCCTCTAGTGGAGGTAACATCTGTGCCAATGTAAACAACACATGGAAGCATGTGGGCGGTGATGGTTACAAAGGCTTATTAAGGCTTTTTCAACATATTATAATAAATAAGATTATTTATTATAATATGTTGAAAAAGCCTTAATGAGCCTTTGGAGACTTTAGGATTAGAACCTAAGAACTAGGTTAGCTGGGTTTGACAACAGGAGGGAAAATGTGGGGTGTGGGAGGGATTTTAATCAAACAATTGTTGTGCATGTTTAAATTTTAAGGTAGGTAAAACACAAGTCTTTGAATGTTATCGCCTGCTGCACTATACACATTGGCCACAGAGAAACATGATGGTGGTTCATGAAAACACACACAAGACCAAAATTAATTTCAACATCAATCTCAAACTGAACACGTTCACTTTGACAGATCAAGAGGAAATAAAATCGGTAATGTATAATCATCCAATATTTATTTGAACTAGTACACTAGTTTGTGATTATTACATCACATTTTGCCAGCAATTATTTTTTAGATTATTCAGTTAACCTGCTAAACACCAAAACACATTATTAGACAGCTAACTAATTATATTTTCTCCCATTTGTAAAAATTAAGCCACTGCCGTCATTCAGTAACACTGACGTGACAAGAGATCAATATCACATGTATATAATTTGCTGCTTGTGGGCGTGTAGCGACAAGCTCTGGGAACAATGGCTTTTTGTAGTCATGCTGAAAATACGTAACTCTGAAATGTAGCTATTTAAAAAATAATAAAATAACACACTCCCCCTAGTCCAACTAACTGGGCCGTGTATCACATGGTCTATGGTGGGAGGTTCATCTAAAAGAACCATTGCTGACTTTCGTCAAGAGGAGCTGCATAGCCGTTAGCGTGTTTCAGCCTTGAGATGGCCTGGCGAGGGTATACTTTGCCCTTGCCCAGAATTAACTGAGATAGGCATCAGCCTCCCCACGACCCTAATTAGGATTAAGCAGTTCAGAAAATGAGTGAATGAATGAATGAATGAAATAATGCACTATTCACACTATTTTTTTTGAGGTGGTTTTGAATTATTATGCCTCTGGTCGCTTCTCTTTAGAGGTGTTCCTGGCACATCAAACAAGGAGAATTCCCCAGGATAGACGAAGAAATAGCTGGAGAAATTATATATCCGTCTGACCTGCGACTGCCGCAGGATCCACCAGAATGAGTGGGGGAGTGTTGCTTGAGAAGAGGGATGACTAGGTTTGCCTATTAGACCTGTTCTCTCTATGACCTACCCCAGATAAACAGAAGAAATGGATGGATGGATGAATGGATGGGTGGGTGGCCTATTCTGTGTAAAATGTATTGTTTGATTTGGTTAATAGATTAGCTAAGCAGGCTAAATGTGCACGCTATGTACACTCAGGCACGTACATAAAGGCAACAGTAACTTCCAATCGGTTCCAAATTATGTTTTTCTCACATTGACTAAATAAGCATTTACTGAATGTGTATGATACCAGATATGTCGGGAAAAGGAGAAACCGCTGTTAGAAGTGATTTATTATGCGTATAGTCACAATTTATGGCATCAAATTTGCATAGAACTGAGAATTATAGTTGTCATGCACTCTTTTGTCTTACTCTAGCAGGAGTGAAGAATTTTTGACCAGCTAGATTGGTACTGTTAAAGTCTTTGAACATTCGAATTTCAGCTTCCACTGAATGATGTCATATTAGACGCAAAAGTAGCGTGGAGAGCACCTGTACTCTTTGAGAACCTTTGTGTGTTTGTATGAGCTCTAGACTCATTGAGCAGTTCTAACAACATGCCCTTCTGTCCATTTCCTACTCCAAGGCCGGAATTTTTCATGCGTACACACACACACACACACACACACACACACACACACACACACACACACACACACACACACACACACACACACACACAATTGTTGAGAGATGGGAGCGATGATGCTGACCAATGGTGTCATAGTGATTTGCTCTCAAGGTGTTGAATCCTCACACACACACACACACACACACACACACACACACACACACACACACACACACACACACACACACACCCATCTAGACATGATGCACTTGCAGGGGATTTTCTCCTTTTCTTCAGGAAAAGCAGCCCTGAGTCTCTTGCAATCCTTTTCCTCCAGTTATATATTCTCATCCCTATATTGCTTCTCACATTCTCCTTCTCACTAGTCTTTTCTCCCCTCCCCCACTACTCTCTCTCTCTCTCTCTCTCTCTCTCTCTCTCTCTCTCTCTGTCTGTCTCTCTCTTACTTTCTGCTCTCTCTATGTTAATATCTATCATCCTCCTTAACCTCCATCTTTCCCTCCATTCCCCTCCTCCACCTCACCCCCTCTCCTCATTGGCATTCTCACACACTCAGCTTCCCCGAATCCTCATGGGAAATATCATACCTACCTGCTCCGCAGGAATTGTGGGTGATGGTACACTCATTTCCGTTTAAAATACCTTCTATCTCTCTCTATGCAAGCATCATTCATGGAGTGCTTCTTCTGATTATAGGCACATTACAGTAATGTACAATGATAGTACATGATGGGCTGAATGTATGATGAGTAATACAGTATCTGACAGTTTTTGTCTTGGAACAATTTTATGGTCTGATCAAGTTTAAAAGTGAGAAATATTTTCTTGATCCTCACACATTCGAAAGAAAGAGCTATTTCGATGGTCCCCACAAATTCAAGCCATTGCCCAAATCAATAAACAAATAAGTTATAAATAAAACATGTAAATAAAAAATGTGGGAATGTTTCCTTTTTGGCTTGGTGATGGACTGGAAGGCTGTTCTGGGTATATCTCACCTTTGCCCAGAATCGGCTTATATAAGCTCCAGAACCCCCCCAGACCCTGTTAGGAGATAAAGTGGGAAACAAACTGAAATATGTTTAGTTTATGTTTATAGACAGAGTTAGCTTAGCATAGCATTCATAAGCTATATACAAACTTGCTTAATTTACCTTTAATTATATGTTATTATTAATAATTATTGATATTCATCTATGTGAAGATATTAATTTGATTTAAAAATATATTCAAAAAAATTAGATTTAGCTCAATGGAGAATGGTGCTATGGAGCCTTGGGCCTGTCCTAAAAATAGCAGTGAACAGGTCCGCAACTTATATTGTCCTTGCGGGCTACCTGGTGCCCACGGGCACCACATTGCTGCTTTAATTCCACCTGGACTTCATTGCTTAGGTTGCTGCCCCTTTAACCCAACCTTGGAATAAGCGGAAGAAGATGATGAAGATGTTGATGATGCATTTTGTGGAAAGACTGCATTGGTCCAAGCACAATTCATGTTTTTGAAATGATTAATAAAGTTTCCTAAAGTGGAAATTCAATGAAAAAAGTTCCTGATGATGTTCCTGTATTGGATATGTACATATGGCAGCTGATTAAAAATCCATCTAAAATTGATGGAATACTTCCATCTATGACATGGGTAGAAATACACTTAAAGTTCTTTGGGAAAGTCTACACAGTCAAGTTTAAACTTAAATTTTTCTGAAAAGTTTCTTGCATTTAAAATGTCCCAGAAGTCCGTACAGGTTTCTGAAATGGTTTCTGACGTGAAATATTCCTCAAAAGTCCACCTGAAGTTACTGAAAAGGTTTCCACAGTAAACATTTGCTTGCTAAAAAGTTTTATATCCTTCATGGAAATATCCCAAATGTGACTGAAAATGTTCTTGCTTCAAAAATTCCTTTGGCAGAAATGTTTTTTGTGGATAGTCCCTCTGGGATAAAGAGAGCTCCATCATCTGTACCACTTAGCCATCAGGAGAAGATGGAACTAATCCCACTACACTCTGAATAGGTCATCAATATATTGTACAAGTAACACAATCACAGACAACAAGGGAAATTTAGAGAATCCAGTTGACCTAATGTTCATGTCCTTGACTTCATAAAATATTAGATTTCATCATGACTTGTAGGATGTTAAACCATTATCTGGGATTACACCAAATTCACCATCAAGCATATAAACCGAAAAGTTGAGACCTTTCGCTAACAGTGTTACCCCCTCAAAAATCAAATATATGCATACATGTATATATATTTAAGATCCCCCCAATATAGCCATACCTGGGGGAGGAGCTCAAAATCGTGCGCCTGGTGGTCTGGCTTCTGCCCATTGAGCCCGGCTGTGCCCAGCCCGAAAAGGAGACATGGGTCCTACCACCTGTGGGAGAGGCTATGGGGGTCGGGTGCATTGTGAGTTGGGTGACAGCCAAAAGCATGGGTTCTGTTGGACCAATCCTCGGCTACTGACTCTTGCACTTGGGACATGGAACTATACTCTCTATCAGGGAAGGAGCCTGAAATGGTGTGTGAGGTTGAGCAATATCAAGGAGATATAGTCAGACTCACCTCAATGCATATCTTGGCTTTGGAGCCACCCGTTTTGAGAGGGCCTGGACCTTATTCCATTCTGGAGTCACTCATGGAAAGAATCTGTTAGCTGGTGTTGGCATCCTTGTTGGCACCCTGTCTCAGTGCCAACACATTGGGTTCTCCCTGGTTGACAAAGGGGGGGCTTCCCACCTGAAGGTAGGTAGGTAGGTAAGACTTCAACAGCCATGTGGGCAAAGATAGTATGACTTGGAAGGGTGTGATAGGTAGGCATGGCCACTACAGGCTGAACTTGAACGGTGTTTCATTGTTGGACTTCTGTGCTTGTCACAGTTTGGCCATCATGAACACTATGTTCAAACATAAGGGTATCCATAAGTGCACTTGGCACCAGGACACCCTAGGCCATAGTTCTATAATCAACTTTGTAGTTGTGTCATGGGACTTGCAGCCGCGTGTTCTGGACACTCAAGTGAAGAGAGGAGCTATCAAACAATCACTACCTGGTGGTGAATTGGCTCCGATGATGCGGAAGGCTGCCCTCCAGACCTGGCAGGCCCAAGCATATAGTAAAGGTCTTCTGGGAACATTTGGCAGAATCTTGTGACAGAGGAGTTTTTAACACTAGAGCTACAACCCCATCCCAAAGGAGGCGGGGAACATGGAATCCGAATGGGCCATGTTTCGTGCCTCCATTATTGAGGCAACAACCCATAGGTGTGGCCGGAAGGTTATCAGTGCCTGTCGTGGTGGTAACCTTTAAAATCAGTGGTGCAAACCTGTGGTGAAGTGTGGCATACAGCTGAAAAAGGAGGCCTTATTGGGTCTTATTGGTCTGTGGGACCCATGAGGTAGAAGACACATACCTGCAGACCAAACATTCTGCAGCCTGACCCTGTCACCAAGGCAAAATCTTGGGCATGGGGAGATTTTTATGAGAGCCTGTAAAAGCGACTATTGGTTGGCCTCAAAAAAGTGCTGGACCACCATCTGATGTCTCAGGAGGGGGAAGTAGTTCTCCAGAAATACTGTTTACAGTGAAAGTGGGGAGCTGCTCAACTTGACTGGGGATGTTGTCGGGAAGTGGAAGGAATACTTTGAGGACCTTCTCAATCCCACCAACACACCCTCCGTAAGGAGTAAGACCCTAGGGTTTTGGATGGGGGTCCACCCATCACTGCGGCTGAGGTCACCGAGGCAGTCAATAAGTTCCTCATTGGTCGGGCTCCATGGGTGGATGAGATCTGCCCTGAATATATCAGGACGTTGTAGGACTGCCATGGTTTACATCTTTCTGCAACATCATGTGGTCATCAGGGGCCGTACCTCTGGATTGGCAAACTGGGGTTCCAGTCCCTTCTTAAAAAATGTAAAGAAGGGGCTTGGAGGGTGTTTTCCAATTATTGTGGTATCACACTCCTTAACCTACCCGGGAAAGTCTATACAGGGGTGCTGGAAAGGAGGATCTGACTGGTTGAACCTTGGATTCACAAAATTTGTGTACTGACTGAAAGAGCAAGATCAAGTATACAGGCAGCTGAAATGAGCTTCCTTTGCAGGGTTGCTGGGGTCTCAGAGATAGGGTGAGAAGCTCTGCCATCCATAAGCAGTTTGGAGTAAAACCGATCCCTTGAAAGAAACCAGTTGAGGTGGCCTGTGCATCTGGTTAGAATACCTCCTGAATGCCTCTCTGGTGTGGTAATTTGGGCATGTCCAACAGTGAGGAGACTCTGGGGTCGACCTAGAACACAAGAGGGATTATGCCTCTCGGCTAGTCTGGAAACACCTTGGTGTACCCCCAGAAGAGCTGGAGGAAGTGGCTGGGGAGAGGGATGTCTAGACCATCCTGCTTAGGCTGCTGCCGAGTGACATGACCCCAGATTAAGTGGATGATGATGATGACGATGATGATGATGATGATGATGATGATGATGATGATGATGATATTAAAGGTTATTGGTTAATAATTAAAGGTAATCATCTCTATTCTGTCATGTTACTCTTTTATCCAGACTGTGTGTAAGCAAGTAATTTAATCTAAATCACGAATGAATTTGAGTCAAATAAATTAATTTGAGTCAAATAATCTTGGTCTGTTCTTGAAATTTCTTCTGTGAAAAGTTACCATTATGAGTGCACACAGTTCACAATTTTGATTACAACCTACATTGTGTGTGTGTGTGTGTGTGTGTGTGTGTGTGTGTGTGTGTGTGTGTGTGTGTGTGTGTGTGTGTGTGTGTGTGTGTGTGTCATATCAGAGAAATATGAGCAAAATGCCTCAGTAGGATGAGATGAATGTATGAATGTAGATAAATTCATAAACACATTTATTATGTAAATCGAGAAATACAGAGAAAGTCAGAAAAGATTCCCCATGGGCTATGATGTTTGCAGATGAGCAGAGAACAAGTGCAGGAAACTCGAGAGAGGTGGAGGTATGCCCTGGAAAGGAGGGGAATGAAGGTTAGCTTCAGTAAGACAGAATACATGTGTATGAATGACAAGGACCCAACAGCAACAGTAAGGTTACAGGGACCAGAGATAAGGAAGTTGCAGGATTTTAAGTATTTAGGCTCAACAATCCAGCGCAATTTAGAGTGTGGAAAAGAGGTGAAGAAGTGTGTGCAGGCAGGTTGGAATGGTTGGAGAAAAGTGTTTGGTGTGATGTTTGATAGGAAGGTATCGGCAAGAATGAAAGGAACAGTGTACAAGACGGTGATGAGGCCAGTGATGGTGTAGGGTTTATAAACGGTGGCCCTGGGGAGAAGACAGGAGGCAGAGCTGGAGGTAGCAGAGATGAAAATGTTGAGGTTCTCTTTGGGAGTAACGAGGATGGATAGGATCAGGAATGAGCACATCAGAGGGACAGCACATGTAAGAGGTTTTGGAGACAAAGTCAGAGAGGCTAGATTGAGATGGTTTGGCCATGTACAGAGGAGGGATAGTGAGTATATTGGTAGGAGGATGCTGAGGTTGGAACTACCAGGCAGAAGGCCCAGAGGAAGACCAAAGAGATGATTCATGGACGTGGTGAAGGAGGACACGAAAGCAGTTGGTGTAAGAGAAGAAGATGCAGAGGATAGGGTGATATGGAGGCAGATGAGTCGCTGTGGCAATTCCTGAAGGGAATAGCTGAAAGGAGAAGAAGAAAAAGAAGAAGAAGAAGAAGAAGAAGAAGAAGAATCCATATAATACCAGATTGAGCATTTACAATCATTTTCTTCACTATCACATGATGTTTGGTCAAGTTCTGGTTCAGAACCCTCTGAGATACTTGCATCATTAATAATGAATACGTTGCCAGACTAATCAACTGCTCTTCTGAGACATCTCGGACTTTTTAAAATACTGTAGTGGCTTCTCGGATTCTTGCAGGGGGGCACAGAATTCTAATAATAAAAATGTTATATTTCTGCAATCCAGAGGAAATAATAAAACAGTTATACCCTCCCACTGACTGTATATGACTAATAACTGTACGGCTAATGTCTCACAACTTAGGAACTTATGTACAACCAGAGATCATGGCAGGCACGCATGCACACACACACACACACACACACACACACACACACACACACACACACACACACGTGTTTACATAACAGAAACATTTACATAACAGGAACATTTTTATGAGCTTCATGCATTAAGCATCTTTCTGAAAGTTAAAAGAACATACCAACCAGAATTTCTATTTAAATTTTAATAAATTACCAAAAACAGGTCATTTTAATGAACAATGTTTTTTCTGTAGCTGGAAAATAACAGAAAAGAGTCAAAAGTTCGCAGCTCAAATTAATCTGATCAATCCACTCTTTCAGTTTTATTCTTTTATCCATCTTTCATCTATTTTTTCGTTCCTCTTAGCTGTCATCACCCTTTTTTATGGTAACACAGAACGCATGCTGGAAGGCCACTTTATTCTCAATTCCATGCCACACACTGAGCGGTGGCTGGTGTGTTTAAGATATTTTAGAGAAAGTTTCATATGATTAGGAGTTCAAACACAGTAGGAACAAAGGATGACAATCACTCACTCTCTCTCTCTCTCTCTCTCTCTCTCTCTCTCTCTCTCACACACACACACTCACACACACACACACACTCACACACACACCCACACCCCCACACACACACACACACACACACACACACACAAATGGGAGCATGACCTGGAGGAATATTTCTGTTCAGTCCATCATGCACCACTTGCATATCACCACATCCTACCACACTGTGCATATGTTAGAGAGATACAAAAAAGAGCAGCATGGAGGGAGTGAAAGAAAAGAAAGGAAATGACAGAAGGTGCTAGGAAACTGAAAGAACAGAATAAAAAAACAATAAAGAACAAGTGTATGCTTGGAAAAGAAAGGATAAAAGTGGATAAGGGTGCAAGACAGATTGGAGGGGTATAAAATGGAGCAAGGAAGAAAAAAGGGGGAAAGAGAAAAAAAGGAAGAGGTGATAAAGAGAGGGGGATGAATAGATTGAAGGAAAACCTGAGAGGAATTAAAAGCAGGTGGGAAGAATGTAGAGCGAGAGAGAAAGCAAGTGTGGATCAGGAATATAAAGTAATAGAAAAACAGAAAGATCGATAAATAAACAGACTGATAGATAGAAATACATATGGACGTTAAAAAGGAAAGAAGAGAGGATACGAGTCAAGGGAGTGATCATAGTAAAAAGAAAAGGTTCATGAAAGAGTGATATACATGGAATTCTACTGGAGGGGGTCGAAGATAAATAAAGGAGGAATAGAATAATTTGAAGACGAAGAAGAGACGAAAAAGTGAGAGAAGAAACAGGAGGAAGAGAATGAAGAAATAAAGGAAAAGGGAAAAGGTTGAGTGAATTAGAAAGTGTGATGGATGAGAAATGAAGGATAGAAAGAGAGTCATGGGGAGAGGAAAAATAAACAAGAGAATAATCTTAAAAGAGGGGAAAGCAATTAAAGAGCAGGAAAGGAACAAAAGAAAGAGGAAGAAAGAAAAAGAAAGGGGAAGGGATGAGTGAGGGAAGTGAATGAGTGAGTGATGCAGATTGCCAGAGAAAAAATATCTAGGGGGAAAGAAAGAGGAGAAGGGCATTATGGGAAATCTGATTGCATTAGCGGTTTTGCTCAATTCACTGTGTGGTAAAAGACAAAATGGAAGGGAATGGTATAGCTCTCTCTCTCTCTCTCTGAGAAGGTGTTGACTATCTGATCTTGAGCCTTTCACTTAGAATTAGACCAATTTAATAAGGCAATTAAAATTAAGGTATTGCGATAAAAAAACCCATAAGTCACATTTCATGGAATGTGACTTATGGGGTTTTTGATCGCAGGGCCTCTATTGTGGGATATTAATGTAATTGAATCTCAGTGGGTGAGCAGCGAGTGTGAAATGCAAGGAGACGTCTCTTTGTCTTACATCGCTAATGACTCACATTAAGAGTGTGATCAGAGTAGCCCTGAGAGAGTGTCTGTGAGCAAAGCAGATAGCGAGACTGATAGTTTTCATCCACTCACGTGATTAAATAATTGTAAAATCTCAAATTGGCCGTATCATATAATTACGCCTGTGAATCATTACTGTGGATCGTTACCGTTACACTTGCACCACAGCACTGTTCTGATTGGTCCAGAGATGCTTCTGACAAGGTATAATTTCTATAGAATCAACTCATTGAGAGAAATTATATGGTGGGTGCTCCACAGAACCAAAAAAATCATAATGAACATTCAAAAGCGTTATTAATCCATAAAAACCTAAAACCTGTATAAAACAATACTATATTGCTATGGCAATGCTTTCTTCAATATTTATAGAAGGAGTCTCCATTGTCAGCACTTTGTAAAAGTCAAAAATAGAACTATATCATACGTTTATACTTTCCAACATTAAAAAGTAAACCATGAAAGAAAGTATCAGGACATTGTGTTTTGTTTTGTTTTGTTTGGTTTTTATATTATAATTAATTTTATATAAAGTAAATTCTTTATGGTTGTGGTAAAGAACTATATCTGATTACAAGAAGTGGCTTTTTTAATCATTTCCCAACTGAATATAGATAAATAATATTCAGATTTGATGAATTTCAATTAGAATTAACGCTTCAGAATGTGGAAAACATTCAATTAACTCGTTAACAAAGCTTTACTAAAAAAAAAAACCCAAAACATTGGCTTAAACATAATGAAAAAAATACATCAAGGATAAACACTTTTACTATTGAAAAGCAAGACGGTTTATGATGAGTTCTTTCTCTGAAATGCAAAACAATTTCATTAACATTGTTAAATGACATTAGCTGACTAGGCATTCATAAAAGCAAACTTTATACTCAATCATTGTTCTTTAATCTTTTTCGGTTTTATAGAAAAACCTGACCAAATTTCACTAAAAGGCTTCTACTGTCCAGATAGAACAACTAATACTGTATCAAGAAAACATATGAAGAGAACTTTTTGAAAAAGTCATAAATCCATTTTTATTGTTTCAAGAACAATAAGAAATTTCTACCCATTTCGCATTATATTAACAACACCTTTGTTGTTTGTATTAATACATAATTTAAATTGGGTTATACAACATTTGCGTTTATAGCAAGATGGGAAGCAAGTTCCAATCAGCCAACTTGTAAATACAGGACAGGACATGTTGAATTTTAATGACAACTGAATGCAGCAGTTTGATCCAGCCTCTGAACGGGGCACTACAATATCACTAACTTGTGTGAGAAAATCGCATATATCATGTTTTGGAAAAGAGCTCTTCATACATATTGATTGATTTATTAATTATCTATCAAAACAATTCAAACAATTCAAAATAATATTACCACAGAAATTTGCCCAGCTTTCACAGAGTGCTGAAGAACTTGCAGTCAACCAATCACAATTCAAACGAATAAAGTATCAACCTTCTTGCTATGTATTATTAAAATTCTATTTCAAACGACTTATGCAAAACACATTTGGCTGAAGATCAACTATCACAGCATTATTGAAAAGCATTAAAAATCCAGACAAACATTACCAGAGAAACATTATCATAAAAATGTATATGGCTATAAAGACGCGCTGAAGCACTAGCAGCTAACTAATTAGGCGAAAAAAGAACATCAACTTTCTAACTAGGTATTATTGAAATTAGTTGAATTTCTTGGCAAAAATTATCATATTGCGGCCCAAATCCAAATTTTTTGAAGCTCATTTTAAAAATGTTGCAGAAAATATACTTGATTGAAGTTTAGCTAGTTAGCTGAGCATTTCTAAAAATAGTGGGGCTGGTGGTGTAGTGGTTAGAGTGCTGGGCTCATGATCGGGAGGTTGTGAGTTCAAATCCCACTGAGACCCTCACTGTGCTAAGACTGTGCTTGCCCTGCGCAAGGTCTCGACCAAAAGTGTGCCTCTGTTCACCCAGCAGTATAAATGGGTACCAGTAAAAATATACTGGGAAGGTAACCTACAATGGACCCATCCCATCCAGGAGGAGTTGAACTCCTGGTCGCTTCACGCTATGGAAACTAGGGATAAGCACCGGCCTGATGAGCCACTAGGCTCGGGTGTAAAAACCCAATGGACTTTACCTTTTTCTAAAAATTGAATAATGATCAGGGCATTGTTGAGAAAAAACCCCCCATACATTTCCATTAAAAAAACAAACAAAATCACAGTAGTGCTGAAAACCTAGCAGCCAAAAAACAAACAAATAAAACAAAAAAAAAAGCCCCACAAAAAGCTTGGTATTACTGAAATTGTTTAACCTTTTAGCCCAAAATGGTCAGCTTTTGATAGTGGTGATAATGTGCTTGTCCGGTGTTTTTAAAATTTATTTTAAAGGACTCGTGCTAAACCCTAAACAAGTTTGTTAGCGAGAACTTCTAAACACAGAATAGCTGTCAGAACATTGTTGAAAAACATTAATAACCAAATGATTATATCCATGGGCAGTGGAGGTAGAGTACTGGATTACCAATCCCAAGGTTGTGGGTTCAAGCCCCACCATCTTGTTACGACTGTCACTATAGTGTACCTAACTGAGTTATCAAAGATCAGCCATGTCGCTCACTGTCTATGGTGGGAGGCAAGTAAAAGAACCATTGCTGACTTTCATCAAAAGAAGACTGCATAGCCATCAGCATGTTTTGCATGGCCCTTCAACTGTCCAGGGGGTACTCTGCACTTGCACAGATTTGGGTGAGATGCGAATGAGCCACCCCCATGATCCCAATTAGGACTAAGCGGTTCAGAAAATGACTGAATGAACAAAACCATACAAATTTTCCCAGCTCAAAACAATGATGAAGAGCTAGCACATAGTCAATTATGCTACTTCTGCAATTCATTGATTAATTTGGACTGAACTGAATATAAAAACTGATCCATCAAAATGATCTATGGATGTGTGTGAGACAGTAAGAAAAATATTGTGTGGTTTAGCCCTAAGGCATTGTCAATATAGATTAATATCAATACTGTCTCCACTATCCCCTAAACTCTGTGTATAAAAATAAAGTTAGTTGTACCCAAGAGCTCATATTTATTCTGAGTGCGTGTTTTCCATAGCAGTTCTATAATCCTCCACTTCATATCCATCACAAGCAAAACGTTGTGCATGTTTCCTGTGTTTCATGTTTCAAATTCAATGGAAGTTCAGTGTGTAACCGACAGCTGTGTGTGTGTCAGATGCACTGTTGAACTTTATCAGTCATTAGCAGGTAACTGTGTTTAAGTGTGCATATGTGTGTTATTGAGTGCGCTGTCTAAAATGATGCATTGCGTTTGTCCTGAAAGCACTGTTTATTTTATTCCTGCTGATGACTGTTGACGCCGGACACATTTCCTGCTCATCGGAAAATGGAATATCAGACACTACTGAATAAACACTTCCACTTTGCTTTTCTAGGTTGGGATTTTCTGTCTTCCCCAATCCAGATCGGTACTATAACCCCACCATTGCTGAAGTGGATTTCTGCACAATTTAACATTTAGCTTGACTTGCTTTTCATTGAGGCAAATAGTTATGTGTTAGTGGTATATCGCCTTTCATAGGTAATAACACTATTTTTAATAAGAGATTCTGACAGATGAGTTATTCAGATAATTGGGGGATTTATAGCAAGTTATAGGTTGAAATAAGGATGGAAAGGTTGGTTGTCAACTGGATTACCTCTTGGCTGTCACAATATAGGCAAACTAGTTAGGACCAAATGCAGAATCGCAGGAGGCAGAGTGGAGGTGAGGAAAATGAGACCTTTATTGCAAGCTCCCACGCAGCATAAAATCAGAAAGCAGACACACAAAATAATCCTGGCAGCAGGCTGGTAGTACTTGCAGAGGTGGGGCTGGCAGATATGCAGACCAGCAAAGTGATCTTGCAACTGGTGCAACCAGAATCACAGGTCGTGACATCAGTTAACCAACTCTGGAGAACTGGTTTCCTGGAGTATAAATAGGAAAATAGGGGAGGAACAGGTGTGTGTGTGTGTATGTGTAGATAATTGGGAGTGCGGGAAGAGGCAAGGCCACACCTGCAAGCCTGGAGAGATACATGGAAAAACACAGAAAAACAAACCCAGAACAAGTCCCCTAGTGGTAAAACATGCAGAATCATGACAGTAACCCCCATTATTGCCAAAATGTGAACCTGCAGGCTTGCCAGGATTGTGAAAAGCAGGCAAGCACAAAAGACAACAAATTTACTTCTAGGCAACAAACTTACGAATGCTGGAAAACTCTGGAGAGTTATCCCGGTGAAATACCCTGATGAAATACGCAGGAATGATCTGGCATCAACTGTGGAGAAATGCTGGGTGTGTTTTCAGAGGGTTCATGGTCATGGGCCTCCAAAATCCTGTAATCCCAGGTTTAATCCTAAAAGTGTGGTAGGGTAGATGCAGCAGAGGGCTTGGGGAAGCATTAGCTGCACAGCAACAGAACCCACAACCTTCATGATGGAGTATGGTACAATGGAACAGGTAACCAGTCTCTGGGAATCCACCTTGATGTGCAGACCCCAGGGTGAGAGTATAATATATTGATCTCATGATTAGGAGGCCCTTGGGTAGTTTTCAGTCACCTGGCATTTCTTCTTGGCAGACTCCAGAGTTGTCCACGTTCTCTCACAGTTATAACAACAACAGACAAATATCCGAGCAGATAGTACACTGCCATCCTTCTCTAGAGTGGGAAATTAGCAGGATTTGTATCCAAGGGTAGCAGGTGCACTTTGGTGCTCAAAATGAAATAGATTCGGCTGAGCGGCCAGCTGTGATACCATGTCTTCAAGTGTTTCTTCTTTTGTGTCCAATACAATACTTTTAGTGTCTGCTGTAACATTCTCCACCGCAGCAACCCTCAAAGATTCAACTATGGGCTCTGGGATTGTTGGAGTCAAAGAATCAGGGTTAGTTTCAGGTTCAGGGGTAGCTTCAGACTATTTCAAACAGAAGTTCAGTCTTGGACTCAGGGACAATTACAGGCGCTCTCTCTCTCTGGCTCATATTAAGACTTTGATTCAAAGGTATATTCGGAATAGACTTCCAAAAGTAGTTCAGACTTGGGCTTATAGGAATTCACACTCTTTCTAAAAGTGGCACTAAGTTCTGTTCAAAGGAAAATTCAGATTTTGTTTCCAACAAGAGTTTGAGCTGAGGTCCCATGGCAGAGAGAAATTCAGAATTAGTTTCAAGCAGGAACTCGGCCCTCATTTCAGAGGTAGATCCAGATTCTGGTTACAGTAGACCCTCTGATTGAGGTTCAGGATCTACCTAATTTCAGAGGTAGCGCCAGACTCTGGTTCTAGTGGACCTTCTGAGTAGGGTTCAGGTGAAGTTTCGGGTGCAGCCTAAACCAGGTCTTCAGCTGTGTATTCAGGTTCACGTTCTTTCTGGAGTTCTGATTCAAGTTCACGTTTTGTCTTCTCTGCTGGAACAGGTTTGGGTTTTCTTTTGGAACTGATTTGGATTCATGTCAAAGTTCATTCTTA
>CM045735.1:44429748-44454748 GCA_024760905.1 Plotosus lineatus
CAATAAGGGGACATGTGCATTCTTTCCCCCCTCCCTGGTCAATGGTGGTCATGTGATAGGGAATGTAATACCTGATGAGTGGGTATTGGATGCGACTAAATTAGGGGGGAAATGGGGGAAAATCCAAAGAGAAAAAAGAAAAAGAAAGAATAATTGTGAATTATTTTCTTTAAAAAAATTATATATATATAATTCTTCTTCTTTTCCTTTCGGCTGTTCCCTTCAGGGGTCGCCACAGCAAATGATCTGCCTCCATCTCTCCCTATCCTCTGCATCTTCTACTCTTACTCCAACCACCTTCATGTCCGCCTTCACCGCATCCATAAATCTTCTCTTTGGTATTTTTTTATATATTTTATATATTTTATATATATATTTATATATATATATATATATATATATATATTTATATATATATATATATATATTTTTATATATATATATATATATATATATATATATATATATATATATATATTAATAAAATAGTTTCTTTATGAAGACCATTCAAAAGTCCCCACAGTGTTGTGTACACACTTATCATTTAATTAAGCAGGAAACCTGTCTCTCTCTCTCTCTCTCACACACACACACACACACACACACACACACACACACACACACACACACACACACACACACACACACACACACACGAGTGTGTGCTCTATAATGAATATGGAGATGTTCAGACTTGCTCACACTTTTTCTTCATTTTGATTCCTCTCCAGTCCTCAATACCACCCCTCTGAACACACACACACACACACACACACACACACACACACACACACACACACACACACTGTGTTCCTGTAATTACCAGAAGGCTGATTTAAATGGCAGGTGGCTGTTGCTGGTGAGTTGAAAGTCGTTCATCGCAGTAGTGAGTGGATGAGGGTGACATGATTTCTCTCAGTGTAGTGCATTAAACGTTGTTACGTGACAAACGATAACAGTATTGCTAATATACCTTGTGATAACTTAAAAATATTTATTAAATTGATCAGTGGATAGTTTTTATTTCATGGTAGGCTCAAAATTCTACAACTAGATATGTGTGCTCCATGTTAAAAACATTTTTACAAATAATAAGTATACAGTACATGTGATTGCACCAAGCTTCAGTTCACATTTGCAGCAGTGGAATAGTAATTAGAATGTCCTGGGTTTGAGGCCAGAGCTAAGAAAGTGCATTTCTGTGTGGGGTTTTCATGTTGTACTGAGCTTGACATGGGTTCCCTCTGGGTAGTCTGGTGTCCTCCCATGATCCGATGACATGCACATTAGATTAATTGGCTCTTTTAAACTGCCACTAAGTTTGAGTGTGAATGGTTGTGTATTGGCTCTGCCTTGGTCTGGCAAGCTGTTCAGGGTGTACCCTGCTTTCACTTAGTGTCCGCTAAGATAGGCTCCATTCCTCCTGCTATTAAGTGGTTCTAAGTAAGTGAATGAGTGAATTCCCATTCAAATGTCTTCACATATTTTTTTATTATTATATTTTTGTGTGGTGGTTTTACCTTGAAATCAAGTATTCCATTGTAATTTGTAGATTGTAGTATTCAAGACATACAATGGAAAAGCAATTATGTGCTGTCTTCCTATAGAGGAATGTCCATTCACTGGGTAAACAATAATAAAACACATTCTGTATGCACAGTCTTTAATTTTCCCGAGAGTACATCGTTTTTTCAGCTCTCAAGGACATGCAACAGAGTCAATAAAAAAGAGGACATGTTAGACTGAATCACATATCACATACGTTAAGAATACTAATGATGATGATGATGATGATTACAACAACAACAACAACAACAACAACAACAACAACAACAATAATAATAATAATAATAATAATAATAATAATAATAATAATGTCGCCATGGCTCTGTAGGGACGCCCAGAGTCGGCTGTGATGAGTGGAAGTGTCCCCTGCAACCCTAATTAGGATTCAGTGGTTTAGAAAATGAATAAATGAATGAATGAATGAATGAATAACAATTATGTGCATGGTTTATAAAGAAATATTTAGAATAATTATATTTAATATTTAGATCAGATTTGTTTCTACTATGCAAAGCATTTGCAAAAATGCCAGATGTAAAATTCATTGTACAAATAAAACAGAATTGAATTGCACTGAATAATAATAATTGTAATAATATTGATATAGCCATCGCAGCGTCAACACTCACATAACCATTCAATGAATACATGAGTACAATCAATTTCAATGAATTCAGTGAGTACAATGAATATTTACACTCACACCTAGGGGTGATTTTGAAACAGCCAATTAACCTGCTGTGAATGTTTTTGGGACTGTGGGAGGAAACTGCTGTACCCAGAGAAAACCCTGCAAGCACAGGGAGAACATGCAAACTCCACACAGAAACGCCCGAGCTGGGAACCAAACCCAGGACTGTCTTGCTGTAAGGCGGATGTGCTACCCATTACGCCACGGTGCTGCCCCTAGCAAAAATAATAATAATAAAAATGATATAATACAATAGTTTTACTATGTTTTAATATGATTACTATTTATTTTTGAAAAGTGGGATTCTGCTTTTGATACTAAATGTAATTGTTAGGTTACATGACCAGAAAATACCGGGGTCACTTTTCAGTGGTATCCATGGTAACTCAGTAACTTCACCTGTGGGAAATCAACATTGAATTTTAAAGTTTTGATGTGACTTCTCTCTTGAATGTGAAACATGAATAAACTGTCATAAAACTGAAGTAATTTCAGAGTATCTTTTTAATTATATTTTGAAGTGAAAACTGTAATATCTCCACTAGGGAGATTATCTTTTTCTTCTGGTTTGTGTATTTGTATTTTTATCAGCATTATGCAAAAAGATATCGGTGAATTTTCATCAAATTTCTACCAGAGGTGGCGCTTTCGACAGGTAATATTTCATCAGAATTTAGAAATGATCCAGATCAAATTCTGAATCCAGGAATTGTTTAACATATTTGTCAATAATGTGAGATAGAAGGATTTTTGACATTTTGGTTAATGTGGGTTCATATATTGCTGGGGTTGGTGGAGGTTTGGGTTCTACATATGTTTATTAAATATTTGCGCTTGTGAATTTACAAACCGGATTCCAAAAAAGTTTGGACACTACCCAAATTTTGAATAAAAACTGAATGCAATGATGTGGACGTGCCAAATGTCAATATTTTATTACGAATAGAACATAGATGACAAGTCAAAAGTTTAAACTGAGAAAATGTATCATTCTTTGAGCCAGGAGTCATTTAAAATGGAGTTGGGCAAAGTGGAAAACTGTTCTGTGGTCAGAAGAATCCTTATTTGATGTTCTTTATGGAAAACTGGGATGCCATATCACCCGGACTAAAGAGGACAAGGACAACCCAAGTTGTTATCAACGCTCAGTTCAGAAGCCTGCATCCGTGATGGCATGGAGTTGCATGAGTGCGTATGGCATTGATAGCTTGCACATCTGGAAAGGCACCATCAATGCAGAAAGATATATTCAGGTTCTAGAACAGCATATGCTCCCATCCAGACGTCGTCTCTTCCAGATCACTTCTTCATCATCATCATCATCATCATCATCATCATCATCATCATCATCATCATCATCTTCTTCCTCTTCTTCCTCTTTTCTTTTCGACTGTTCACTTCAGGGGTTGCCACAGCAAATCATCTGCCTCCATCTCACCCTGTCCTGCATCTTCTTCTCTTACACCAACTACCTTCATGTCCTCCTTCACCACATCCATAGATCTGTTCTTTGGTCTTCATCTAGGCCTTCTGCCTGACAGACCACATGCAGCATTAATCACAACATCATGGCTGCGTAGCAAAAGGATCCAGGTATTGAAATGGCCTGCAGTTCAGATCTTTCACCTATAGAGAACATTTGGCGCATCATAAAGAGGAAGGTGCAACAAAGAAGGCCTAAGATAGTTGAACAGTCCGAGGCCTGTTTTAGATAAGAATGGTACAGCATTCCTATTTCTAAACTTGAGAAACTTGTCTCCTCAGTCCCCAGACGTCTGCAGACTGTTGTAAGAAGAAGAGGGGATGCCTCACAGTGGCGAAAATGGCCTTGTCCCAACTTTTTTTGAGATTTGTTGACACAATGAAATTTAAAATCAACATATTTTCCCCTTAAAATGACACATTTTCTCAGTTTAAACTCTTGACCCTGTCATCTATGTTCTATTCAGAATAAAATACTGAAATTTGGCACTTCCACATCATTGCATTCAGTTTTATTCACAATTTGTATATTGTCCCAACTTTTTTGGAATCCGGTTTGTAGACATTTTGTACAATTTTAAAACACCGTAAATATCACCAGGTTATTATAACTATACAACCCAAATTACACTTGAATTTGTATAATTTTAGACTCCGTAATATTTTAGTTTAGGTTCAGTGGGTAAAATTTAAATTTTTAAGGTTAAACTTATTTTACAGTGACTTTCTTTGTTGTGGATTGTTAAGATAATACTAAAAAGTTACCAATTGTACTTATACTATAATAAAATGAACGACAAGCCTGCCAAGTTCTCCTATTACATATAAATGTATGTTTATTTTCATTATCGGGCAATCTTTACTTACAGATTAAATTTGTAGTCTACTAAAATCTGTTGAATAGTTTGCACTAGACAATTAAAAAAAAACACACAATTTGTTGCCTGTTTCATGCTCCCGAGAGAATGTGAACTCTCAAGAACAGGATATAAATTCATCAGTTCATTAAGGCAAGATACCATCAAAAATGAGACTACACAGATAATAAACTAATACACACACACACACACACACACACACACACACACACACACACACATACACACACACACACACATATATATATATATATATAAAATGCAGCCATGAGGGGGGGGGGGGCACTAACCAGTGTCTCTCCCCCTTATGCCGGTCCCAAGCCCAGATAAATGCAGAGGGTTGCGACAGGAAGGGCATCCGGCGTAAAACTTCTGCCACATTTCTCATGCAAATGATCAAAACAAAATTCATACCGGATCGGTCGAGGCCAGGGTTAACAACGACCGCCATCAGTAATGTCAACCAACAGGGTGCTGGTGGAAATTGGATGACTGTTGGTCGAAGACGAGAGAGAAAAAAGAGTAGAAGAGGTGACCATTGAGGACCAGGAAGTAGCAAAGATTAGTCAGGGTGAAGTGAGGAGTGACATACCGGTGGAGGTATGGAAGTGTCTAGGGGAGGTAGCAGTAGATTTTTCGACAAGAATATTCAACAAGGTCTTCAAAAGTGAGCAGATGCCGGAGGAATGGAGGAGAAGTGTGCTTGTGCCCATTTTTAAGAACAAGGGAGATGTACAGAGTTGTGGCAACTACAGAGGGATAAAGTTGATGAGCCATACAATGACGTTATGGGAAAGAATAGTGGAAGCTAGACTAAGGGCAGATGTCAGCATTTGTGAACAACAGTTTGATTTCATGCCAAGAAAGAGCACCACAGATGCAGTGTTTGCTTTGAGGATGTTAATAGAGAAGTATAGAGAAGGTCAGAGGGAGCTGCATTGTGCCTTTGTGGATCTGGAGAAAGCATATGACAGGGTGCCGAGAGAAGAACTGTGGTATTGTATGAGGAAGTCTGGAGTGGCAGAGAAGTATGTTAGAGTGGTGCAGGACATGTATGAGAGATGTAAGACAGTGGTGTCTGACAGTGTCGATGTGACAGAAGAGTTCAAGGTGGAGGTGGGTCTGCATCAAGGGTCAGCTCTCAGCCCCTTCTTGTTTGCTATGGTGATGGACAGGCTGACAGATGAAGTTAGACAAGAATCTCTATGGACTATGATGTTTGCAGATGACATCGTGATGTGTAGTGAGAGCAGAGAACAAGTGGAGGAAAATCTAGAGAGGTGGAGGTATGCCTTGGAAAGGAGGGGAATGAAGGTTAGTTCAGTGAGGTTACAGGGGGCAGAGATAAAGAAGGTGGAGGATTGTAAGTACTTAGGCTCAACAATCCAGAGCAATGGAGAGTGTGGAAAAGAGGTGAAGAAGTGTGTGCAGGCAGGTTGGAATGGATGAAGAAAAGTGTCCGGTGTGATGTGTGATAGGAGAGTATCGGCAAGAGTGAAGGGAAAAGTGTACAAGACGGTGATGAGGCCAGCGATGTTGTATGGTTTAAAGACAGTGGCCCTTAGAAAAAGACAGGAGTCAGAGTTGGAGGTAGCAGAGATGAAAATGTTGAGGTTCTCTTTGGGAGTAACGAGGATGGATAGGATCAGGAATGAGTACATCAGAGGGACAGCACATGTTAGATGTTTTGGAGACAAAGTCAGAGAGGTAGATTGAGATGGTTTGGACATGTCCAGAGGAGGGATAGTGAGTATAGTATAGTTGGTAGTAGGATGCTGAGGTTGGAACTACCAGGCAGAAGGCCCAGAGGAAGACCAAAGAGAAGATTTATGGATGTGGTGAAGGCGGACATGAAGGTCATTGGAGTAAGAGTAGAAGATGCAGAGGATAGGGTGAGATGGAGGCAGATCATTTGCTGTGGCGACCCCTGAAGGGAACAGCGGAAAGGAAAAATGAAGAAAGGAAAATCTGGAGAGGTGGAGGTATGCTCTGGAAAGGAGGGGAATGAAGGTTAGTCTCAGTAAGATGGACTACATGTGTGTGAACGACAAGGACCCAAGAGGAACGGTGAGGTTACAGGGGGCAGAGATAAAGAAGGTGGAGGATTGTAAGTACTTAGGCTCAACAATCCAGAGCAATGGAGAGTGTGGAAAAGAGGTGAAGAAGTGTGTGCAGGCAGGTTGGAATGGATGAAGAAAAGTGTCCGGTGTGATGTGTGATAGGAGAGTATCGGCAAGAGTGAAGGGAAAAGTGTCTCTTTTTTAATTTATATATATATATAAAAAAAAGTAGTGGTGTTTTTTTGTGTAAAGCCATCGACAATGTACACAAGCTTTTATTCAGTTTGGGTTTTATTGTCCTTTGTTTTTCAAATCAGTTTAAAAACATTTACCATATTCAAATCATATCAAGTAAAACACTTACATTAAAACCATTTAAAATATTTGTAATAATTTAAAATAAAAGTATGATATCTATTTAAATAATTAATCCAATTAGAAACGCAGTAAAGTTGACGTTTTGCTATTTATCTTTTTTTTCAGATTTATCGTATGATCAGACAATTTGTGTAATTTTGTATCTATTTACACTTTTACCCTCTAATCTCATACAGGATTTAGATGAAAAATAGGGGGCGTTTCAGTCTGCATAATCACATGATAGAGTATCAATGATCATCTGCATGAAGCTACAGTCAGGGCAAGAAAGTAATCAGCCCTGTCTTTGACTCTTTGCTCCTTTAGCTTATGGCAGTGCTTCTCAATAATTTTCTGCCCCCACACACCCCCAGGAAGAGGACCCCCCCCCCTCCGCCAATATAAAAATATAAATAGTGTTATTAGTCTAAAAATTGTTGTAAGTAATCCTCTGCATAACACTGTATCCTTATTAACATAATAAATCCTTGTTATTATTATAGAATATAAAAAAGGAAGAAATATAGATCAATTTTCAACAAAGAATAACTTTATTAACAATTTTTTAGTCTTTAAACAAAAAGATTTAAAGTGCATCAATTTGCCTGAAATAAAAAAAGTATCCTTATTTAAAATGTAAACATTTTTGACCAGCAATTTGAACCGTTTTATACTGAAAAATAAAATTAAATAAAAATCAATAAATAATAATAAATTCAAGTTTTATATTAACTCAGGACCACAATATATATAACACTTTAACCTACAAAACAAAAATAAATAAAACTATTATTATTATTATTAGTGTCAAAATGATTAAGTCCAGATTAATTGCTATAATGAGCACGTTTTGCAGTGCACAGCTTTTCGAAGCCGGGTTTAAAGCCGATACTGAACTCTCAGCTCCTGCTCAATGCTGAACTGGGACCTGCACTTATTTTCACAGCAGTGACGTCATCCAGCATGACAGAGACTGTGTGTGCTGCAAGTAGAATCAGTTCCTCTGCTCTGCTACGGGGAGTTTCTACACTGTGCAGTTTAGTACTCCACCTTATCTGATGCTAACAGAGCTCGGTTTGCTGGAGTAGCATTCACAAAGAGGATGGTTGTTGACAATACTCCGCATTTTTTTGCTGAAAAAACTCACACGGCTCATCACGTGATCGGGGTGTGATATCTTTAAGAGATCCATTGTGGGTTTATTAACTTCACTTCTTATTTTACCTCTGGGCACACTCTGACAGTGAGGAATCCACTACCACCTGCTGTAGTGGATGTAGAATTACACTTTATCCTAATACGGCAAAAAAAAAAAAAAAAAAAAAAAAAAACATGTTCCCTGGGGTCACACGCGCCCCACCTGGCATTGCACCGCGATGGTGGCGATGTTGCTGTTATTGTTGAGCATGTAATAACTGTGTAATTTTATTAATGCATTAGTTACAATAGTGTTGAGATATGACAGATGGAATGGCAGAGTTGAACAAAAACACATTTTTTGTTACCGAAACAGCAATGTCCTTGCATTTTCCCTTCCAAAAATAAAAACAACATGCAAAACAGACAAAAACATTTGCTTTATTTTTGTGAGACTGGCTGTAAGTGATGCACTTAAAAATATGTGATGTCTCAAGCTCAATCTCTCTCTCTCTCTCTCTCTCTCTCTCTCTCTCTCTCTCTCTGTGTGTGTGTGTGTGTGTGTGTGTGTGTGTGTGTGTGTGTGTGTGTGTGTGTGGTATATTACAGTAGTTCTGTGTGAGTGCTAGTGAGTACAGATGATGTTAACTCTAATCACATCAACTGAACATTAGAGTGTGGGAGTCTCAGGCTCAGGGGAATCACTGAGAAATGCATCATCAGAAAGAGCAAGAGAGAGAGAGAGAGAGCGAGAGAGTAGAAAATTTTAGGACTTGTCTGTACATGAGTGTCTAGGATTGTTGTGTAAATATGTAGACTGTGTGTGTGTGTGTGTGTGTCCACAGTATTTATGTATGTGTGTAGATAGCAGTGTGTGTATCTAAAATACATGATGTTTACCTACTATGTGTGTGTATGTCTGTGTGTGTGTGTGTGTGTGTGTGTGTGTGTGTGTGTGTGCGCCCATATGTGTGCGCCGTTGGCATTGTAAGCGGCCGGCAGAAGGACAGAAGGCTGCTTCACCTTCTCAAGGACAAACGCAGATTAACGACCACTGTTCTTCACACACCTACCACTTAGTGACACACACACACACACACACACACACACACAAACTATAATTAATATATGGTATTAGGATACATTTAATACAGGACATATCATTATCATATATGATATCATGTCATTGCACGATTTGTGAGTGTGTAGTGTGTGTGTGTGTGTGTGTGTGTGTGTGTGTGTGTGTGTGTGTGTGTTGAGTATGTGCATGCATGTGTCCATAACAGATTGCCAGACTACCTATAAAGATTCCAACATGTCCCAAAGACCCAACATGGGCAGGGTAATGTTATTTTGTGTATGTGTGTAGGGGTAAGAGAGAGAGGACAAGCCTTAAATAACTTTTAAAGATAAACTTCTGTGAGGCAGTGGTGTCCTGGAGGTATGATGCTGGATTACTGATCTGAAGGTCAGAGGTTCAAGCCCCACTATCACTGTGTTGTCACTGCTGACCCCAAGTGCAGCTAATTGGGTTATCAAAGGCTGGCCTTGTCTCCCACTGTCTGTGCTGAGAGGTTCATGTAAAATAACCATTGCTGACTTTCATCAAGAGGAGCTGCATAGTCGTCAGTGTGTTTCGGGCTGACGAGCTGTCCAGCATGTTTTCTGCTCTCGCCCAGGGTTGGCTGAGATGGGCGTCAGCCTCCTCATGACCCAATTTAAGATTAAACGGTTCAGAAAATAAATGAAAGATTCTGTGATCTTTTATCAATCCGATGATTATATCTTTCTCTGAAAAGCTCATTATGTTGCAGTGTTAGCTTTCGCACTCTACGGCAGTGCTTGTTAATGTTGTGAGCCAATCAGATTCCAGAAAGTTTAGGCCAATAAGAAACTGACTGGGAAAGTTTGCCATGCATACCTTCCCACCTAAATTCCAGTTTGTTGTGTCATTTCATACCTTTGTACCATACAGACTGGTTGCACGTGAGAAGAAGGCTGGAACCTATGTCAGCCGCCACTGCACAAAGGTGAGGTACACCATGAAAAGCTTGCCAGACCATCACAGGGCCGAAATTCATTCATTCATTTTCTGAACTGCTTAATCCTAATTAGGGTCATGGAGAGGCTGGCTCCCATTCCAGCAAACTCCAGGCGAGAGGAGAGTACACCCTGGACAGCTCACCAGGCCATCACAGGGCAGAAACACACTGATGACTATGCAGCTACTCTTGTCGAAAGTCAGCAATGGTTATTTTAAATGATCCTCATACCATAGACAGTGAGAGACATGGCTGGCCTTTGATAACCCAGTTCCACATGACCTCAGTTTGGTCTTGATGCTTTTCAGGTGTGAGAAGGACTGCTTGTGTGCACATGTGGAGCCAAACATGGTCAATACGACAGGACTCACATGCTGCAGTGTTTATGTGAGAGGAAGCGCGTCCCAAGGCAATCAGCTGGTCTGCGGGTTGAAGTTTTTTCATTGTGTCCATTTGTGTTTTGCTTGCCAGCTCTGCTTGGCTTCTTGCACATGAGCTGATCAAATTGAGGGAAATTTACCTTTTTACCCAAAAACAACTCATGCAGGCTGTTGCATATAATCCAATAAAATTAGAGTTTCAAGGTTTCGGCCCCGCCCACACACTGGAGTACAGAAAGGATTGCCTCACCACAGCGACAAATGGCATTGAAAATAGATGTATAGATTGAAATATGTGAGATTTATTTATGTTTTTGTTTTATTTGATGGCTTTTTTCTGTATTTTTATTTAAAGGACAGTGAAATTATGTCTTAGTTATTCTGCTAAGAAAGGCCACCTGATTTATCTGAGAGCCAGATAGGTAAAGTCTGTTGGGCTTTTACACCCGAGCCTAGTGGCTCATCAGGCCGGTGCTTATACCCGGTTTCCATAGCATAAAGTGACCAGGAGTTCAACTCCTCCTGGATGGGACACTCGTCCATCGCAGGTTACCGTCCCAGTATATTTTTACTGGTACCTATTTATACTGCTGGGTGAACAGAGGCACACTTGTGGTTAAGACCTTGCCCAGGGGTCTTAGCACAGTGGGGGTCTAACTGGGATTCGAACACACAACCTCCCGATCATGAGTGCAGCACCCTAACCACTATGCCACCGGCCCCTTGAGAGCCAGATGCAGTCATCAAAAGAGCCACGTCTGGCTCGCGAGCCATAGGTTCCCGACCCCTGAACAGGCTCGCGGGCGACTCATGTTGTTCTTGTGGGTGACCTGGTGCTGGCAGGCACTATGTTGGTGACCCCTGCACTACGCCATCATGCCAGCCCAAACCAAGCTTAATGTAAGAGAGGAAAGCTACAAGCAAAAGTGTGCTAGTATGCGAGACTACAATGGGGCATCAGCAGCTTAGCGTTTTTACTGCTGGCAGACAGTGTTAGGCGGAAGCACATCAGCATTTAGGATGTATCAGATGAATATTAAAGTGAACACTCAGTTTGTTGGCATTAGGCACATTTGGTTGAGGAGTGTGTTAGCATTACTGCCTTAGTCATGTCTGTTAGCATGGAACATTTTTTAGAATATGGGGTTAAGGTTGAATTACCATTAATGAGAATCTTACACACTAGTGGAGTTAGAATCTCGTGCATTGGCAAATGCACTAGATGGAAATTTCTGTTAGCAGGAGGAGATTGATGTATTTTTGTTTATTTATTTATTTATTTTAGCAAAACATGTTTAGTATTTGCTGAGGATGTGTGTGAAAGAAGCATTAAAACATTCAGGGAAAAATGTACATGAGGTGTGTTAGCGTAAGAAACTTCTTCAGGGTGTGTGATTGTGAGGGAAGTTCACAGTCTAAAAGCACTGATGAATTAACCTACACAGCATTACCAAAATGGATAAGTAGGTTACTGCTCATTCATTTACTGCACAGATTAATCCTATTAGGGTCATAGGGAGGCTGGAACCTATCTCAGCCCAAGTCTGGGCAAAGGTACACCCAGAATAGCTCACCAGTCCATCACCAAGCCAACACAATCATTCACACTCACATGTAGGGACAATTTGGATCTCCTAGTTAGCCCAATGTGCATGGACTATGGGAGGAAACCCAGACAAGCATGGCAATGAGAATTCCACATAGAAGCGCCCAGGACTCAAACCAAGGACCTTCATGCTGTGAGGCAGACATGCTATCCACTACACTTCTGTGCCATTCCAAGATGTTAACATGAAGCTGCTTATTAACGTGAAGAATAGTATTGCATTTTATATAATGCATTTTATATAATTTCAATTTATCAAATACAGCTTACATTTATTTTAGCGTGAATCAAGTACATTACTTGAGCTAGCATCAGTGAATTAGCACATCTGGGACGAACTTGGGTGAAGTCTGGGTATGTTAGTACGAGTGGAATTCCACCTCCCTATTCCGTCCTATCAGGACTACGTGAGATGCATATGTGCAGAATATCAGTTCGGTGAGTAGAATTTAAGTGTTCAGCAAACTTTTTATCTCTGCTACATTTTTGCAATGTCACTCGTTAGAAGTCGAAGTTCGAAGAATTTTTTGAGGACTGAGTGTGATTCAGTGTTTTAAGAAGCATTTTGGAGGAATTTTAGCTGGTTCGCTAGAACAACAGCTGTGAATTTTGACCAAAACGGCCACTGGTCGTGGTCAGCCTACAGGGCGAGAACAGTGGCGACATGTGGTGTGTCCAGCAGCAACGGTTCCTTTTGCAATTTCTCTCGTTGGAAGTGGAAGATCGAAGAATTTTTGGAGGACGGAGTGTGATTGATTGTCAAAAATCGCTTTTGGAGATTTCTAGCTAGTTCGCTTAGTGTGTTATTGTTAATCTGTGCTCACATAAAGAGCACTAGGACAGTTAAAGAACATGAATGTTAGCATTAATCTTTACATTAGCATTTAGCATGAGCAGGATTATTACAGTGGGTTAGTGAGTTACAGTGTCATAATGTCAAGAAAACAAGCATTGGGTGTGTTCGTCAGAAGTTCATTCACACTTCCCGGACAGGGAGAAGAAGATTACCATCTTCTTCTTCTTGTTCTTCTTCTTCTTCTTTTCCTTTCGGCTGTTCCCTTCAGGGGTCGCCATAGTGAATCATCTGCCTCCATCTCACCCGATCCTCTTCATCTTCTTCTCTTACACCAACTGCCTTCATGTCCTCCCTCACCACATCCATGAATCGTCTCTTTGGTCTTCCTCTTGGCCTTCTGCCTGGTAGTTCCAATCTCAGCATCCTACTACCAATATACTCAATATCCCTTCTCTGTACATGTCCAAATCATCTCATTCTAGCCTCTCTGACTTTGTCTTCAAAACATCTTACATGTGCAGTCCCTATGATGTGCTCATTCCTGATCCTATCCATCCTCGTTACTCCCAGAGAGAACCTCAACATTTTCATCTCTGTTACCTCCAGCTCTGCCTCCTGTCTTTTCCCCAGGGCCACTGTTTCTAAACCATACAACATTGCTGGCCTCAACACCATCTTGTACACTTTTCCTTTCATTCTTGCTGATACCTTCCTATCACACATCACTCCAACCATCCCAACCAGCCTGCACACAGTTCTTCACCTCTTTTCCACACTCTCCGTTGCTCTGGATTGTTGAGCCTAAATACTTAAAATCCTCCACCTTCATTATCTCTGCTCCCTGTAACTTCACCGTTCCTCTTGAGTCCTTGTCGTTCACACACATGTATTGTCTTACTGAGTCTAACCTTCATTCCCCTCCTTTCCAGGGCATACCTCCACCTCTCTAGATTTTCCTCCACTTGTTCTCTGCTCTCACTACAGATCACAATGTCATCTGCAAACATCATAGTCCATGGAGATTCTTGTCTAACCTCGTCTGTCAATCTGTCCATCACTATAGCAAACGAGAAGGGGCTCAGAGCTGACCCTTGATGCAGTCCCACCTCCACCTTGAACTCTTCTGTCACACTGATAGCACACCTCACCACTGTCTTACATCTCTCATACATGTCCTGCACCACTCTAACATATTTCTCTGCCACTCCAGACTTCCTCATGCAATACCACAGTTGCTCTCTCGGCACCCTGTCATATGCATTCTTCACTTCACTTCACTTATCTCTTAACATCCGAGGATGTTGTTAGAGCACCTTCATGGCAAGATTTGGGCTGATTTGGCCTGGCGGAGCCCATCCCTCTCCAGGTCGTAGAAACACGCTGAAGGCTTTGCAGCCTACTCTTTACGAAAGTCAGCAATGGTTCTTTTACATGCCTCTCACCACAGACAGTGAGAGACATGGCCTGCCTTTGATAATCCAATTAGGTGCACTGGGGGGACAGTGATAACCTTGTGGGGACTCAAACCCCCAACCTTAGGATCAGCGATCCTGCGCCCTAACCACTGGACCCATATGCTTTCTCCAGATCCACAAAGGCCCAATGCAGCTCCTTCTGACCTTCTCTGTACTTCTCTATTAACATCCTCAAAGCAAACACTGCATCTGTGGTGCTCTTTCTTGGCACGAAACCAAACTGTTGTTGCCAAATGCTGACCTTTGCCCTTCATCTAGCTTCCACTATTCTTTCCCATAACTTCATCATATGGCTCATCAACTTTATCCCTCTGTAGTTGCCACAACTCTGCACGTCTCCCTTGTTCTTAAAAATGGGCACCATCACACTTCTCCTCCATTCCTCTGGCATCCTCTCACTCTCTGAGACCTTGTTGAATGTTCTTATAAGAACATCTACTGCTTTTGCTCATCTAGACACTTCCATACCTCTACTGGAATGTCATCAGGACCAACTGCCTTTCCATTCTTCATCCTCTTCAATGCCCTCCTCACTTCACCTTTACTAATCTTTGCTACTTCCTGGTCCTCAACGGTCACCTCCTCTACTCTTTTTTCTTTCTCATTTTCCTCATTCATCAGCTCTTCAAAGTACTATTTCCATCGTCCCAGCGCACTTCTGTCATCTTTCAATACATTATGAAGTTTACATATAAACAGAAGTCTGATAGCAAAGTGGGGTGAGAGATAAAATGGCCGACTGGACATTAATGAGATTTCTAGCATAGATGACCTCCCTTGCTGTTAATTACCTTAATGCTCCATGAACCAATCCATGTGCATTAGGAACATACACATACACACAAACACAAGTTTGTGTGTATGCGTGTTTATTTACTCATTTATTATTAGCTGTGCATAATTATAAACTCGCTTCCCAGCACCAGTATAGACAGATATGAAGGTCATGTTTGTGTGTGTGTGTGTGTGTGTGTGTGTGTGTGTGTGTGTGTGTGTGTGTGTGTGTGTGTGTGTGTGTGTATGTGTGTGCATGTGTGTGTGCATGCATGTGTATGTGTTTGTGTGTGTGTGTGCGTTTGTGAACAGATAAACACTGGCTGTTTCCCCATTCTTTCTACACTGTCCAATAAAATCCCTGGAGACACAGGAACATCTGTCAGATAGATGGGACGGGACTAGAGAAGTAAAATAAGGACCAGACATAGACCCATCAATCTGCACGTACACACACACATGCACACACACACACACAACCTTCTTGTGACCTTCTTCCACACATGCCATTACTGTGCCTCACACCACAGAGGGATAATTACATGTGTGACATTTCGTGACTTTCAATTTAGAGTGGCCGTTTGTCATTTAAACATTTGCCTTTAATCATTTTAACGTTTTTCTTTTATGGCCTTGTTAATGCCACTTTAATGAATTATTAGAAAATAGGGAGGAATTTGCAGAAGCAAAGGCATCAAGAAGAGTAAAGGGAAGTAAGAACGTTGTGTCACTGTAATGTATTCTGTAGCTTTTGTCTATCCCATAATTAGAATTTCGCTAGTGTTTATTAAATATAAACACTTCTTTTCCTTTCGGCTTCCCCCCCCCCTTTTCGGGGATCGCCACAGCGAATAATCACATGTTTCATTTGGCATAGGATTTTGCGTCGGATGCCCTTCCTGACACAACCCTTCCGCAAGCGGCAGAATCATGCTGACGGCTATGCAGCTACTCTTGACAAAGGTCAGCAATGGTTCTTTTACATGGACCTCTCACCATGGACAGTGAGAGACATGGCCGGCCTTTGATAACTCAGTTAACTGCACTGGGGTGGGGCAGTGAGATCCTTCTGGAGAGAGGATCAGCGATCCAGTGCCCTTTACCACCAGGCCATCACTACGTTTAAATATAAATACTCCACACTTTTTACATAGATAAGCAAAATGGTGCTCCGGTTTCCTCTGTCAGTCCAAAGATGGCATTGCACATTATGGGTAATCAGATGTTCTAAATTGCCGCTAGGTGTGAATATTTTGTGTGAATAGTAGTCTGTATGGATTGGCCTTGCGATGGCCTTGCGAGCTATTTATTGTGCACTCTGCTTTCACCCAGTGTCAGCTAACATAGGCTCAAGCCTCCCCATGATCGTAGTGGAATTAAGTGGTTTGGCAAATGATGCGTGAGACTGAATGTTAAATAATAATAAATGTATTTAAAAAAGGAAAAAAAAAAGTAATGTGAATGCATTGCTGGTAATTTGTGTGTGAACCTACAGTATATTTTACCTGGTCATGTCATGCATCAGTCTACTAGTATATAATGAACCATAGCGGTTAAAGAATACCCACAATGCACTTCTAAGGCAGGTTTTTCATGCGCATATAGAAGACCATCAAGGTTCTTCTTGTATTATTAATTAGTTTAAGTGAACATGCATTTGCTTATAAGTTTTAATTCCGTCTTTTTGGAATTTTAAACTTTACAACCTCGCATTCACATTTAGACATCAGAAGCCACACTTTTTTTTCATGTTGGCAGGATATGAATATTTCTGTTATATGTGTGGGTCGGAGTCTGGAAGGTGAAGAATCCTAAGTTGAATGATGTGTAGGCGATGCTATAATGGCTGCCAATAAATAAACAGATATCTAAATATCTAAATAAATAAATGAATAAAGGTTTTTATGTGCCAAGAAGGAATCACAGGAAATAGCTAAGTTTCATAAAATAATATAATAAACACCTAACATAATAATCTGCTGGATAACTGATCCCAAGGTTGGAGGTTCAAGCCCCACTCTCAACAGGTTGTCACTGCTTTCCCCCAGTGCACTAACTGGGTTATCAAAGGCTGGCTATGTCTCTCACTGTTTATGGTGTTATGGTCACTTTACGAAAGTCTCACCAAAAGAAAAATTCAGGTTCTAAAATGCATTTTCATAAAAGTTTTGTCTCTGGATACAAAACAAGTTCACGTTACAAAAGTGCCATCTTAAAAATTCAAACGTGCCATTCAAACATTCAAACGAGCCATTCAAACAATCAAACAATATACGAGCTACTCTCCCATCAATGACGTTCAAACATTCTGCCCCGCTGGCCTCCCATTGGCTAGGAGGGATGACGCAGCTACCTCCCATTGCCTATCTCACAATATTCCACCCCACTGGCCTCCCATTGGTTAGAAGGGATGACGCAGCTACCTCCCATTGCCTATCTCCCAACATCCCGCCCCGCTGGCCTCCTATTGGCTAGGAGGGATGACGCAGCTACCTCCCATTGCCTATCTCCAAACATTCCATTCCACTGGCCTCCCATTGGTTGGAAGGGATTTCGCAGCTCCCACTCATGCTATTTTGGAGCTGCATCTACCATGATGCTTTTTGTGTAAAGGACAGAGTTACTGTTGTTTCATGCTTTATTTCTTGACTCAGGCTTTTAACCTTCCATAAACATTTGTGAGATTATAACTCTGCTAAGAAGACATAGTCAACACACGTGCGCACACACACGTTCGCACACACACACACACACACACACACACACACACACACACACACACACACACACACACGAGTGTGCACGTGTGATTTCTGGTGCGAGTGAGAAGAAGAAACGGGCTCGAGTGATATCGCAAAGTAATATGGCCAAACCCGTCTACCATCGGTACGATATTGAAGCAGAAGGAGATCTTAAAAGGTATGCTTTTATAATTTTGGAAAGGGTTTAGGGGTAGTATTGGGGGCCTTGGAACGAATCACGTGTTTTACATGTAAAATGCGGTTCAATTTACGAAAAATGCAGGTTACGAAAAAGGTGCTGGAAGGATTATTTTCATAAAGTGAGGTACCACTGTGTGTATATATGTGTGTGTGTGTGTGTGTGTATATATGTATATATATATATATATATATATATATATATATATATATATATATATATATATATATATATAAGTAAAAATAAAAGGACAGAACAAAGACTTTCTATTGAAACTTCATTTTCACTAAAGATCTGTTTCGATTTTATATATATATATATATATATATAAAACCTGTATTACATCTGAAGATGTCGATCAAGTCATCTGATCATACAATCCTCATGCTCTCTACCTATGACTCTCCTTCAGTCACTGCACAAAGCTTCGGATTGTATTGGGAAACCAAGAAGCCAGAGGAAAACCACATACATTTTTCACAGGAGCCAGAGGAATTGAGTCCAAGACCTTGCATGAACATGCTAATCACCACGTCACCATTTCAACCAAACTGGAAAGCTTTATTGATTCATCATTAAATTTACAATTCATAAAATTTTCCATTCTATTTTACCTGATTTACAATACATAATAATATGACAGATTAAAAATATTACAGACACCAACATCTTCAGATACCAGTTGCTTACAGAGTGATGATAGCAAATCTGAGATCAATTACATACAATATAGAGGAGAACAGTGGTGGACCATGTCTCTCACTGTCTATGGTGTGAAGTTCATGTAAAAGAACCATTGCTGCCTTTCGACAAGAGGAGCTGTATAGCTGTCAGCGTGTTTCTGCGATGGCCTGGTGAGCTGTCCAGGGTGTACCCTGCCCTCGCCCGGAGTCAGCTAAGATGGGCGCCAACCCCTCGCAACCCTAATTAGGATTAAGTAGTTACAGTAAATGGATTGAACTGAACAATACAGAGGATTCAATATGAAAAATTAACACGCTAGGAAAAAGAATAGCAGCAATAAAGATTTAAACTGGAGACATTAAGAACTTTCTCAGTCTTGGTAATTAAATGCAGAGTTGTATGTTGCATGACATTGTATGAGCATTGAATTTATAAATATAAATATAAATCACTTGATTTAACTGATCATTGATGGACATTTAATTCAAACAAGTTAATGATTTAAAACTGCACCAAACAAAACTATCAAAAGTATGTTAGCTATGAATTTTTTGCAAATAAAATTAAAAAAAAAATATGTTCATTCAGAACAAACATGATGAGGCGACATATTGATTTTTATGATGTACACTGCATAATAATAAAAAAAAAAAAATGGGGTGAGACTATGAGAAATATCATCAGATCAAATATCATTAAGCCCCCCGAAACCTGCTTTGTTTCTGCCATGATACACTTCTACAAACTTGTGTTGATGTTTTGATAGATCTATGATCTTTAAATCAGACGTAGCCCTCACATTCACACCTGATTTTCATCCCATTGATTGAAAACACCTGAATCTAAATCCACCTTCAAGCTACCTCGAGCTACAAAAACGTTTTCCACTCACTGATATGTAATACTGGAACATTTTCCTCAATAAATAAATCACCAAGTAAAATATATTTGTCTCTTTCATGTAACAGGGATCTTGTAAATCTATGTTTAAGACTTCTGAAGTCTTAAGAAATCTGAAGATGTTTTAGTTCATATTTAAGGGTTCACAAACTTTCAAGCACTACTGTATAAGTCCGCACATGCCTCTGTAACTTATGAAGTGACAGAAGTTAACATATTTATACTGTAGTGGCTCAGTGGCTAACGCAACAGGGAACTGATCCGAAGATCAGCGGTTCAGTCCATACTGTCACCACTGTTGGGACAATGAACAAGAGAAGATTTATGAATGCTGTGTGTAAACTTCTTCTTCTTCTTTTCCTTTCGGCTTTTCCCTTCAAGGGTCGCCACAGTGAATCATCTGCCTCCATCTCACCCTATCCTCTGTATCTTCTACTCTTACTCCAACTACCTTCATGTCCTCCTTCATCACATCCATAAATCTTCTCTTTGGTCTTCCTCTCGGCCTTCTGCCTGGTAGTTCCAACCTCAGCATCCTATTCAACAGGTTTGACTTCCCCCCCTCTGCCCCCCCCCCTCTTCACACGTCTCCAGACCAGCAGACACCTCCCCCCTCCCTAGGCCAATTTCACTTGACTGCTACAGCCCGACAGACACATCTCCCTCCCTCTGCAGCCCACCCCAGCCCCCCCTCTCCCTCACTTCAGACCAGGTGAGGAGACAGCTGAGGCGACTAAATCAGAGGAAATCTGAAGGACCAGATGGCATCAGTCCCAGGCTGCTGAGGACCTGCGCAGACCAGCTCTGTGAGGTACTATGCTACCTGTACAACCTGAGCCTCAGCCTGGAGAAGGTTCCCGTCCTGTGGAAGACCTCCTGTGTGATTCCGGTTCCCAAAACAGCTCAAGCGAAGGAACCAGCCCACTACAGACCTGTCGCCCTGACCTCCCACCTTATGAAGACCATGGAAAATCTCCTCCTCGAACACCTCCGCTCTATGGTGAGCCCCACCCACTGCAGTTTGCCTACAGGCCCAACATCGGGCTAGAAGACGCCGTCATCTACCTTCTGCAGCGGGCACTCACCCACCTGGAGATCGCTGGCAGCGCTGTGAGGGTCATGTTCTTTGACTTCTCCAGCGCCTTCAACACCATCAGGCCAGCGCGCCTGCGGGGGAAGCTGGAGGACGTGGGAGTGGACAGGCATCTTGCTGCCTGGATTATTGACTACCTTACTAACTGTCCACAGTACGTGCGGCTGCGCGGCTGTAAGTCAAAGGTGGCAGTCTGCAGCACGGGGGCACCACAGGGCACCGTCCTCTCACCCTTCCTTTTCAACATTTATACCTCGGACTTCATCTATAGCACAGACAGCTGCCACCTCCAGAAGTTCTCGGACGACTCCGCCATCGTGGGCCGTGTGTCAGAGGGGAACGAGCTGGAGTACCGGTCGGTCATCTTTGACTTCATGGACTGGTGTGAGCGCAACCACCTGTGCTTGAACACTAGGAAGACGAAGGAGATGGTGGTCGACTTCAGGAGAAACACTCTAACACACACACACACACACACACACTCACTAGTGAACGTCCAGGGACAGGACATTGAGACAGTGGACAGTTTCAAATACCTGGGCGTTCACCTTAACAATAAACTGGACTGGTCCCACAACACCAACGCCCTGTACAAGAAGGGCCAGAGTCGCCTCCACCTTCTGAGGAGACTTAGGTCCTTCGGAGTATGCAGACCTCTGCTTAGGACTTTTTATGACTCTGTGGTAGCCTCTGCATCTGCTGGGCCCCGGGCAGCACAGAGCGGGACAGAAAGAGACTGAACAAACTGGTCAGGAGGGCCAGCTCTGTCCTAGGCTGCCCACTGGACTCTGTGGAGGAGGTGAAATAAGATAAGATAAGATACAGCTTTATTAATCTCACAATGGAGAAATTCACTGTTACAGGCTCTTGAGGTATCATCAGTAGGGGGTGCAAAAATAGATACAAATACAAACATACACACATACATATATATTATATAAGTAAATAAATAAATAGATACATAAATAGTATAAATTAATAAACAATAAAAGAAAAGAAGGGAACAACTTTGTAGACTGGCCTATATTCAAGTGTACATGTATCTGAGGGCAGAGTAGATGGATTGATCTGCTTATGGGTAGACGTGGTTGATTAAAGTCACGGGTTTTTATTGCACATAACCGGTATTTTCACAGACAGTTACAAAGTGGCGTTGTACAGTCTGACAGCGGTGGGAATGAACGACCTGCGGTAGCGCTCCTTCCTGCACTGATGATGTCTCAGTCATCCACTGAAGGAGCAACTCAGCTTCTCTACAGTCTGGTGCAGTTGGTGGCCATGATGGATGTGAGCTTTGCTACCATCCTCCTCTCACTCACCTTCCAAGATGGCGCCGGGTGACCTGCAGCCAGTTACAGGAGCTCTTCAGTTTATTTTCCTTTTTTTTCTCTTTTCTATTGTATATAGGAGTGTTTCTTTATCTTTTTTCAAATTTTATTTTTCTTTCTTCAATACTGCATCTGGGAAACCCACTTTTATGATGCTTTTGTTCTGTTCACTTTTACTTTCACTTTTTGGATCGGCGTCAGGAAATTCATTCACCGACGGCTCTGAGCAACGCAGGTCTTACACATGTTCTTTGACTTCTCCAGCGCCTTCAACACCATCAGGCCAGCGCTTCTGCGGGGGAAGCTGGAGGACGTGGGAGTGGACTGGCATCTTGCTGCCTGGATCACCGACTACCTTACTAACCGTCCACAGTACGTGCGGCTGTGCGGCTGTAAGTCAAAGGTGGCAGTCTGCAGCACGGGGGCACCGCAGGGCACCGTCCTCTCACCCTTCCTTTTCAACATTTATACCTCGGACTTCAGCTATAGCACAGACAGCTGCCACCTCCAGAAGTTCTCGGACGACTCCGCCATCGTGGGCCGTGTGTCAGAGGGGAACGAGCTGGAGTACCGGTCGGTCATCGTTGACTTCGTGGACTGGTGTGAGCGCAACCACTTGTGCTTGAACACCAGGAAGATGAAGGAGATGGTGGTCGACTTCAGAAGAAGCACACTAACACACACACACACAGACACACACTCACTAGTGAACGTCCAGGGACAGAACATTGAGATAGTGAACAGTTTCAAATACCTGGGCGTTCACCTTAACAATAAACTGGACTGGTCCCACAACACCAACGCCCTGTACAAGAAGGGCCAGAGTCGCCTCCACCTTCTGAGGAGACTCAGGTCCTTCGGAGTATGCAGACCTCTGCTCAGGACTTTTTATGACTCTGTGGTAGCCTCTGCAATCCTCTACGCTGCCATCTGCTGGGCCCCGGGCAGCACAGAGCGGGACAGAAAGAGACTGAACAAGCTGGTCAGGAGGGCCAGCTCTGTCCTCGGCTGCCCACTGGACTCTGTGGAGGAGGTGAGTGAGAGGAGGATGGTAGCAAAGCTCACATCCATCTTGGTCAACAGCTCTCACCAACTGCACCAGACTGTAGAGAAGCTGAGTAGCTCCTTCAGTGGACGACTGAGACATCCTCAGTGCAGGAAGGAGCGCTACCGCAGGTCGTTCATTCCCACCACTGTCAGACTGTACAACGCCACTTTGTAACTGTCTGTGAAAATACCGGTTATGTGCAATAAAAACCCCGTGCACTTTAATCAACCACATCTACCCCACTGACTGTGAACCATATCAACCCATCTACTCTGCACGCAGATACATTTACACTTTAATATAGGACAGTCTACAAAGTCGTTCCCTTCTTTTCTTTTATTGTTTATTAATTTATACTATTTATGTATCTATTTATTTATTTACTTATATAATATATATGTATGTGTGTATGTTTGTATATGTATCTATTTTTGCACCCCCTACTGATGATACCTCAAGAGCCTGTAACAGTGAATTTCTCCATTGTGAGATTAATAAAGCTGTATCTTATCTCATCTTACTATCCCTCCTCTGTACATGTCCAAACCATCTCAATCTCGCCTCTCTGACTTTGTCTTCAAAACCTCTAACATGTGCTGTCCCTCTGATGTACTCATTCCTGACCCTATCCATCCTCGTTACTCCCAAAGAGAACCTCAACATTTTAATCTCTGATATCTCCAGCTTTGCCTCCTGTCTTTTCCCCAGGGCCACTGTTTCTAAACCATACAACATTTGGCCTCAACACCGTCTTGTACGCTTTTCTTTTCATTCTTGCCGATACCTTCCTATCACACATGACACCGGATACTTTTCTCCAACCTGCCTGCACACACTTCTTCACCCCTTTTCCACACTCCCCACTGATCTGGATTGTTGAGCCTCAGTACTTAAAATCCCCCACCTTCTTTATCTCTGCTCCCTGTAAGCTCACCGTTCCTCTTGGGTCCTTGTCATTCACACACATGTATTCTGTCTTACTGAGGCTAACCTTAATTCCTCTCCTTTCCAGGGCATACCTCCACCTCTCTAGATTTTCCTCCACTTGTTCTCTCCTCTCACTACAGATCACAATGTCATCTGCAAACATTATAGTCCATGAATATTCTTGTCTAACCTTGTCTGTCAAGCCTGTGCATCACCATAGCAAACAAGAAGGGGCTCAGAGCTGACCCCTGATGCAGTCCCACCTCCACCTTGAACTCTTCTGTCACACCGACAGCACACCTCACCACTGTCTTAGATCTCTCATACATGTCCTGCACCACTCTAACACACTTCTCTGCCACTCCAGACTTCCTCATGCAAAACCCCAGTTCCTCTCTCGGCACCCTGTCAAATGCTTTCTCCAGATCCACAAAGGCACAATGCAGCTCCTTCTGACCTCTGTACTTCTCTATTAACATTCTCAAAGCAAACACTGCATCTGAGGTGCTCTTCTCCCTTGTTCTTAAAAATGGGCACAAGCACACTTTTCCTCCATTCCTCTGGCTTCCTCTCACTATCTAACACCTTGTTGAATGTTCTTGTCAGAAAATCTACTACTACGTCTTCTAGACACTTCATCAGGACCAACTGCCTTTCCATTCTTCATCCTCTTCAATGCCCTCCTAACGTCTCTCTTACTAATCTTTGCTACTTTCTGGCCCTCAACAGTCACCTCTTCTACTCTTTTTTTCTCTCTCATTTTCTTCATTCATCAGCTCTTCAAAGTACTCTTTCCATCTTCCCAGCACACTTCTGTCATCAGTCAATACATTTCC
>CM045735.1:44459748-44597248 GCA_024760905.1 Plotosus lineatus
TACTTCATTCTCTCCAGGATGATTCTGGTGAGCACCTTGCTTGGTATGGAAAGAAGAATGATTCCTCTCCACTTGCCGCATTGGGACAGATCTCCACTCTTGGGCAGCTTTACCATGAGGCCTTTCTTCCAGTCGGTTGGGATCACCTCATCTGTCCATACCAAGTTCAGCAATTTGCGCAGGCTGTCCACTACCTCGTCTCCACCCTCCTTCAGAGCCTCTGCTGGTATGTTTTCCACTCCAGCTGCCTTCCTGTTCTTCAGGCTCCTCAATGCCTTGCGGACTTCCAAGTTGGTGATCTCTCCGGTGTAGATGTTGAGAGGAGGGCCTGGCTCCAGCTCTGGTGGGTTGAGGTGGGGGTTGGTTCAAAATCTCTTGGAAGTGCTCCTTCCATCTTGCCAGCTAGTCATCAACAAAAGTGAGCAACCATCCTGCTTTGTCTCTGACTGTTGTGTTGGAGTTGCACCTTCCTCCACTGAGGAGTCTTGTGATTGCATACAGGGCCTTGAGGTCTCCTTTTCCCGCCGCTTCTTCTACCTCATCTGCCATCTTGTTGTAGAAGGCTCTCTTGTCCTTTCTCAGCTCTCTGTTGACATCCTGTGCCACTTTGCTGTATTTTCTGATTGCGGTCTGTTTCTGCTGGAGAGTTCTGGCTTGGTTTAATGCATGTTTCCTTTTCTTCCTCTCCTCCACCTGCCAGGTCTCATCGCTGATCCAAGGCTTCCTGTTCACTGGTGGTCTTCCCAGCACCTCTTCACAAGCGCCTCTCTCAGGTTACTCCATGACTGTTCCACTGTCTCTGCATCTTCTGTCTGAAGAACCTGGAAGCAATTGTGGAGAGCTAACTGGAAAGCTTGCTTGGTCTCTTGACTTTTCAGCTTCCTGACATTAAACTTCACTCGCAGGTTGTTCTGCCTTTTTCTTGATGCGAGCTTGCCCTGGGCTTTGCAATCACCAGGTGGTGGTCTGATCCTATGTCAGCTCCTTTCTTGACTCGGACATCTTATAGGGAGCTCCTCCAGCGCTGGTGGACTGCAATGTGGTCAATCTGGTTTTCTGTCTGATGGTCAGATGACACCCAGGTGGCTTTGTGACAATGTCGGTGTGGGAAGAGTATGCCTCTGATCGTGAGCTGGTTCGCAGCACAAAAGTCAGCAAAGAGCTTACCATTTTCATTCATCCCCTCTAGTCCGCTCTTTCCCTGCCGGTGTTGTCACTTCCCACCTTGGCGTTCACATCTCCCGTGAGGATCAGCATGTCTCTGCTGGGAATCTTGTCCATGACTGCCTGTAGCTGGCTGTAAAAGGCATCTTTTGTCCTCTTCTTTTGCATTATTTGTCGGAGCATAGCACACAACCACAGACACCAAAAGTGTTCCATCTGGCTGCGCACATGCCGAGTAGTGTGAGTTGGTTCTGGTTCATCTCCCTCACTGCTTGCGTGCACCTCCCTGTCTCCCAGAGTGTCCTCACATTCCACGTTTCATCAAGGGTGTCCTTGGGCAAAGAAGGGTTGTCGGCCCTGCAACCTCCTGACGGGTTTGGCTGCAGCGCGTTATCAGTCTCTGGATTGGAGCCCTGGTTCTTCCAAGGACTGTGTAAATGTTTTGCGTACTGTTGTTCGTTTCCGTAATAAAGCTTGTTTTCCATGAAGAGGGTGTTAACCTATATCACAACCCCCAACCTGGAGGACCAGGGGAACGTTGAATTCGGAGGAACCTGACTCCTAGATGGATTGTCTACCATGACTGACGAGCTCGATCTACCTGGGGGAGTGCACTTAGTCTGGTCTCTACCCTTCGACCTGTGTGACATGGGTGACCCTACCAGGAGACGAATCTCCAGTCGTCACCATAGCTCTCGGGGTCATCGAGACATGCAAGCCCCCCAACAACAACAAGGTGGCACTCACTGAGGAGAGCACACCCATCTAACAGCAAGAAATTTCTGAATTCAAGTGCCAGACTTGGCAAAGGCATTTCCGTGTTGGAGTTGCATGTTGTTCCTCTTCTTTTGTGGCTTTCCCCTAGGTATTCTGGTTTCCTCCCACAGTATAAAGACATGTATATTAGGCAATTTTGCTAGTACAGATTACTCCTAGGTATGATGGTAGTTGCGTGTGTTGTACTGTGTGGATCTGGTGAGCCATTCAGGGTGTACCCCACCTTTGCCCAGTGTCAGCTCCAGCCTACCTACAGCCCTAATAGGATTAAGCAGGTTGGTAAATGAGTAAGGAATTGAGAGCGTGAGTGAGAGAATGAAATAATGAGTAAGAAAGAGTCAGTGAGAGGGTGAGTGTGAGAGTCCCTGTATGAGAGTGAGAGAGAAAAAGTGCAAAAGTGAATGAGATTAAGATAGTAAATGAGAGAGTGAGAGACTAAATGAATAAGAGAGTAAAAAGTGCAAGAGTCATGGACAGTTAGAGTGATAGAGAGAGAGAGAGAGAGAGAGAGAGAGAGAGAGAGAGAGAGAGAGAGAGAGAGAGAGAGAGAAGGGCAGTGATAGAGACTCAGTGAGAGACAGAGTGAGAGAGTGCATGAGGAAGTGAGAGAGAGTGAAAGAGAGTGACTGAGAGATAGAGACAGTGTGTGAATAAGAGTGTGAGAATAACTAAGAGAGAGAGTGAGAGAGTGCATGAAGAAATGAGAGAGAGAGAGAGAGAGAGAGAGTGAAAGAGAGTAAGTGAGAGATAGAACGAGTGAGTGAATAAGAGTGTGAGAATCACTGAAAGAGAGAGTGAGAGAGTGCATGAAGAAGTGAGAGAGAGAGTCACTGAGAGAGTCAGTGAGAGAGAGTCAGTGAGGGAGAGTCAGTGAGAGTGAGTGAATGAGAGAGAGTGAGAGAGTCAGTGAGAGAGAGTGAGTGAAAGAATGAGTGAGTGAATGAGTGAGAGAGAGAGAGTGTGAGAGAGAGCGAGAGAGAGAGAGAGAGGTCAATGAGAGAGAGAGTGAGAGAGACAGAGAGAGAGAGAGTGAGAGACAGAGAGAAAGAGAGAGAAAGAGAGAGAGTAATTTTTGTAATAAATAATGTCGTGTCAACGTTCCTTGACTCTTCTTTTTTTAAATTGTTGTCAGAATGATTTTGGATAGATTATGTTTTTAAAGCTCTGTCACATTAAAACGGTTATCACTGAATGACGAGCCAAACCCCATAAGCATAAAGCAGAGGAATATGGAGTGGAATATCAGAGTACAGTAGAAATCTACACTCTGAAATCATGAGGACGGGCTGTATAAAACTCTGAATATAATGGAGCTTTTAGTGCACAAGAGAACGTAGACTGTGTGATTAGATTTAAAACCTCGAACACAACCCGCTAATCTTCATAAATTTGAATAATCTCGAGGTGTATGGGTAAGAAGTAATCATCCATCACTTATACTCATTAAATTTACTGCACGGAGAGAAATCGAATAAGTCACATTTGCTAGATTTTATGATGAACACCTTCCGAGCAACAAGCAACCACCACCTGTAATTATTTTTCATCGGCCTGTTGGTAATTTGGATATTCTTTGTATATGTGTGTGTGTGTGTGTGTGTGTGTGTGTGTGTGTGTGTGTGTGTGTGTGTGTGTGTGTGTGTGTGTGTGTGTGTGTGTGTGTGCGCGTGTGTGGAGATAGCAGGAAAAGAATCAAACTGAAGTGAATGGAAAAACAAATCTGAAACTAAACTGTACATCTCCTAGACTGATGGAGACCAACACCCATGTGGCCAACCTCATGAAACATTGTTGTGACTGAGGTAAGGATGGTGTGTTTATCACGTCCACCTCACAGTAAGATGTTAGGTTTGAGTCCCGGGCTCGGTTATGTTTGCATGGGTTTCTTCAGGGTACATATAAATGAAAAACATGTATATTGATTAATTGGATGTTCCAAATTGTATCAAGATGTGAATGATTGTATGCGTTGTCTGTGCGATGGTCTGGTGAGCTGTTCGGGGCGTATTCCGCCTTCTCTCAGAGAGAGGCCCATGACTCTAGTAGAATTAAGTGGTTTGGAAAGCGAGAGATACTGAGGTAATAGTTGTTGCTTTGAATTAATGATTAAAATAATCTTATGGTCTGTGTTAGTTGATGGCTTTTAACTCTCCTTCTCTCTCCCTATGCAGTGCAGGCGTTGGCGAGGGGCGTGGCTGTCATACGCAGGCGGAATCCGGAGAGCACATTTGATTCCACTCAGCCATCAACGGGCTATAAAGATGAGCAGCACCCCCCCAGCACTAGAAGATTGTTCCCTCCATGTGATCCCGTCTCCCCGTAATCTCTCTGACTCCTGGTTCCCAGCTCCGTGCTTGACCAGTTCCCGCTTCGATATTTCTCCTAGGGATTTTGGTTTTCGTGTCTCCCCTCACCTCAACTGTGATCATGATTTCCCGTACTCCAGTGCCTGCTCTGTGTTCAATAGAAGTCATTGTATCATCATACTTGGTCTCCTGCATCTTTGGGTCGGACTGAAATGCTCCAGGCGTCAGAAATGGTTAGCAAACGTGAAGATACTCGTGCCCAATATAGAGCTGGAGGGAACCCTAAACATCATGCATAATGTTAGCATTATTAAGGTCAATGTTAGTATTAATGAGGTAAATCACTAGCTGAGATTACTGAAATAAACTTTAACATTGGTACGGTGGTACCTTGAATTACAAATGTTTTTTATAATGAATTTTCCATGATACGAGCTTCGATGCCACCAAAAATCTGCCCCATCCAACCAGCAAAATTTTGATTTCCGAGCTTTGCTGGGAAAATGGCTTTTCCGGGCAGATTAGCCTCGTACTCTCTGTGTGTATTTCCCCCGTGCTCTGAGAACACCTTGTGAAGTGCTTCTCAATTAATTTTCTATGATGCCCCTTCTATAGGAAGAAAAAAAAAAACCATGTCATGCCCCACAGCACCACACACGTGACTATAAATAGGGTTTACTGCACTTCATATCGTTTTCTCGGTGCTTTTTTCCACCTAGTGTAATTGCGCATCCTCTACAGTAGGTGGCAGTGGTGCTAGTGTCATAGAGGATGCGCAGTTACACTTGATTGAAGTAGAGTACGGCAAAAAAATATGTTTCCCAGGGTCATACCCCCTCCCCTCCTGCATCACAGCGGGTGCGCCACACTATTTGAGAAGCACTGGCCTTGTGGGAGCTCACCATGAGCCTTTCCTCGATGGCATTTGTAGTGTGCACATGCACAAAATTCTCCTTCACCTTCTCTGTTACGCACCACCTCATGCCTGCCCACGTGACATCTTCGCGTCCATGTGACATCTTTGCCCCAGTCAATGATTGGAAGGATTAGTTGACTTATTGTTTATTCTTGTGTTATTATTAATGTTAATGTACATGTATTATAATAATAATAATAATTATAATAATAATAATAATAATAATAATAATAATAATAATAATAATTATTATTATTATTATTAAATATTAATTGTTTTTACATGTTTATCTTTAATATATTATGTCAAATATATGTGTTTGTGGAGGTTATATGAGTTTGGGAGGGGGTTGGAACAGATTAATTGGTTTTCTATTATTTCCGATGGGAAATTTTGTTTTATCTAACCAACATTTTGACTTACGAGCTCGCCCTCGGAACTAATTAATTTCATAAGTCAAGCTACCACTGTATATTAATGCCAAGAGTTACTGAAGTCAAGTTTAGCATGACTGACATAAGTTTAAAGATATTAAAGAAAATGTTCTCATTGATGATGTAAAGTTCACAGGCAAATAGGATAAAGTTTTAAATTACTGAGGTAAATGTAGAATCGCTACTGTTAAGGTTAAGTAGAATGAGCTAATGTACAATTCTGAAGTAATGTAGAATATTACAGAAGTTACGATTATCATTAGTGAAGTGAAGTTTAAAGATTTTTAAGAAAAGGCCAACTTTTAACATCACCAAGGTAAGATGCAGCATTGCTGTTATTCAGATTATTTATTTATTTATTGATTGATTTTTTGAGGTAATGTGTAATATTACAGAGCTTAAGATTAGCATTACTAAAAGTAAAATGTAATGTTACCAGGGTACAGGTGTGGGTAAGTGACGTCTGATTGAAAGTAGTTTACACTTTCAAAAATAGGAATTAATTTTTTTATCATAAATTTATCAGTTTATTATTTTAATCATGAGCACGAACGGGAGAAATACAGAATAATTACCATTCACTTTGCTGCCTGACATTTGCGCATCTCAGCTGTTGACTAATGTTCAGATGGTGTGCTTGAATGCAATTATCACTGTTATTATTATTATTATTATTATTATTATTATTATTATTATTATTATTATTATTAATATTGGTTAAAATGTTATATATGTATATATACTGCGAAAGCCTGGTGAACTGTCCAGGGTGTACTCTGGCCTTGCTGATATGGGTGCCATTCTCCAAACGATGCAATTTGATGCTGTTTTGACAAAACCATTGTCCTGATCAGACATCGAGTAAATCTTTACATACTTTGCAACTATGATGTGATAATCAATGCAAGTAAACTGGATATGACCATTACTGTTTGTCACCCACAATGCAGCGCTAGCATATGGCTGCACCAATCATCGTGCTCGTTTATGGGTGATGGCTATGATCATTGGGCATTGCATAGTAATAGGGCAGGTTTTTTTTTTTTTTTTTTTTTTAAGTTTTTGAGTGCTCTGATTAGTTCTCTGTCAGAAGTACTGCATGAGTTCTATATCTAGAAATCAGAGATCATCAGGGGTACCAGGTTGATGGGAGTATCACCAATGAAAGCGTGATAGGACCTGTTCAATTTCCACAAGTTTATGGATAGTTCTTGGTCTTTTCTGCCAAGTTTAGAAGTAGGACCCTTTGTTAAATGGCCAGTTTTGTTACTTTATGTAATTTCTCACCTATAAGATGTCAGGGAAATGATGGACTAATAATTCATATATGAAATCAGTGAAAAAACAAAAACAGAAAATCTATATTTCAGCACATCCTAATTTATTTTGGCTTGTATCTCCGAAGTAGTACTTGCAACTTCTGATTCATTTTGCCAGATCAGGTCACTGATCTGATTTTATTCTAGCGTTTATCTTATTTTATTATTATTTTTTTGATACCAGTGTTTTGTTTTAGGGGCTTTTCGTTTGACTGTTAAACCCATAATTCTGTGATGTCATCGCTGTACTACTCACAATTGGTGGGCTTTTACATCTCACACATATGGTGAAGAAACCCTGATGAGATTCACAGAAAGTCCACCGAGACTACATAATAGTGTCTGAATAGTGTGTGTGTGTGTGTGTGTGTGTGTGTGTGTGTGTGTGTGTGTGTGTGTGTGTGTGTGTGTGTGTGTGTGTGTGCATTCAGTAAGTTTCATGTTACTCCACAATTTTTGCCAGAACATGGTAACCTTGAGTACCAGACGGCTATAAAGTATGTGTATATACGGCTTTATATCTGACTCTCTTGTTTTATTACTGTGTGTGTATGTGTGTGTGTGTGTGTGTGTGTGTGTGTGTGTACTTGAAGTAGTGAGTCAAGAATGTCTGCTCTGTCTCTTTTCTGTCTATTTTTCTCTGAATGACTCTCTCTCTCTCTCTCTCTCTCTCTCTCTCTCTCTCTGTGTGTGTGTGTGTGTGTGTGTGTGTGTGTGTGTGTGTGTGTGTGTGTGTGTGTGTGTGTTAATATTTAATACACTGTGATTTTTCAGCCTCTGAGGAAATGGACTTCTCGTTATTGGAATGAAACAAGAGCCTGTTTTCTTAGTCTAAGACAAACGAGAAGTATGTGTGTGTGTGTGTGTGTGTGTGTGTGTGTGTGTGTGTGTGTGTGTGTGTGTGTGTGTGTGTGTGTAAAACACCTATTTTAACACAGAGGACTCATGGACTGATGGTAGCATGCACCCAGTGTAGTGAACAGTATCTGCGGTTTTGGACCCACCCAGAATGGGCTGATGTCAGTGGGGCATTTTGTAATATACAGTACAGTATAAGAAATAATGTGTCTCTTAAATGGGGACCATCCAAATTTCCCCGTCTTACCATACATGTATATCTTTTCCCCGTTGATCTCTGCAAAGCTTACTATATACGGAATATTTTGCGTATTTTAAGAGACACTGATCTCTGAAAGACCAGCATGTTGTCACATGATGCCTTTCGAACTGGTTTTGGTGGACATCTGGTCCCCATAAAGAAACAAACACATGAAAACGCTCACACTCAGCTGAGAGTTCAGTGCTTGGCCAAGCTTATTAGCGTAATAAAACCGCATAAAATGAAATTAGTGCTATCCCTGAGGCCTGTCAAAGTCACGGTGACTTTCAGAGAAAGGGAGGGAGGGAGAGAGAAAATGAAAGGTTTCAGAAGCACACAGCTTGAATGAATACAAAACAGGAACAAATGGAAGACAGGCAACAGACTGATGTGTGTGTGTGTGTGTGTGTGTGTGTGTGTGTGTGTGTGTTAGAGACAGAGATATTGTCCTCTTCTGAAAATATGTAGTAGTAATAATTCTCTCATATTATGCATGCACCATAATGTATATCCTTGCCAGAGAAATACTTCTTTCTGATTGGCTGGCAGGGCTGAATTAAAAAAATGAATAATAGGTTAATAATTAATAAACTCTTTATCCCAATATATAGTCACGTCAAGAGTAAATGATGAAGTGTTTTATTAATCAGGTTTACCAGCAAGTTTCCAAAGATCAAGGAGCTGTGTGTGTGTGTGTGTGTGTGTGTGTGTGTGTGGTGTGTGTGTGGTGTGTGTGTGTGTTTGGCTCTTTATGGGTACCAGGTGCCCTCCCAAAATAATTCATAAGACACGTGAGAGTGTGCTGGCCATTCGGTATTAGCGTGTGTTTAAATATGCATGATATACAGTACATAATTAGCTTTGTAGGGCCTAAATACAAAAGAATACACATACCTTACAATACCTCGCATACAATTTGACCTTGTGGGGAGACACATTATTTCTTGCATATCAAAAATACATCGATGACATCAGTCTGTTGTGGGTGTGTCACAAACCCCATAAAGTACACAGAAATGACGTGGAGTAAACACGTCATTCTTCCACGTCATTGCTACACAGGATACTGCACTGTATATGCAACCAATCAGCCATTGTGGGTGTGTCCCAAATCGATTGCAGTGTTCACTATGTAGAGCACATGCAACCAATCAGTCCACTATGGGTATGTCCAAAACTACATATACAGTTTAATACATAGGTCACAAGCAAGCTATCCGTTCCCTGAACATATAGTGTTTATTATAGCAGCCATAAAGGGCTGTTCCCTTTAAATTTTCATTTGAAGTTATTAAGACTTGAAGTACTCACCTCTGTAATTGCAGAAACAACCTGTTATTATGAGATGATGCATGAAGCCTTTCTGACCAATCAGAGTTGGAGAATGCCTCTGCTGAAACTATCGCTGTAGTTAGTAACAGCAGTTAGCAAAAAAGTGTATCATTTGTGTATATGAGAGAGAGAAAGAGAGAGATATCATGATCGTGTCTGCAGCATTACTCCTCAGCTCTTATGCTTTTGCATCTGGGTGACTGATTATCAAGATATGATCCACAGCAAAAGTCCTGTGTGTGTGTGTGTGTGTGTGTGTGTGTGTGTGTGTGTGTGTGTGTCCCCTTCCACGTACGTGTCCTTCATGTGTTGTGTTTGTCCAGAAACTTATCACAACCTAGAAAGAATACTGATCAGAATGTGAGTAACAATGCAAATAAGGCTTTTTGAGCCTCAGCAGCCAGTGTCAAGTTTAATGCACTTGCAGTTGCTTTCGCTGTAGTGTGTGTGTGTGTGTGTGTGTGTGTGTGTGTGTGTTAGAGACAGAGATTTTGTCCTCTTCCGAAAATATGTAGTACTGTAGTAGTAATGTTCTCCTATTATGCATGTCCCATATGTACACCTCTGCCAGAGAAATACTCCATTCTTATTGGCTGGCAGGACTGAATTAAAAAATAAACAATAATACATAAGTTTATAATTAGTAAGCTTTTTATCCCAATACATAGTCAATTCAAGAGTAAATGATGAAGTGTTTTATTAATCAGCTACACCAGCAATTTGCCAAAGATTAAACAGCTGTGTGTGTGTGTGTGTGTGTGTGTGTGTGTGTGTGTGTGTGTGTGTGTGTACTCTTGCTAAAAATTAGTAGAGGCTTCTGATACACAAACAGATGAATGGGCTCATCACCATCTGCAGAGTACTTTAGCTCAGATCTCTCTCCCTTTTTCTGTCTCTCTCACTCTTACACACGCACACACACACACACACACACACACACACACACAGACAAGTAGCCCACAGAAAATCAATAATGAACTAACAGTGATGACATATATATAGAGAGAGAGAAAATTGAGAAAGTGAAAAGGACGAAGTGAAGCACACTTTGCTTTCTCTCTACTTCTCATGGACTTTCTGATGACACATTCTCTGGTATTATATTATTTAAATACTCCAAGGCAGATATGCTAATGTCAGTGTAGATATAAAGGGAAAGTATCACATGCTCAAAATAATCATATATACGTACTATATAATATTACTTTTTACTATTTATTAGATCCTGCAAATTACTACTGACCATTCACTGTAGTTTTCCACAGTCAGAATTCACAACATGTCAGCTGTTATTCACGGTGTGTGTAAGTGGGCAGTAGTAAGGCCAAGCATGCAATCTGTAGTAATCTAAAGTGTGCACGGTAAGTGGTCTGGAGTAACCTACAGTGTGTGATTGGTAGGTAAAGTCTGTTGGGCTTTCTATACCCGAGCATAATCACTCATCAGGCCGGTGCTTATCCCCAGTTGTGAAGCTACCAGAAGTTCAACTCCTCCTGGATGGGGCGATAGTCCATTGCAGGTTACCTTCCCAGTATACTTTACTGGTACCCATTTATACTGCTGGGTGAACAGAGGTACACTTGTGGTTGAGACCATGCCCAGGGGTCTTAACACAGTGGGGGTCTAACTGGGATGTGAACACACAACCTCCTGATCATGAGCGCAGAGGCTCCAACAAGGAAGTAAGCAGTAAGCACTTAGATAAACGCTATTTTTTATTACATCTTCTCACCTTGATGTAGAAATGAAGAGAAATGTCATAATTAGGGGCGGATGATGTCAAAATTAGGGCGGCATCAAGGATGACTGAGATAAAATTGGAAAAAAAGGAAATATCTAAATAAGGTTAGGAAGGGCTAAAATTTACTCAAAACCAGAAAATAATGGCAAAGGGCATGGAATGATCACATGAAAAGAGGAGGCACCGTAAAGCGCAAAAAGTATATAATCCAGTTCATTTTAAGACTCAGTTGCCTCTCTTCAGAAATGCATGCTGGGTGTATTGCTGAATAAAGAATGACCTGCTTCTTCTCATCCACTTGAAAGGGGCTTCTCGTTTTATTGAAAGTTATTTTAACAAAAGTCTGATTTTTTTATTGCTGAGGGCGATGGCGATGGTTAGATGAGATGGCGATGTGTGGAGTTGCGACCCCATCGCTCCAATCTTCGCCTTGTAAAGTTACATGTTATGGAATGTACAGGAACAGCAAAGCCTATGGAGCGCCAGGCATGTAGCTTGGCTGCAGCCACTATGACTTGACTTGACTTGACTAGATGAGGGAAGATTTTTAAAGTTGATTGAAATAACAGGACCTACAACCATTCTGTGATGTGTTCACTCAGAAAGGTGTCTGAGTTTCTGACAGTGTTTATTAGTGATACTGCACATGATGTGCTCAATCAATCTGTAGTAATCTACCGTGTTTGTGGTTAGTAGGAATCTAGTGCCCAATAGCAATCTAGTTTGTGTGTGTGTGTGTGTGTGTGTGTGTGTGTGTGTGTGTGTGTGTGTGTGTGTGTGTGTGTGTGTGTGTGTGTGTGTGTGTATGCGCACATATCTGATTATTAGGACATAGCACATTTGAAAATTTTGGTTGTTGTTATCACACACATGACAAAGCATTTTTTCCATTGTCTTAGAGTGTGTGTGTGTGTGTGTGTGTGTGTGTGTGTGTGTGTGTGTGTGTGTGTGTGTGTGTGTGTGTGTGTATGTGTGTCTGTATGCGCACATATCTGATTATTAGGACATAGCACATTTGAAAATTTTGGTTGTTGTTATCACACACATGACAAAGCATTTTTTCCATTGTCTTAGAGTGTGTGTGTGTGTGTGTGTGTGTGTGTGTGTGTGTGTGTGTGTGTGTGTGTGTGTGTGTGTGCATGCAAACCCACCCAAACACAAACACCTGAGCACATTTCCTTTTCTGGTGAGGGCATTAAGTTTTGTGTGTGTGTGTGTGTGTGTGTGTGTGTGTGTGTGTGTGTGTGTGTGTGTGTCCACACACATGCACGCTTGTGTTATGAAATTAATTCTGAGTGAAACTTCTCAGTTCATTCCATAATTATCAACATGAAGTGCACACAGCTGGCAACTGCCAACACCTCAAAGCTAAAACTGACTGTGTGTGTGTGTGTGTGTGTGTGTGTGTGTGTGTGTGTGTGTGTGTGTGTGTGTGTGTGTGTGTGTGGTAGAGAGAGAGAGAGAGAGAGAGAGAGAGAGAGAGAGAGAGTGAGAGAGATGGGTGTGAGAGATGCAGTGTTAACTTTTCCTGCCTATGCGGAGGTTCCTCATGCTTCTTCTACAGAATCAGCTCGACACTTTGCACACTGTATATTGTTGTTGTTTTTTAAATGCAGCTTGTCTGATAAGGCTAAGCAGCATTATCACATGATATATATCAGTTTGTGTGCACACAGTAATAAAGCATCTGTTTTGTTGTGTCAAAAAAAAAATCACTATCTTTATGGCAGTATTTCCATCATGTGGATGTTTTATTTGGGATCCAGCTGCTGTTATTGTTCTGAGTGACAAACGTCATAGCACTGGTAGTCTTTCATCAATATAATTTGATTATGTCATTGGTGAAAAGGTTTCTACATTACCCATTATGACAGTCAACTACCTAATAATATTTTGCTACTACAGATTAATGAACCAGCACTTTATTCCAGTCTGTAGTCTGTCGTCCAACTTTCTGTCATCTCAGCACCTAGATTGCTAAATAGCCCTACCGGGTTCCTGCCACGACTCTGCATTTTAATGTATAGCTGCATTGCACTCTGGGATTTTGACTCCAACATCTGCATCAATGTCTCTACAAATTCTATGCAGGGGTGCTCATTAGATTGCTGTGGAATGCTACCGAAATACATTTTTTTTTGAAGAAGAATGTTAGTCAATTGTTATTGCGGATATATTTGATTTAATTTCATATTTTGCAATGTCTATCTATAGTCTAGAATAAATGTCCTTAAAACATCTGCTGCATTAGCCATTCTTTTACTGAGGCAGTTTAAAAAAACAACATGGCAACATCCTGCCTTGAAATCCCCAGCACAGAGAAGAATTTATTACAGGCAGAAGGCTCACATTCTCATTCGTTCATGATATGTTCTTATTTCTAATTGGTGGAAAGCCATCGAATAATTCTTAATATTGCATCACTGACATCGGTGAAATGGCATGACTGGTATGCACCAATATTCTTTGTCATAGATATGAGATAGATATGCTCAGCCACGCAGCAGACCGTGGAAGAACTGAGTCTCTCAAATGTAAATCTTATTTTATTTTCTCAATATTTATATTGTTGTAAGCATAAAAAAAGATAAATAATTACAACAGAATAATTATTATAAAAATTAGATGAAGTTGACATCTCAGGGCCACAGAGTGTTAGACATGGCCCTTTGCCACAGGGTGTAGTTGTTGATCTCTTATTCAATTCAATTTAATACAAATCAGTTTTATTTGTATGAAACGTTTTACAGTTGACATTGTCGCAAAGTAGCTTTACACGGTAACACGATTTTAAAAATAGAATTTAAACATTTCTTCTACAAACCATACACATCCCTCATGAGAAGCCCACAGCAATTATGGCAAGGAAATGCTCCCTCAGTTGGAACAAAGAAACCTTGAGAGGAAGCAGATTCAAAGAGGAAACCCATGCTCATTTGATACAATCGAATAAAATATGGTGTCTTCATTCTTCTTTGACTTTGTGATTTTTTCAAAAAGCTGATAAAGTAGTTTTGTCCATTGTCATGCTTTGGTGTAAACTTGCCTTCCGAGAATAACAGGAGTACTGCACATCGCATCACATGCATTTAAACCTGTTTCCTGCTATGGTGCGACCCAGAGCTAAATAGTTCACATGGGAATTCTGGTTCTTTTTATCACATTGGCCACCAATTAGACTAAAATGGTTTTAGCACCTACCTTGTTTTATGTTTTTTGGTATTTTTGGGGGGGGTTTATTTGGCGGGGTGGGGGGTGCAGCTTGCTAGCATTCACCGCTATAGTAAGAAGCTCTGCATTAATATTTTTGTACCTGCCATGACCACATGTTCTGTCCATTTATCCTGATATTCACCTCCCTGGTGCACGACACTATATAAATCATTATAACAAGCAGCAGTGCAGTTGCAGCCTTAAGCTGCCTCAGTGATGGGAAGGAGAGAAGAGTAAAAGATACAGTGTGTCTCAACAATCCTGCTGCATCGCCATTACGCTGTGCCAAACAACTCAGATATTTATAAGCTTTACCTGATACTGGAGTTCTGGAGCTCCGTAAGGTCAATAATTATTGACACCCTAAGTGAAAAATTGAGAAGATGCCTCATCCCCACACTCATTTGCCAAACAGCTTAATTGTATCACTAGGGTTGTGGGGAGATTGAAGTCTAGCTTGACCAACACTGCTCGAAGGTAGGGTACACCCTCAACAGATCACCAGACCATTGCAGAGCATCATATAACCATTCACACTCACATCACATGGCAATCTGGAACAGGCAATTAGCCTAATATGTGTGTCTTTGGACTGTGGGAGGAAACCAGAGTACTCAGAGGAAACCCACGCAAGCATGAGGGGTACATGATAATGCAATGGGCTTTACAGATAATTGGAGTACTTTTCATGGTAAAACAAAAATGGATGGCATTGTTACGTATGCCAAATGGATCAGATCCCGGACGAGCCCCCACTTTTGTTATGTATGGAATTTAGTCGATGAGAATTGCCCTGTGAAACCAGCAAAGCATGACAGACCACAACATAAACTCTTTACAATGTAATAATATGAACAAAATAAGACAAAATAATAACTTATATCTTAGAGCTAACCAACATAGAAACTAAACAAAAGGTCTCAAAGTCACCAAGCATCTGCAGCATGGTAAATTTAGAGACAGCGCGCATGCTGGCGGGGAAAGGCTTGGAATCCCGTGTCGAAAGAAACAAATGATTCACATCCTCGCGTGGGCTGTGAGTGAACATGGATGATGGACTTTGACGATGAAGTCCCAAACAACGAAACTTGGTTGACATGCGTTCTATGATCTGCCTTGGATGAGTTCATCCATCGCAATGAGTTTCCTTAGACCAGGGGTCACCAACCATTTTGAAACTAAGAGCTACTTCTTGGGTACCAATTAATGCGAAGGGCTACTAGGTCGATACACACTTGTGACATAACAAATTTACTCAATTTACCTTTAATTATATGTTATTATTAATAATTAATGATATTCATCTATGTCAGGGGCCAGGAACCTTTTTGACTACGAGGGCCAAAAAAATAAAATAAAATCTAATCCTCTGATAGCCAAATGTATTTTTTAATACTGAGACGAACAATTTGAGAGTATAATACGACTCTGAATTTATTTTAAATGACATTGTTATAGCGAAGTTATTTATTATTTATTATTTATTAATAAGAAAAGTACTTCTTACTATTAATGCGAATTCTGGTGCTGCATAGTTTTGCTGATAGCGTTGTAGTCTGGTTGATACGGGGTGAGGGTCAGCTTCATGCGGGCGTTTAGGCTTCCATCTAGTACATGACCGCAGGTTGGTCTTGATGCTTTTCAGGTGTGAGAAGGACCGCTCACATGTGCATGTGGAGCCAAACGTGGTGAATACATGCTGCAGTGTTTATGTGACAGGAAGCGCATCCCACATAGCTGTCAACTCCTAAGATTAATAAAGAGTGAGAAGCAGGGGTCCGGGAGGCGCAGCCCCTCCCCCCCAAATTTTGTTTTTTAAGAGTGATTTTTAAGCCATTTCATACAAGTTTTGTATAATGATTAAATACATTACACATGTCTTTAAGATTTAATAATGTAATGTAAATGAAATGTTCAATGAAAGGACTAATGAAATATGAAGTGTAAACTAATAACATATATCAAAAATAAGGTTGGCCAAAGTTAAGTATTAATTGTAACATTTCTCTTTTTTGAAGTTTTATCCAAATAATTCTTCATAATAATCTTTTCTGTCTTTGCTCATAGATGGCACATATCATATGCAGAAACCTTGCAACTACACTATTAGTTTACAAATTGAAACTAATTAACCATGTTAACAAATATACTCATATAGATGCCGAGTATCCTGTGCAGCAACCTTGCAACAACACATGAAATTACAAACTGAAACTTATTAACAATGTTAACAATTCTAACTAAATATACATTGAACTAAATTAGTAAATGAAAACATCATTTGAGCAAGTTTCACAACCGTTAGTTTTAAGTACGCATATGTATCTAATTTTACGGTAAAGGATCCCACAGCCAGAAGCAAAAAGAGAAGTTGTATGTTTACATAAAAGACATAGCCAATGGCATTTCCTCATGGAAATTACATTCTTAAAACATAAAAAATAATAATAAAATTGGGAAATAATTGTATTAATGCTTGAGATTTCAGACACCTTGCTGAGAGATTGAGGAGCTGCGTAAGAGTTGATTATGGTCCCAAGGCAATCAGCTGGTCTGCGGGTTGAAGTATTTTCTCATCTCATCATCTTCTGCTAAGTCCAGGGTCGGGTCACGGGGCAGCAACCTAAGCAAAGAGGTCCAGACGTCCCTCTCCCCAGCCACTTCCTCCAACTCTCCCGGGGGGACACCGAGGCGGTCCCAGACAAGCCGAGAGACATAGTCCCTCCAGCGTGTTCTAGGTCTACCCCGGGGTCTCTTCCTGGTTGGACATGCTCGAAACACCACACCAGGGAGGCGTCCGGGAGGCATTCTGACTAGATGCCCGAGCCACCTCAACTGGCTGCTCTCAATGTGTAGGAGCAGCGGATCTACTCCGAGCTCCCCATGGATGGTAGAACTTCTTACCTTATCACTAAGGGAGAGCCCCGCCACCCAGCGAAGGAAGCTTATTTCAGCTGCTTGTATCCGTGATCTTGTTCTTTCAGTCACTACCCAAAGCTCGTGACCATAGGTGAGGGTTGGAACGTAGATCGTCTGGTAAATTGAGCGCTTCGCCTTGCGGCTCAGCTCCTTCTTCACCATGACGGACCGGTACAGGCTCCGCTTAACAGCAGAGGCTGCAGCGATCCGTCTGTCGATCTCCCGCTCCATCTTTCCCGCACTTGTGAACAAGACCCCAAGATACTTAAACTCCTCCTCTTGGGGCAAGACCACATTCCTGATCCGGAGGGTGCATTCCACCCTTATCTGACTGAGAACCATGGCCTCAGACTTGGAGGTACTGATCCTCATCCCGGCTGCTTCACACTCAGCTGCAAATTGCTCCAATGAGAGCTGGAGGTCCCGATTTGATGAAGCCAAAAGGACAACATTATCCACAAAAAGCAGAGATGAGATCCGATGGCCACCAAACCAGAACCCCTCAACGCCTCAACTGTGCCTAGAAATTCTGTCCATAAAAATTATGAACAGAATCTGTGATAAAGGACAGCCTTGGCAGACTCCAACTCCCACTGGAAACGAATTCGACCTGTTATTGCCAATACGGACCAAACTCTGGCTCCGATGATACAGCGACCGAATGGCCCATAGCAACGGGTCTGGAACACCATACTCTTGGAGCACGCCCCACAAGACTGTGCGAGGGACACGGTCAAACGCCTTGTCCAAATCCACAAAACACATATGGACAGATTGGGAAAACTCCCATGCCCCCTCCAGAGTCCTGTGGAGTGTATAGAATTGGTCAAGAGTGCTGCGGCCAGGATGAAAACCACGTTGTTCCTCCTGAATCCGAGGTTCGACTATCGGTCAGATCCTTCTCTCTAGTACCCCTGCATAGACTTTCCCAGATAGGCTGACGAGTGCGATTCCCCGATAATTGGAACACACCCTCCGGTCCCACTTCTTAAAAATTGGGACCACCACCCCATTTTGCCAATCCAGAGGTACAGCCCCCGTTGACCATGCGATGTTGCAGAGGCATGTCAAACAAGACAGTCCTACAGCATCCAGAGCCCTGAGATATTCCGGGCAGATCTCATCCAACCCCGGAGCTCGACCACCAAGGAGTTTTTTGACAACCTCCGTGACCTCCACTCCAGTGATGGGCAGACCCCCACCCAAACCCCCAGGGTCTTCCTCTTCCACAGAGGGCATGTTGGTGAGATTGAGGAGGTCCTCAAAGTATTCTCTCCACCTCTCGATGACATCCCGTCGAGGTAAGCAGCTCCCCACCTCCACTGTAAACAGTGTTTGTGGAGAACTGCTTCCCCCTCCTAAGGCGTCGGATAGCGGTCCAGAACCTTTTTGAGGCCAACCGATAATCACTCTCTAGGCTCTCACTGAACTCCTCCCACGCCCGAGATTTTGCATCTGCCAGAGAGGTGACATTTCATGTCCCGAGGGTCAGAGTAAGTAGCTGAGGATTGGTCTGACAGAATCCATGCCTTCGGCTGTCACCCAACTCACACTGCACCCGTGGGAGAAGTTTTAGGGGTCGGTACTTACTCTGACCCTCGGGACATGGAATGTCACCTCTCTGGTGGGGAAGGAGCCTGATCTGGTACGTGAGGTGGAGAGATACTGACTAGATATAGTCAGGCTTACCTCAACGCATAGCTTGGGCTCTGGAACCATTCTTCTCGAGAGAGGCTGGACCTTATTCTATTCCGGAGTTGCTCATGGGGAGAGGCGGTGAGCCGGTGTGGGTATTCTTGTTGCCCCTCGTCTCGGTGCCCAAATGGTGGGGTTCTCCCCGGTTCATGAAAGGGTAGCTTCCCTCTGTCTTCAGGTGCGGGAATGGGTCCTGACTGTTATTTGTGCTTATGCACCAAATGACAGTTCAGAGTACCCACCCTTTTTGGAGTCTTTGGGGGAGGTGTTGGAGAACGCTCCCTCAGAAGACTCACTCATTGTCTTGGGAGACTTCAACGTCCATGTGGGCAACGATAGTGTGGCCTGGAAAGGTGTGATCGGTAGGTACGGCCTCTTCAGTCTGAACCCGAATGGTGCTTCGTTTGTTAGACTTCTGTGCTCATCACAGTTTGTCTATCACAAACATCATGTTTGAACATAAGTGTGCCCATAAGTGCACTTGGCACCAGGACACCCTAGGTTGCAGTTCGATGATTGACTTTGTAGTCATGTCATTGGACTTGCGGCCATATGTTCTGTACACTTGGGTGAAGAGAGCTGGTGGTGAGTTGGATTCTGTGGTGGGGGCGGCTGCCTTCCAGACCTGGCAGGCCCAAGCATGTAATCAGGGTCTGCTGGGAACGTTTAGCAGAGTCCCCTGTCTGAGAGGCCTTCAACTCCCACCTCCGGCAGAGCTACAACCACGTCCCAGAGGAGGCAGGGGGCATGGAATCCAAATGGGCCATGTTTCGTGCCTCCATTGCTGAGGCGGCAGCCCATAGCTGTGGCCGTAAGGTCGTCGGTGTTTGTCGTAGCGGTAACTCCCGAACCCGGTGGTGGACACCTGCGGTGAAGGGGGCCGTCAAGCTGAAGAGGGAGGCCTATTGGGTTTTATTAGCCTGTGGGACTCCTGAGGCAGCAAACAGGTACCGGCAGGCCAAACGTGCTGCAGCCGAGGCTGTCGCAGATGCAAAGTTTTTTCATGTCTGTCCATTTGTGTTTTTCTTGCCAGCTCTGCTTGGCTTCTTGCACATGAGCTGATCAAAACGAGGGACATTTACTTCTTTACACAAAAACAACTCGCGCAGGCTGTTGCATATAATCCAATAAAATTAGAGTTTCAAGGTATCGGCACTGCCCACACACTGGAGTACAGAAAGGATGAAATGCGTGAGATTTATTTAGGTTTTTGTTTTAATTGATGGCTTTTTTCTGTATTTTAATTTAAAGGACAGTGAAATTATATATTAGTTATTCTGTTAAGTGTGTAATCTTAAGTATTCTTGTGGGCGACCTGGTGCCCGCAGACATCATGTTGGTGACCCCTGCCTTAGACCATCTGTGCGTTGAAGAGACCTGAAGAGACTCCTTAGGTGATCTGTCAGAAGAGACCCAAAGAGACTGGAGCCAGTTGGCAACAAGTCCTTAATATAGATTCTCTAAAGTTCCAGAAAGTTCCATTCTGGAAAATTCTGAGTCACCTGACCCGCCACTAGGGCGCATGCGTAACTAGGTCCCCTAATGAAAAATTCCAGACCCAAACAGCTGAGTCATGTGTCACTCTTTACAGCACATTAACTCAATGTTTATACATCCTTTATTTTTATATTTACATTTACTGTATACAAATATTTACATGCCCATAATAGTATCCATCTCTCTCGGGTGCTGTTCTCATTACTTGCAGCATAGGACATAATCTAAGAAGAGGACTAGTCAGTCAGTGACTATCCAGAGCCAAGGCCAGAGAGCATACAAACAGGCTAATCCGAACATCTGCTAGCTGCAGGGAGTCGTCACTCAAGGCCAAGTTCAATGCTATAGAAACTGTGTCTGCTTCCCGAACTAAATAAAAATGCTTAAAATAGCCGAACTAAATAAAAAAGAGCTTGTTTTGATAATCTTGTTAGCATACATTTAAATCATACTGAATCTACAGCCTGCACCTTTAATGTAAAGATCGGGTTGTTAAATGTAAGATCTCTTGCATCTAAAGTGCTTATTGATAATGAAATCAATACTGATCAGGAGTTTAATGTAATGTGTTACATGTGAAACATGGATTAAACCCAATGATTATGAAGCATTAAATGAATGCGAGTAATCTTGGATACAGTTATATACACCAACCTCGTCTAACTGTCAGAGGAGGAGCATCGTAGTTATTTATACTGTACTGATAATCACAAATTTATAGAAAAAAAATCCAGACATGAATTTAGTGGGTTTGAAATTCTATACACTAACATTACGTATATTCCTGGAAAAAATATGCACACGTATCTGATTCCTTTAATTATTATTTACAGACCCCCAGAGCTGGAGTCAGAATTCTTACATGAATTTACAGACTTCATTACAAACCTGGTTATCTCTTTAGATGAAGCTTTAATTTTTGGTGACTTAAATCTTCTTCTTCTTTTCCTTTCGGCTGTTCCCTTCAGGGCTCGCCACAGGTAATCATCTGCCTCCATCCATTTTGGTGACTTAAATATTCATTTCAATAACCCAGAGGACCCTTTAAGAACAGTGTCCATATGTATATGTATCCTAAATTCATTCATTCATTTTCTGAACCACTTAACCCTAATTAGGTTCACAGGGAGGCTGGTGCCCATCTCAGTCGACTCTGGGCGATGGCGGGGTACACTCTTGACAGCTCGCCAGTCCATCGCAGGGGCGACACTCAAACAAATATTCGTACTCACAATCACACCTAGGTGCAATTTGGAACGGCTAATTAACCTACTGTGCATGTTTTTGGACTGTGAGAAAACATGGTACCCGGAGGAAACCCATGCAGCCACGAGGAAAACATGCAAACTCCACACAGAAGCATCCAAGCTATGAATCGAACACAAACTTCTTGCTGTGAGGTGGACATGTTCACCACTATGTATGCTAAATTCAGTGGAGGTAAATCAAAATTTAATAGGACCCATTCATAAAGGACCACACTCTCAATACCTGCGAGTCTTGTGGTCTGTCCTGGTGTGATGATGTTGACTGGATTCCTCACCTTGGAAAGGACTTAGAGTATAACCAACCAGTCTACATTTTGGACTGCGATGAATTTCTCACATGGTTTGTATCTTTATAGGTTCACCTAAATGAGCATGGGTTTCCTTTTGGGGGCTGGTTACTCTCAACTTTTCTTCCTTGTATCTATGGTTTTCCTTGCTCGCTGCAGTTGGCGATGCTCATTAGTAAATTAATACTTTTATTGTGTAAAGCTACTTTGTGACAATGGTAGTTGTAAAAAGTGCTATACAAATAAAACTGAACTGAATTGAAAACCTCATACAGGAAATACCATTTTCTTCCTGTGATCTGGACGTGTTAACCACTATGCTGCCATATGTTGCTGTTTGTACCTGTTTGTATTTTACTTCACCCGACAATGCAGGAATAATTAACATTCATCCATAACAGTCTTTTAGTTTTCTCCAGGATATCAACATGAGGTCACAGAGACGTCAGATTCCATCAGTTTGGGTAAATTTTAGATTAGTCTCTCTCTCTCTCTCTCTCTCTCTCTCTCTCTCTCTCTCTCTCTATTTTTATTTTACTTTTATTTTTTTTTTTACAAATGCCACAAAACTACCGATCACTACCTGGTGGTGAGTTGGCTTCGGTGGTGTGGGAGGTTGCCTTCCAGACCTGGCAGGCCCAAGTGTGTAATCAGGGTCTGCTGGGAACGTTTGGCGGAGCCCCCTGTCCGAGAGGCCTTTAACTCCCACCTCCGGCAGAGCTACAACCACGTTCCGGAGGAGGCGGGGGACATGGAATCCGAATGGGCCATGTTTCGTGCCTCCATTGCTGAGGCGGCAGCCCATAGCTGTGGCCGTAAGGTCGACGGTGCTTGTCGGGGCGGTAATCCCGAACCCGGCGGTGGACACCTGCGGTGAAGGGGGCCGTCCAGCTGAAGAAGGAGGCCTATCGGGTTTTATTAGCCTGTGGGACTCCTGAGGCAGCAAACGGGTACCGGCAGGCCAAACGTGCTGCAGCCGAGGCTGTCGCAGATGCAAAATCTCGGGCGTGGGAGGAGTTCGGTGAGGGCCTGGAGAGTAATTATCGGTTGGCCTCAAAGGTTCTGGGCCACCATCCGACGCCTCAGGAGGGGGAAGCAGTTCTTCACAAACACTGTTTACGGTGGAGGTGGGGAGCTGCTTACCTTGACTGGGGATGTTGTTGAGAGGTGGAGGGAATACTTTGAGGACCTTCTCAATCCCACCAACACGCCCTCCGTGGAAGAGGAAGACCCTGGGGTTCGGGTGAGGGTCCGCCCATCACTGGAGTGGAGGTCACTGAGGTTGTCAAAAAGCTCCTCGGTGGTCGAGCTCCGGGTTGGACGAGATCCGCCCAGAATATCTCAGGGCTCTGGATGTTGTAGGACTGTCTTGGTTGACACGCCTCTGCAACATCGCGTGGTCATCGGGGCTGTACCTCTGGATTGGCAAACTGGGGTGGTGGTCCCAATTTTTAAGAAGGGGGACCGGAGGGTGTGTTCCAATTATCGGGGAATTACACTCCTCAGCCTACCTGGGAAAGTCTATGCAGGGGTACTAGAGAGGAGGATCCGACCGATAGTCTAACCTCGGATTCAGGAGGAACAATGTGGTTTTCGTCCTGGCCGCAGCACTCTTGACCAACTCTATATGCTCCACAGGATTCTGGAGGGGCATGGGAGTTTGCCCAATCTGTCCACATGTGCTTTGTGGATTTGGAGAAGGCTTTCGACCGTGTCCCTCGAAAGATCTTGTGGGGCGTGCTCCGAGAATACGGCGTTCCGGATCCGTTGCTACGAGCGATTCGGTCGCTGTATCACCGGAGCCAGAGTTTGGTCCGTATTGGTAACAGCAGGTCGGATTCGTTTCCAGTGGGAGTTGGAGTCCGCCAAGGCTGTCCTTTGTCACCGATTCTGTTCATAATTTTTATGGACAGAATTTCTAGGCGCAGTCGAGGCGATGAGGGGTTCTGGTTTGGTGGCCATCGGATATCGTCTCTGCTTTTTGCGGATGATGTTGTCCTTTTGGCTTCATCAAATCGGGCCCTCCAGCTCTCATTGGAGCGATTCGCAGCCGAGTGCGAAGCAGCCGGGATGAAGATCAGTACCTCCAAGTCCGAGGCCATGGTTCTCAGTCGGACAATGGTGGAATGCACCCTCGGGTCGGGAATGAGGTCCTGCCCCAAGTGGAGGAGTTTAAGTATCTTGGGGTCTTGTTTACGAGTGAGGGAAGGATGGAGCGAGAGATCGACAGACGGATCGCTGCAGCCTCTGCTATTAAGCGGTGCCTGTACCGGTCCGTCGTGGTGAAGAAAGAGCTGAGCCGCAAGGCGAAGCTCTCAATTTACCAGTCGATCTACGTTCCAACCCTCACCTATGGTCACGAGCTTTGGGTAATGACCGAAAGAACAAGATCACGGATACAAGCGGCTGAAATGAGCTTTCTTCGCCGGGTGGCGCGGTTCTCCCTTAGAGATAGGGTGAGAAGCTCCGCCATCCGGGGAGAGCTCGGAGTAGATCCGCTGCTCCTCCGCATTGAGAGGGGCCAGTTGAGGTGGCTCGGGCATCTGGTCAGAATGCCCCCCGGACGCCTCCCTGGTGTGGTGTTTCGGGCATGTCCAACCAGGAAGAGACCCCGGGGTCGACCTAGAACACGCTGGAGGGACTATGTCTCTCGGCTTGTCTGGGACCGCCTCGGTGTCCCCCCGGGAGAGTTGGAGGAAGTAGCTCGGGAGAGGGATGTCTGGACCTTTTTGCTAAGGTTGCTGCCCCCGCGACCCGACCCTGGACTAAGCGGAAGAAGATGATGATGATGATGATGCCACAACAGGCAAAGCACCCAGCACAACCATCTTCGTTTACTTCGAGTAAGAATTTTGTTGCACCCTGTCTGTTTTTTTTCAGTTGTTGTGGTTTAGTAATGATGTAAATAGATAAAGTTAGTTGTAGCACATTTATAAAAATTGAACTTGCAATAAAAACTTCAAGAGGTTTACAAAAAGAGATCAATAGATTACAATCTGCACATTAAACCAGAAACAGCCCAAATATTTATGCGACAAGTATTTCATTTCAGTAGTGATCACCAAAGGACTAAACAGGCGCTGGAACTAAATCAAGTCCTTGGTCTGCCTCTATAGCCAGCTTGCCATGAGCTGCATCAAAAATGTGTGTTTATCTTGAGGCCACTTTTATCTTTTTGAGGGCCCAATGCAGGATTATCTTTGGGGTCTCTATTGTGTGAACCTATGATAGGAGAGTAAGTTTAAATCCCCTCAGATGATCTGTTGTGATGTGAATGTTGCACTTTACCAAGATTCATGAAAGTGCAAATTATGTATCATAAGCTTACCCAAGCAATTTAAACCTTAAAAAAAGTGAATAAACAACAATCTTTGAGGCTAGTTTTTGTCGATATTTTTTTTCTAAAAATATTTATTTAAAATTTAGTAAAGAAAGTTCTTCGATAGGCAAAATGGTGACCCTATTTTAGAGTGCTGGGTTACTGATCCCAAGGTCAAGCCCCACTGTCACCGGGTTGTGACTGCTGTCCCCCCAGTGCAGCTAACTATCTAAAGACCGGCCATGTCTCTCACTGTCTCTGGTGGAAGGCATGTAAAAGAACAATCGCTCACTTTTGTGAAGACGTCAGCATGCCTCTGCCGTGTGATGGCATGGTGAGCTGCCCAAAGTGTACTATGCCCTTGACCAAAGTCAGCTGAGACGGGTGCCAGCCTTCTCACAACCCTAATTAAGATTAAGCAGTTCAGAAAATGAATGAATAAATAAGTTCTTCAATATGAAACAAATTATAAACAATACCACCTAAAATCAGGAAAATATTCAGTGTCTAGGCAGTAAGAATCACAACACAAGTAAGACTCTGTTAACATAATGCTGTGCTTTACCATATTATACTTTTGATAACATATATATCCACACACACACACACACACACACACACACACACACACACACACACACACACACACACACACACACACACACACACAAAGCAAATGCTCTTGGGGCCCCCTGGTGGTTATTGGGCCCCAAGCAGCAATTTAGCTTACTTGTGCCTTGGGCCAGCGTTGATTCATTTATTCACTCATTTTTCAAACTGCTTAATCCTACTACTAGGGCTAAGGGTTATTGGTGCCTTTCTCAGCCCACTCTAGGCCACTGCAGGGTACACTCTAAACAGCTCTCTAGTGTACTGCAGACACCCACATGAAACCGATCACATACAGAAAGAGACAATTTAGGCAACCAGTTAGCCTAATGTGCATGTGTTTGGACTGTGGGGTAAACCAGAGCACTCAGAGGAAACTGCATGTTTTTTTATTCGAATACACATAATACCCCCTATTGAATCCGTGCCACCCCAGCGCTGGTTGACCTCCATAAAGCGTTGATAGCTAAAATCATGGCTTCACATCTGGAACTCTTCATACTAAGAACATTAACTCTACACTACAGTATAACTAACTAATATGTGTAGGTGTAAGTAGGTGTAGTTTGCTCTCTTGCCTGGCTTGACAGGTGAAGATTTCTCCAAGCTTTGACATTTCAGATCACAGACTCTCCCAACTTCAAACTCCAATTAGACACCACCGTCATGCCAAAAAACTATTCAGAAGCCATGCTGGAAGGAAAGATTTTCTTTATTCTGAATGTTTTTTCTTGCAGTAGTGATTTCACACTCTTGCCGGTTCATTGGTTGTCCTTCCTTGGACTACATCTGGGAAGTACTTAAAGGCTGCCTTTTTGGAACTGAATAGACCAAGGAGTTTAACCATCACAATGTAGCCCTTGTTAAAGCCTTCTCACTTCTTTAGTTTCCTGAGTCGAAGACATCAACTTCAAGGGCTGACTTTTCTCTTTCTGCACAATACATCCCACTATTTGGCAGGTTTCACTCTCCAGAGATAATCAATATTTGTGTCCTAAATCACTCACTCATTCATTATGTTGAAAAATCATTTATTAATGTGTGATGTTGAAAATTGTTTATATTAAGCTTAGAAATTAAGGGGCTTGATTAATGAATAGGTTATAACTTTTAGAACTGCCTAATCATTGTGTGAGCTCATGTTGACCTTGACATTATTATATAAACATTGATATTATACAGTATTGCAAATCAAGGAACATTTGGCATAGGAAAGTGAAGCAGTGTTGGCACATCAGATATCTAAAGGATCTAAATGAACCTCTGGGATCAAAACATCAATATTTGAAGATGGCACATGGGGATCGATGGAGCATGCTGGTGTATAATTGTTTGTGGAGTCCAGAAAAGAGTAGTAAAGTGAGGAAGGGACCCAATAGGATGAAGGTGATGAGTAAGCAGGAGAAGGATCAGAAGAGTTAGACCCATCATCAGCTGGGACATCTTCTGTCTAGGTATATTGGTCAATGGTAAGAGTAAATGAGCTTGCAGGAAAAGGATTACAGTGCCAAAAGCAAACCTGAGTGGCTTGGTTACGAGTTTCAGGTTGAGATTGGGACCATTATTATTGGTGCATGATGTCATGTGCAATGTAATGCATGAGATAAGGATCCTTGGGGCCTTTTGCCTGGTATTTTAAAAATGGAGCAAGTTCCATGTCCAAGTCTGTCAGCTGGTACTCCTGATTATGCTGAGACATTTATTTTCTGGGAACAATGAAAGAAAGAAACAAAGAAAGCAAAGGAAATTAATTGAGAACACTAGGTGCATGTCTTGTGATTATCTAAACGCAGTGGGCAGGTCTTCTGGACCTGTGATGGGGTAAGGCGTCCCAGCCACTGCGAGTCTCCACTGTCATGTGTGCATGCCACAAGACAGTCTGTAAGAGAAGGACCTGGCTACCTACTCATGTGAAGACTGGATCCGGCCCTATGGAAGAAACCACCAAACTGGTTCAGTGGACAAGACAGCAGATCCAGCAAAGCACAGGTCACTGCTGGCCATCCACTGCACTCTGACCTATCTACAGCTATCTCAACTATGTTGTGCCACCGGACTCAGATAGACCGGGACGAGATAGTGAGGCTGACGATGTGCGCAACTCTCCCTCACTTAAATCCAAGTCAAACGCAAGTCATGACTTCACCCATACTGCACACCATTGATCTGATATGGAGTCACGGTCATCTTCAACCCCGGGGGACAATCAACATCTTCTAATCTTAATACATGACACTTAGCTTGAAATCACATAAAATGTAACACTTGAAAATATGCTGTCTGAAACAAGCACTGTGAAATCACGTAGATAAGCACTGGTACCCTGAAAGTAGAAGAACATGATTAAACAATATAATCATACTTTTATCTACGTAGACTTACTCAGAAGATTGAGCATATTTTCTCACTAAAATAAAAGAAAAGAGTTTGTTGTGCAGAGTAGTGTGAACAAAACAAGCATAAATTGTCAAATGCAGTCAAACAAGAAAGTAATCACTTAAATAAAATATATTTTTAATTAAATCCTCCCACCTTGATTTAGAAATAAAAGTAACTGGCATGAAGATGATTCAAAACTAAGGCGGTATCAGGGATGACTGAGAGACAATTGGAAATAATAAAATATGTAAAAATGGTTAGGAGGAACTAAGATCAATTCAAAGTTAGAAAATAATTGAAAATGTGTTGGTGCGATCAGATGAAAAGAGAAGACACCTTCTTCTTCTTCTTTTCCTTTCTGCTGTTCCCTTCAGGGGTCGCCACAGCGGATCATCTGCCTCCATCTCACCCTATCCTCCACATCTTCTTCTCTTATACCAACTACCTTCATGTCCTCCTTCACCACATCCATAAATCTCCTCTTTGGTCTTCCTCTATGCCAGGGGCCACCAACCTTTTGAAACTGAGAGCTACTTCTTGGGTACCAATTAATGCGAAGGGCTACCAGGTCGATACACACTTGAGACATAACAAATTTGCTCAATTTAACTTTAATTATATGTTATTATTAATAATTAATGATATTCATCTATGTCAGGGGCTGGGAACCTTTTTGACTCAGAGAGCCCAACCCACCCCCTCCCCCCCAAAATTTAAAATCTAATCCTCTGAGAGCCAAATATTTTTTTTTAATACTGAGACCAACAATTTTAGAGTATAATGCGACTTTGAATTTATTTTAAGCAACATTGTTATAACGACGTTATTTATTAATAAGAAAAGTACTTCTTACTATTAATGGTGCTGCATGGTGTTGCTGATGGCTTTGTAGTCTGGGTGATACGTGATAAAGTTCAGCTGGTGGGTCTTGATGCTTTTCAGGTGTAAGAAGGACTGCTCGCGAGCGCATTTGGAGCCAAACATGATCAATATGACTTGACTCACACTGCAGTGTTTATGTGACAGGAAGCGCGTTCCAAGGCAATCAGCTGGACTGTGGGTTGAAGTTTTTCCATTCTGTCCATTTGTGTTTTGCTTGCCAGCTCATGAGCTGATCAAAACGAGGGAAATGTACTTCTTTACCCAAAAACAACTCGTGCAGACTGTTGTATATAATCAAATAAAATTAGAGTTTCAAGGTATCGGCCCCGCCCACACACTGGAGTACAGAAAGGATGAAATGCGTGAGATTTATTTACGTTTTTGTTTTATTTGATGGCCTTTTTCTGTATTTTTATTTAAAACACTGCAAAATTATGTATTAGTATTCTGTTAAGAAAGGCCACCTGATTTATCCGAGAGCCAGATGCAGTCATCAAAAGAGCCACATCTGGCTCGTGAGCCATAGGTTCCCGACCCCTGAACAGGCTTGCGGGCAATTCATGTTGCCCTTGTGGGTGACATGTTGGTGACCCCTGCTCTAGACCTTCTGCCTAGTAGTTCCAACCTCAGCATCCTACTACCAATATACTCACTAGCCCTCCTCTGTGAATGTCCAAACTATCTCAGTCTAGACTCTCTGACTTTGTCTCCAAAACATCTTACATGAGCTGTCCCTCTGATGTACATATTCCTGATCCTACCCATCCTCGTTACTCCCAAAGAGAACCTCAACATTTTCATCTCTGCTACCTCCAGCTCTGCCTCCTGTCTTTTCCTCAGTACCATTGTTTCTAAACCATACAACATCGCTGGCCTCACCACCGTCTTGTACACTTTTCCTTTCATTCTTGCCTATACCTTCCTATCACACATCACACAGGATACAAAAAGTATACAACCCAGAGTATTTTCAAAGGATTTTCACACTCACTTGTCTACCTTCAGGATTGCATGTTGGGTGTATTGCTGAATAAAAAATGACCTGCTTCTTCTTATCCAGTTGAAAGAGACTTCTTATTTTATTGTACGTTTGATTTTGCTTATTGGTTATGTGAGAAAAGATTTTTAAAATCAATAGAAATAGTGGGACCTACAACCACCCTGTGATATATCAACCTAAACACAGAGGACTATATAACGAGCTCAACAATGTTAAAATGTTCTTGACATGACTCCTTTGCACCGCTGTGAGCTGGTGGTTTGATACTGCCTTTTAATACATTAAATTTGAGGTTTTGGATCAATTTCTTTCACTGCATTATAGCTTTAATATATTTTATTAAGACATATTTTGGTCTATAGTCGATGATTATATGGTCAGAAGGAGAATGTAGTGGTTGTCAACCAACACTCAATCTGGAGGGAGAATATATCATTACAACACGGAACTTTGGAGGATCTTTGGTGTTGTCAGACTTTTTCTGCCAAAGACCCCCATTTTTAGATCCATGGTATGATGGACCCTATGAAGTACAATTAATTATTTTTGGAAAAAGAAAACCAGCAAGAAGTTCACATGCCCATGTGATTCATTGAGAACAGAGGATCAATTGAGTAACGGTGTATGTAAACATGTTTTCCAGAAGTTCTTGTCCCTATCTCCAGCCTGTCTCTATATTCAGTGATTGGTACACAGAGACAATAGCCAAGCTTTGAGCAGCCAACCACTTCAGCTATAATTCTTTTAAGGCAAGATCTGTTGTGGTTGGAAAGGAATTTACTCAAGAGACCTTCAAGTACATTCCTGAAAGACAGAGCAAAATAAAATACTGTACCAGTATGATTAATGGAATCAAATGTCACTGAAAAAAGTTTTGCTGATACAGCTCATATCCACTAGGATGTTCTGATTCAGTTGAAGGTTCATAGTGCAGAAATCTTAGACACAATGAGGATTTTCTAGGGAACACCAGTTTGTTATATTCCCTACATAATCCGTATTATGCTGGAGCAGGTCTTACAGACACACACACACACACACACACACACACACACACATACTAGTCCTTCTCAAAAAATGACCATATTGTGATAAAGTTCATTATTTTCTGTAATGTACTGATAAAAATTAAACTTTCATATATTTGTATAATATATTTCATATATTCATATTTCATATGACCAATAAAAAAAAGTGTTTTTAATACAAAAAAGTCAACCTTCAAATAATTATGTTCAGTTATGCACTCTTCATCACCAAGTATTCTTGGTCAGGAATCCTGTTGCAGAAATGACTGCTTCAATGCGGCGTGGCATGGAGGGAATCAGCCTGTGGCACTGCTGAGGTGTTATGGAGGCCCAGGATGCTTCGATAGCGGCCTTAAGTTCATCCACAGTGTTGGGTCTGGTGTCTCTCAACTTTCTCTTTCCAATATCCCACAGATTCTCTATGGGGTTCAGGTCAGGAGAGTTGGCAGGCCAATTGAGCACAGTAATACCATGGTCAGTAAACCATTTAGCAGTGGTTTTGGCACTGTGAGCAGGTGCCAGGTCGTGCTGAAAAATGAAAATCTTCATCTCCATAAAGTTTTTCAGCAGATGGAAGCATGAAGTGCTCCAAAATCTCCTGATAGCTAGCTGCATTGACCCCGCCCTTGATAAAACACAGTGGACCAACAACAGCAGCTGACATGGCACCCCAGACCATCACTGACTGTGGGTACTTGACACTGGAATTCAGGCATTTTGGCATTTCCTTCTCCCCAGTCTTCCTTGAGAAGATGCGAGTTACTGTAATTTTGAAACAGTTTTTTTTTCTTGACAATTAAATGTTGTCTCTTATTTCAGCTGGGCAGCACATTAGCAAAGCCGTCGGCATGTTTTCGCCCTGCGATGGCCTGGCGAGCTGTCCAGGGTGTACTCTGCCCTGGCCCAAATTGGCTGGGATGGGCACCAGCCTCCCGCAACCCAAATTAGGATTAAGCGGTTACAGAAAATGAACTGATGAACTGAACACCTGCAAAAGATTCCTGAGGCTTTTAAAAACTCGCAGCCTGGTTCATTACTCAAAACTGCAATCATGGGTAAGACTGCCGAAATTTGAAAGAAATTTGAAGAAATTTGAAGAAATCTCTGAGCGAATAGACTGTTCCCAGAGTGCAGTGGGAAGGACAAAGTGTGGCAGAAAACGCTGCACAACCAGAAGAGGTGACCGGACCTTGAGGAAGATTGTGGAGAAGAGCCGATTCCAGACCTTGGGGGACCTGTGGAAGCAGTGGACTGAGTCTGGAGTAGAAACATCCAGAGCCGCCGTGCACAGGCGTGTGCAGGAAATGGGCTACAGGTGCCGCGTTCATCAGGTCAAGCCACTTTTGAACCAGAACAGCGGCAGAAGAAAGTACTTTTTTCGGATGAAAACAAATTTTGCATGTCATTCGGAAATGAAGGTGCCAGAGTCTGGAGGAAGACTGGGGAGAAGGAAATGCCAACATGCCTGAAGTCCAGTGTCAAGTACCCACAATCAGTGATGGTCTGGGGTGCCATGTCAGCTGCTGGTGTTGGTCCACTGTGTTTTATCAAGGGCAGGGTCAATGCAGCTAGCTATCAAGAGATTTTGGAGCACTTCATGTTTCCATCTACTGAAAAGCTTTATGGAGATGAAGATTTCATTTTTCAGCACGACCTGGCACCTGCTCACAGTGCCAAAACCACTGGGAAATAGTTTACTGACCATGATATTACTGTGCTCAATTGGCCTGCCAACTCTCCTGACCTGAACTCCATAGAGAATCTGTGAGATATTGTGAAGAGAAAGTTGAGAGACACCAGACCCAACACTGTGGATGAGCTTAAGGCCGCTATCGAAGCATCATAACACCTCAGCAGTGCCACAGGCTGATTGCCTCCATGCCACGCCGCATTGAAGCAGTCATTTCTGCTAAAGGATTCCCGACCAAGTATTGAGTGCATAACTGAACATAATTATTTGAAGGTTGACTTTTTTGTATTAAAAACAATTTTTCTTATTGGTCGAATGAAATATGCAAATTTTTTGTGATAGGGATTTTTGGGTTTTCTTTACTTTTTTGCCAAAATTATCAATATTAAAACAATAAAAGGCTTGAACTATTTCAGTTGTGTGTAATGAATCTAAAATATATGAAAGTCTTATGTTTATCAGTACATCATCATCATCATCATCATCATCATCATCATCATCATCATCATCTTCTTCCGCTTAGTCCAGGGTCGGGTTGCGGGGGCAGCAACCTTAGCAAAAAGGTCCAGACATCCCTCTCCCGAGCTACTTCCTCCAACTCTCCCGGGGGGACACCGAGGCGGTACATTACAGAATCAGTACATTACAGAAAATAATGAACTTTATCATGATATGCTAATTTTTTGAGAAGGACCAGTATATATATATATTCCTCAAGGAATCAAATTAAAGTTGAGTTTGTCAAGCAGGGAATGCGCTTTGAATTCACGTCTTGTGGGCGTGGCCCGCAGCGCGCGGTGAGAGAGAGAGAGAGAGAGAGAGAAAGAATAACGCTTTAGTTTTTAGTTTAGTTTTTTAAGTTTTTTAATTCAGCAAATGGTCAAGCAGGGAATGAGCTTTGAATTCACGTCTTGTGGGCGTGGCACGCAGCGCGCAAGAGAGATAGATAGAGAGATAGAGAGAGACAAAAAGAGAGAGAGATAAAGAGAGAGAAAGAGAGAGAGAGATGTGTGTGTGTGTGTGTTAATAAAAATGTTTAATAATGGTTTAATAAATAATTTTCTTTTACTTTTAACACATATTTCATACAAAATTGGTGTACTTTTATCATTTTTAAAGGGTTTATGGGGTTTATCCAGTCCAAAGACTGGAGCCTTGGAACGAATTAGGCGTTTAACATGTCAGATGCGACCCCTACTTACGACATCCCCGATATACGAAAAGGCCTCTGGAACAGATTAATTTCGGAAGTTGGGGGCTGACTGTGTGTGTGTGTGTGTGTGTGTGTGTCTGTGTGTGTGTGTGTGTGTGTATATATATATATATATATATATATATATATATATATATGTATGTATGTATTTTTTTTTCTTTTGCATTGGCCAAAAAATGCATAATAAAGAAGAAAAGACATGTATAAATCACACTGGACTATAAGTCACACATTGCTCAAACCCCCATGTTGGTTCCTCTAGCTGTGGCGATCTAGCTTTTAGCCCGCGGTTAGCTTTTTTGTTGTTGTTGTTGGTTTTTGTTTTTTTGTTTTGTTTTTGTTTTCTTCATTGCAGTAATAGTAATCTCCACTTTTCTCCAGTCCCACACAAGTTCTCATTCACTACAAACTTTATTTCTGCTGCTTGATTACCATTTTCTGCTGCATAATTCACTACTTGCAGCTTGTAATCCGCAGAATAGGATTTATTTTGGGGTCATTTCTTAAGTGGTACTGATACCCAAGCCTAGAGTTCCCTCTTGCGGTTGTGAGTGTAAAAAAATCAAACATGTGAAATTATATCTTATTATTATGATGAACTGAATTATATGAAATAATTTCACATATAAGTTGCTCTGGCGTATAAGTTGCATCTTCAGCCAAAGTATGAAAAAAGTGCGATTTATAATCCGGAAAATACAGTAACTCTATGTAAGTCTGAAATTAGGAGTTACTAATATCTATATAAACAGAAACAGAATTAATCCTGTCACTGAGTAATATGTATGGCATTATGAATGTGCTAAACAGTCGAATGTAAATGTACAACAGTGGATGCTGTTGCTATATTTAGGAGTTGTAGTTTAATGGCCTCAGGTAGGAAATTTCCTCTCATTTAGCAGAGTATTCAAAGATGGCGCCGGGTGACCTGCAGCCAGTTACAGGAGCTCTTCAGTTTATTTTTCTTTTTTTTCTCTTTTCTATTGTATATAGGCGTGTTTCTTTATCTTTTTTCAAATTTTCTTTTTCTTTCTTCAATCCTGCATCTGGAAAACATACTTTCATGATGCTTTTGTTCTTCTGTGCACTTTTATTTTCACTTTTTGGATCGGCGTCAGGAAACTCATTCACCGACGGCTCTGAGCAACGCAGGTCTTACACACGTGAGACCCTCCTCGGCCTGCGCGCCCCCGCCCTCCTTCACGCGGAAAAGCCCGTTGTACCTGTGGAAATACGGAGGAAAAGGAGAGGCTGCAGAGGGGGACGAAAGACGCGGAGGACATGTGTTCCCTCTGTCATCATGGGAAATGTCCGCGCGAGCGCCAACAAGGCCGACGAGCTGGCGGCGCTGACCCGGCAGCAGAGGCAGTACCGGGACTGCAGCCTCATGTGTTTCTCGGAGACGTGGCTGAATGAACTCACACCGGACTCTGTGGTTTCTCTTAACGGACTTACACTCGCGGCGTGCAGATCGGAGTGTGACGGAGAGCGGTAAGAAGAAGGGGGGGGGCGTGGCGGTCTATGTGAGTGAACGCTGGTGCGACCCGGCGTGCGTGCACGTGAAGGAGCAGCTGTGCACGCGGGACCTAGAGCTGCTCGCATTAAGCGCGCGGCCATATTATCTACCGAGGGAGTTTTCACACGTGATTGTGTTTTGCGTGTACATTCCGCCCTCGGCTGATGCGGCGACGCGTGTGAGCGTCTACACAGCGCCATTAATCAGACACAGACTCGTCACCCCGCGCCATGATTCTGATCAGCGGGGACTTTAACCACGCCCCTCTCTCCGCCTCTCTTCCGACGTTCACGCACACGTGAAGTGCGCCACAAGAGACAATAAAACACTGGACTTACTGTATGCAAATGTGAAGGACGCTTACAGCTCCTCCCCCTCCCCACTGGGACGATCAGACCACAACCTGGTCTACCTGCTCCCAATACACACCCAGGGTGCGAAAGGAACCTGCACAGAAGAGGTCTGTGAAAGTGTGGACCGAGGAGACCAACGAGAGGCTTAGGGACTGTTTCCAGACCACAGACTGGAGCATGCTCTGTGACTCCTTTGGTGATGACATCGACGGCCTCACACACTGTATCACCGACTACATGAACTTCTGCGTGGACATCACTGTGCCAACACGGAGGGTACGGTGCTTCTCCAACAACCACCCATGGGTCACCCCTGAGCTCAAAGTCCTCCTGAACCAGAAAAAGAGGGCTTTCATCTCGGGGGACAGAGAGGAGCAGAAGAAGGTCCAGCGTGAGCTCCAGTGGAGGATCAGGAGGGCAAAGAAGGACTATGGGAAGAAGATGGAGGAGAAGCTGGCTCAGAACAACGTGCGGGACGTCTGGAGAGGACTAAAGACCATGTCTGGATTTGGGCAGAGTGTCAGAGGGACAGCTGATGGTGACCAGCGCTGGGCGGATGAACTAAACTGCTACTTCAACAGGTTTGATTCTCCCCCCTCCCCCTCTGCACCCCTCCCCGTTCCCCTCCCCTCTTCACACGTCTCCAGACCAGCTGACACCTCCCCCCTCCCCAGGCCAACTTCACTTGACTGCTACAGCCCGACAGACACATCCCCTCCCTCTGCAGCCCACCCCAGCCCCCTCTCCCTCACATCAGACCAGGTGAGGAGACAGCTGAGGCGACTAAATCAGAGGAAATCTGAAGGACCTGATGGCATCAGTCCCAGGTTGCTGAGGACCTGCGCAGACCAGCTCTGTGTGGTACTATGCTACCTGTACAACCTGAGCCTCAGCCTGGAGAAGGTTCCAGTCCTCTGGAAGACCTCCTGTGTGGTTCCGGTTCCCAAAACAGCACAAGCGAAGGAACCAGCCCACTACAGACCTGTCGCCCTGACCTCCCACCTCATTAAGATCATGGAAAGGCTCCTCCTTGAACACCTCCGCTCTATGGTGAGCCCCACCCTAGACCCGCTGCAGTTTGCCTACAGGCCCAACATCGGAGTAGAAGACGCCGTCATCTACCTTCTGCAGCGGGCACTCACCCACCTGGAGATCGCCGGCAGCGCTGTGAGGGTCATGTTCTTTGACTTCTCCAGCGCCTTCAACACCATCAGGCCAGCGCGCCTGCGGAGGAAGCTGGAGGACGTGGGAGTGGACGGGCATCTTGCTGCCTGGATTATTGACTACCTTACTAACCGTCCACAGTACGTGCGGCTGCGCGGCTGTAAGTCAAAGGTGGTAGTCTGTAGCACGGGGACACCGCAGGGCACCGTCCTCTCACCCTTCCTTTTTAACATCTATACCTCGGACTTCATATATAACACAAACAGCTGCCACCTCCAGAAGTTCTCGGACGACTCCGCCATCGTGGGCCGTGTGTCAGAGGGGAACGAGCTGGAGTACCGGTCGGTCATCGTCGACTTCGTGGACTGGTGTGAGCGCAACCACCTGTGCTTGAACACTAGGAAGACGAAGGAGATGGTGGTCGACTTCAGGAGAAGCACTCAAACACACACACACACACATTTACTAGTGAACATCCAGGGACAGGACATTGAGACAGTGGACAGTTTCAAGTACCTGGGTGTTCACCTTAACAATAAACTGGACTGGTCCCACAACACCAACGCCCTGTACAAGAAGGGCCAGAGTCGCCTCCACCTTCTGAGGAGACTCAGGTCCTTCGGCATATGCAGAACCTCTGCTCAGGACATTTTATGACTCTGTGGTAGCCTCTGCAATCCTCTACGCTGCCATCTGCTGGGCCCCGGGCAGCACAGAGCGGGACAGAAAGAGACTGAACAAGCTGGTCAGGAGGGCCAGCTCTGTCCTCGGCTGCCCACTGGACTCTGTGGAGGAGGTGAGTGAGAGGAGGATGGTAGCAAAGCTCACATCCATCCTGTCCAACAGCTCTCACCCACTGCACCAGACTGTCGAGGAGCTAAGCAGCTCCTTCAGTGTACGACTGAGACATCCTCAGTGCAGGAAGGAGCGCTACCGCAGGTCGTTCATTCCCACCGCTATCAGACTGTACAACGCCACTTTGTAACTGTCTGTGAAAATACCGGTTATGTGCAATAAAAACCCCGTGCACTTTAATCAACCACATCTACCCCACTGACTGTGAACCATATCAACCCATCTACTCTGCACTCAGATACATTACACTTTAATATAGGCCAGTCTATAAAGTTGCTCCATTCTTTTCTTTTCTTATTGTTTAGTAATTTATACTATTTATGTATCTATTTATTTATTTACTTATATAATATATATGTACGTGTGTATGTTCGTACTTGTACCTATTTTTGCACCCCCTACTGATAGTACCTCAAGAGCCTGTAACAGTGAATTTCTCCATTGTGAGATTAATAAAGCTGTATCTTATCTTATCTTATCTTATTTAAGTCTTATCAATCTCTCACTGAACATTCTCCCAAGTCATCAGCTGGTTGTGAAGCTGGTTTGAGGTATTTTTTGATCTTGTCTTGATTTTGGCCAGCATTCACCTCTCCAACACTATCGTTAGAGTCCAATTCCATCCCCACAACACTACATGCCTCACGGATCAGTTTGTCCAGACAGTTTGCATCTGCAACCCTCAGACTACTGCTCCAGCATGCAAAAACATAGATGAAAGGCCTGGCCACAACTGACTCATAGAACATCCTGAGTTGTGTCCAATGAATGTTAAATAAACATAACACCTCTGAAGATGGCAGGTCTCTGTGCAGTACCGGAAGCTTGCTGAGAAGAAGGTGAAGAGGAAAGGGTAGAGGATGGTCACCATGTCCAACATGCCATGCTGCAGGTACATGCGGAAAAAAACTTACTTTTATGGTATTTTGCTTATTTAGCAATAGCTGATAATCATAGTAATTTTCTTCTTCTTTTCCTTTCGGCTGCTCCCTTCTCGTTATTCCCAGAGAGAACCATAACATTTACATCTCCGCTACCTCCAGCTCTGCCTCCTGCCTTTTCCTCAGCGCCACTGTTTCTAAGCCATACAACATCGCTGGCCTCACCACCGTCTTGTACACTTTTCCTTTCATTCTTGGTGACACTCTTCTATCACACATCACACCGGACACTTTTCTCCAACCATTCCAGCCTGCCTGCACACGCTTCTTCACCTCTTTTCCACACTCTCCATTTCTCTGGATTGTTGAGCCTAAGTACTTAAAATCCTCCACCTTCGTTATCTCTGTTCCCTGTAACATCACCATTCCTCCTCGGTCCTTCTCATTCACACAAATATATTCAGATTTTCTGAGGCTAAGCTTCATTCCCCTCCTTTCCAGGGAATACCTCCACCTCTCTAGATTTTCCTGCACTTGTTCTCTGCTTTCACTACAGATCACAATGTCATCTGCAAACATCATAATCCTTAGAGATTCTTGTCTCACCTCATCTGTCAGCCTGTCCATCACCATAGCAAACAAGAAGGGGCTCATAGCTGACCCTTGATGCAGTCCCACCTCCACCTTGAATTCGTCGGTCACGCCGACAGCACACCTCACCACTGTCTTACATCTCTCATACATGTCCTGCACCACTCTAACATACTTCATTGCCACTCCAGACTTCCTCATGCAATACCACAGTTCTTTTCTTGGCACCCTGTCATATGCTTTTTCCAGATCCACAAAGGCACAATGCAGTTCCCTCTGACCTTCTCTGTACTTCTCTATTAACATCCTCAAAGCAAACATTGCATCTGTGGTGTTCTTTCTTGGTATGAAACCAAACTGTTGTTCACAAATGCTGACCTCTGCCCTAAGTCTAGCTTCCACTATTCTTTCCCATAACTTCATCGTATGGCTCATCAACTTTATCCCTCTGTAGTTGCCGCAACTCTACACGTCTCCCTTGTTCTTAAAAATGGGCACCAGCACACTTCTCCTGCACTCCTCCGGCATCTGCTCACTCTCTAGGACCTTGTTGAATGTTCTTGTCAGAAAATCTACTGCTACCTCTCCTAGACACTTCCATACCTCCACAGGTATATCATCAGGACCAACTGCCTTTCCATTCTTCATCCTCTTCAATGCCCTTCTCACTTCACCCTTACTGATCTTTGCTACATCCTGCTCCTCAATGGTCACCTCTTCTACTTTTTTTCTCTCATTTTCCTCATTCATCAGTTCTTCAACGTACTCTTTCCATCTTCCCAGCACACTTGTGTCATCAGTCAATACATTTCCCTCTCTGTCCTTTATCAATCTAACTTGCTGCACATCCTTCCCATCTCTATTTCTCTGCTGTGCCAAACTGTATAAATCATTTTCTCCCTCTTTACTGTCAAACCTATCATACAAGTCATCATATGCCCTCTGTTTGGCCTTAGCCACTGCTACTTTCGCCTTACGCTGTGTCTCCCTGTAATCCTGTTTACTCTCTTCGGTCCTCTCAGTGTCCCACTTCTTCTTAGCTAACCTCTACCTTTGTACACACTCCTGAACTTCCTCATTCCACCACCAAGTCTCCTTATCTACTTTCCTTCCAGAGGACTCACCAAGTACTGTCCTACCTGTGTCCCTGATCACATTTGCTGTGGTTGTCCAGTCATTTGGAAGCACTTCCTGGCCACCCAAAGCCTGTTTCAACTCCTCTTTGAAGACAACACGACACTCTTCCTTTTTCAGCTTCCACCACTTTGTCTTCTGCTCTGCCTTTGCCTTCTTCACCTTCCTCACCATCAGCATCATCCTGCATACCACCATCCTATGCTGTTTGGCAACACTCTCACCCACTACTACTTTGCAGTCACTGACTTCCTTCAAATTACATCGCCTACACAAGATGTAGTCTACCTGTGTGCTCCTACCTCCACTTTTATAAGTCACCCTTTGCTCCTGTTTCTTCTGGAAGAAAGTATTCACCACAGCTATTTCCATCCTTTTGCAAAATCGATCAACATCTGTCCTTCTGTGTTCCTGTCCTGGATACTAAACCTGCCCATCACTTCCTTGTCCCCGCTATTGCCTGCACCAACATGTCCATTGAAGTCTGCACCAATGACCACTCTTTCACCTCTGGGGGTACTCTGCATCACTTCATCTAAGTCACTCCAGAATCTCTCCTTCTCTTTTAGCTCACATCCTGCCTGTGGGGCATAAGCACTAACAACATTGAGTATCACACCTTCAATTTCTAACTTGAGACTCATCACTCTGTCTGACACTCTTTTCACTTCTAGAACATTCCTGACAAACCCCTCCTTCAAGATGACTCCTACTCCATTTCTCTTCCCATCCACACCATGACAAAACAGCTTAAACCCTGCTCCTAAGCTTTTAGCTTTGCTACCTTTCCACCTGGTCTCCTGAACACACAGTATGTCCACCTTCCTCCTCTGCATCATGTCAGCCAGCTCTCTACCTTTTCTTTGCATAGTTCCAACATTCAAAGTCCCTACTCTCAGTCCTAGACTCATGCCTTTCCTCTTCTCTCTCTGCCTACGGACACGCCTCCTGCCTCTCCTTCTTCGATGTCTTCGACCAACACTAGTCCAATTTCCATCAGCACCCTGTTGATTGACAGCACCGATGGCGGTCGTTGTTAACCCGGGCCTCGACTGATCCGGTATGGGAGTAATACTTCTGATTTGCATCATAAAAGTTTGGCATTGGTTTTACGTTGGATGCCCTTCCTGACACAACCCTCAGCATTTCTCCGGGCTTGGGACTGGCATAAGGGGGAGAGACACTGGTTAGTGCCCCCCCCCCCCCACCTCATGGCTGCATTAGCTGATAATCATAGTAATAGAGTAAGAGAAAATATTTAATTAAAAATGCAAAAATAATGGTTGAATATAAGTTTATGATCACTGTGTGTGACTGAAGGGAAATTAGTGTACTAATGTGAAGTAATCACGCTAAAATTCAAGGTAGAGAAAAGAAAGATTGATTAAACAATTTTAACATTACGAATCAGTCAGCTTGTCTAAGGGAATGATTGATACCACGTCAGTAGAGGAAGAAGGAATCTCAAATGTGATTGGAGAAGTTGGTAAATAGTCAGTTGGAGAATCACGCTCATTTAAGGGGTCACTAACATTGGGAAGAAGAGGAGAGTCAGAGTGGTCAGGGAAGAGTAATGGAATGTAGGGAGAACCAGTAGGAATGAGGGCTGACCTTGGAGGAGAAGCCATATCCATCAGAATCCATCAAAAGTAAGGTCGGCAGTCTGGGTAGACTAGTCACAACTCTCTGATTGAGACTGGGTGCCCTGTTCATGAGTGCCAGGATGTGGAAGCTGGTACTAGGTAGCTGCCAGGAAGTGCAGGAAATCCAGGAGATCAGCAGATAATCGACAGGTAAAGAGGAATGCGGCATTGTATGACACTTCTTCTCATCCTAAAAATAACATGACAGGCTGATTGAGCTAAAGAAACAGAGAACTGGCATATAAGGTGCATTTCCTGTGAATATATAATTAATTATAATCCCATGCAAGATTTGAAGAGATGTAAGAAGATGTAAGAAAAGATTTGAAACTCATGAAGGCTCAGGACCCACGACATGTATCTAATAGTTACATGTGGCATTAACACACGAATTTCTATGAACATGCAATAAAATTTAATCACTCAGAAAAATTGCAAAAAACTCTCTTATATTTTTTATACATTTACTATCTTAGATTGAAATATCAGAATAAGTAGGAAAATAAAGTACTTAAACATGATTTAAAATGAGAAAATAGTGTAAAGGAAATCCGTGTGATCAGTTCTTGAAAATAAAGAAAACCAGGAAGTAGATGCTTCTGACTAAGCACCTATTTTATAAATACCCCCGAATTCAGCCAGAGAAGGGGGAAATTTATGAGGGAAATGATGGGCGGATGACATCAAATTAATGGACAATGAGGAAAAAAATGAGAAAATGGGAAAAGTATGTAAATTAAGGAAGGAGGGACTAAAAGGCCTTAAACCTGCAAACACAATAAGAAATTGGCTCAGGCTCAAGGAACTGACTCAGCACTATTGAAGAGTAAATAAGCAAGGGAAGTAAAATAGTTTTTTAGACAGATGGGTAGACAGATTGGCTCAGGGACAGTAAGATGTTTGACAGACTGCTGTAACTGACTTCCTTCTTTCAACTTATCTGTTTGATTGTTTGGTATCAAGTGATGCCTGCCTCTTCTCATCTATTATGGCCAGTTTTTATTTTATTAAGTTTAAAGTATTAACATCAAAGGGGAATACAGTACAACCTTCTTTCCACCAGCTTATGTCCAACTTGGGCCCGGGGGTGTATGTTTTTTTTTTTCCATCACACACATACTATCGTCTTAAAGTCAGCTAGTCCACAATCCAGGAGTAGCGAGGCATCCACCTGCATTGATGTCAGCTTCTCACCCAGGAGAGTCGACCTGATGGTGTTAAATGCACTGAAAAAGTTAAAAAAACAACCAACCAAAAAAAAAAAAAACATGACCCTCACAGTGCATGATGGATAGTCTTGGTGGGTGTAGACATGATTAAACAGGTAGTGATGGTGTCCTCGACTCTGAGACAAGGCTGGTAGGCAAACTGCAGGGGGTCCATATGTTGTCTAACCATTGGTCAGTGTTGATCCAGTATTAGTCTTTTCACGACATGTGAAGTCAGTGCCACAGGTCTGTAATTTGTGGGGCCAGTGGGGTGGGTGTGTGTGGGGTGGGTGGGTGTGTGTGGGGTGGGTGGGTGGGTGGGTGTGTGTGGGGGGCTGGGTCGGTGTCTGTGGGGGGGTGGGTGGGTGTGTGTGGGGGGGGGGGTGGGTGTGTGTGTGTGGGGGGTGGGTGGGTGTGTGTGGGGTGGGTGGGTGGGCTTGGGGTCTTTGGTACAGAAATGAGGCATGATGTCTTGCACTGACCTGGGACCTTCTGTAGACTCAGGCTCATTGTGAAGATGTAGTGTAAGACTCCACAGAGCTGGGGGGCACAGGCTTGAAGGACACATTGGCTTAGCCCATCCGGTAATGCTGCCTTATCTGAGTGGAGTCTTTTCAGTTATTTCTCAACCTGATCGTAAGTGAAGTTGGCAGGTGGGAAAGGGGTGTCAGGTCTGTCACAGAAGGCAGGGGTGTAGTGAGGAAAGGGAGGAAGAGAGAGTAGACTGCCAGAGGATTCGATGAGTTAGAGGACCACTGTGCAGTAGCCGCAGTGTTGATTTGGTTAAAGAACGTATTCAGCTTGCTGGCCCTGTCCTTACCACCCTCAGCACCTCTGCTGATGTATGGCCTGAAACCAGTGGTAGTCATAGTAATGTATGCTGACTTGGGTCAAAACAGAGACCCTGACACACATTCAGGGACAGGTTCAACATTAACCAGAGCCTCATCAAGAAAGGTTTGTCACTGAACAAGATAATGTCATCTTCAAGCCAAGGTTGTTATGGTGTGTAGGTTTTGGGGATTCATTTTGGTTTTCCTGTATTTCTCTAATCCTGCTTTCTCCCCAGCAGTGCAGGCTTTGAGTGAGGGGGTGTGGCTGACTTCTGGCTGAGTGCAGCAGGGCACACCTGATGCCACTCCTCAATCAACTCACTATAAAGACCAGCTGCACCTTCACCTTGATGCCGGATCTCACATGATCTCACTTGGTTGCTGCCTTGCGGTCTCTCCTTGCTCCTGTTTTTCATTATGTGGTCATCCAGCTTTCCCAGTATTTGTTAATGTTTCTTTTTTCTGGTGTCTCCTGTATTTGTTACTGTTTACTTTCTATGGCATCTCTAGAAAGTAATTAAACTTCACCTGTTGAACTGTTAATTGTCTCCGGCAATTCCTGGGTCCGACTGAAAGTTCAAACCACAATAGAATTTTCTGGCCATTATGGACCCAGCGGAGACAGAACATCTTAAACAGGCATTATCAAGCCAAGAAGTCATGTTGGGTCAACATAACTCTACACTGAATCTAGTTTGGGACAATCCTCAATGATTAGCCACCAGCATGGCGCAGCTCGGCAAAAGGATGGACACCATTGCAACCCAGTTGGCCACCCTGACCCCTCCTACCAACCCTTTACCTTCAGTGCCGGCAGCAGCCATGCTAACCATGCCCCGAGAGCCTCCCATCAAGAAACCTGCTAGGTATTCAGGCACTGCATGGACATGTGCTCAGTTTCAACCAAGCAGCAGCACCCTGACTTGGCTCATTTCATCAACTGGTCTGAGTCTTCAGGCAGTTGATTGGTTAGTCCCTGTAGTCCCTGTACAGAGCACACGGATTGACCAATCAACTGCCTGAAGACTCAGACCAGTTGATTAAATGATCCAAGTCAGGGTGCTCCCAGTAACAAAATAAAACACTGGGTCTGGTTGAGTCTCCACTCTGAGAATGGGTCAGTCAGTGCAGTATGAAGCATTTTTAAAAGAATGTTGAACAGGGTCCTTCTTAAAATACATCTTCATATACTTTCTGTGTTGTTGTCATTTTTGTAAATTAAAACTATGACAAAACAATATTGATATAATAAATAAAGAAAAAGAAGATCCCACGAAGAGAGTGATCGTGAAATAGGCTACCCAACCAATTAACACATCTGACTACACCCCGTCCCACGCTTTGTGGGATAGCTGTTCTTTTTCTTTATAAAAATACAAAAAGCACTAGGATACATTCATTCATTTTCTGAACAGATTAATCCTAATTAGGGTTGCGGGGAGGCTGGCGCCCATCCCAGCCAACTCTGGGTGAGGGCAGAGTACACCCTGGACAGCTCTCCAGGCCATCGCAGGGCAGGAAGATGCTGACGACTATGCAACTACTCATGTCGAAAGTCAGGAATGGTTCTTTTACTGCTTCACCACAGACAATGAGAGACATGGCTGGCCTTTGATAACCCAGTTATTTGCACTGGGGGGACAGCAGTGACAACCGTGGACAATGGGGCTTGAATCCCTGACCTTTTGATCAGCAATCCAGCACCTTATCACCAGGCTAACATTGACCTTGTTTAAATTTAAACTTCAGTAACATAAGAGAACTCTTATATAAGACAAGGCCAGCCTTTAATAACCCAGTTAGCTGCACTGGGGGACAGCAGTGATAACCCATGGAGAGTAGGGCTTGAACCCCCAACCTTGGGATCAGTGATCCAGCACCTTTACCAGCAAGCCACCACTACCTCAGGGCTCAAATAGACATTGGAAATTTTCATTGAAAGTAACTTTTTATTCAACGTCTTTTTTTTTTAATATAAATGTTTTTGTTGCAAGCAGAATTGTAATTTAACTGTCTGCAGTCGTTCAAATCAATGCAACACATTCATTTTTATATTATCATGAAGGAAAAAGGGAGAAAAAACATTATATGCAGTGTTGTTTGATTTTAAATGTCAAAAAAGGATTTGTGGCTCCCAGTGTTTTTTTTTACTGTGTAAAACTGGTCCAAATGGCCCGACCCCTGGGATAGGGTGAGATGGAGGCAAATGATTTGCTGTGGCGACCCCTGAAGGGATCAGCTGAAAGGAAAAGAAGAAAGAAGAAGGGCCTGTCCTTTCTGTGCCAAACGTCCCGACTGTGTCCATACAACAGGGACGAAAAATCTGCAATCGTGGCCGTAGATCCCTATGTTTGTAGGCAACATTTAAATGATACGCAACATGATGACACACTCTAGGGTTCTCCTGGACCTTTGTCCCCCCAACAACAGTTTTCCTTCTTCAGTAACAGTCAGCTTCCTGCATACAAGGATTCTATTCTGGTGGTCGCATTTCTCACAGTGTTTAAGCTGGGCAAGTGCATCCTGGGACCCAGAAGCAGATATGGATGCTGCACACAACATAAATCCACATACACAACACCAACAAACACAAAGAACAATATAAGTCAATATTGTACACTAACCCTTTTAAGACAAGTACTCCATGCTTTTTAATAGGACAGTCTGGTACTTGCTCTGTTGCCTCTTTATCTCCTGTCAGATTGCTTTCTTATTTCTGTATTGAGAGGATGCAAAATAGTTAACATTTGTTTGGTTACTACGTGGACACAAACCCTTTAACCAGTGGTGACATTCAACAAGCTACAAGTGCCATTAAGACTAACTCAATCTCCACTTGCATTGAAATTTTCAGAAACATTACAAACATCTTCCAAAGAAACTGGTGAACCATCCTGTCAAAAACATTGAGAATCCTTGCATTCTTTTTCCCCCTTTGATGCAAGTTTCCAAAGTATTTCCATTGCTTCGTAAAAGGCGCCTCCTGGGGCCGTATTATTTGGAATATATGTTCAACATTGATCTCTCAAAAGCATGCATACCTATCCTTGAGCCACGAGCCAGTACAGAGCTTGCCTGTTCTACATCGTCATCAGGCTAGTTGCTGACATCTGTTCTCCTAATGCACGCAAGGCGCGTCCTCTATATAATTAATGAAGTGCTGCTGGTTGTAGTAAATATAATTTATCCATTCAACATATTTGTTTATGGTTATCTGAGGGAATATGGATGCAGCTATTTCATCATATGCTTTGTATTTAGTAGGAATGCCTCCTGGTTGTCCTATTGGGTTTATATACACTAACTGATTCAGCGTGTATGACCTATTTTTCTGGAATGCTTACGGGTCCTGTGAAATTTGTCTATATCTATTATCTTATACATGTGAACAGCCATTATTATTGCAACTTAAGTGCATAACTCTGACCAAAACTTAGGTAATGATTCTTGTAGAGTCCTTCCTCTACACATCCACCACATCTTAGCTAATGGTACTGTTTGTCCTTGTCGAACAGGGGGTATTCTTTTGAGCCTCCCGACTATTATTGCAGAGCTATTTGTTTTAATTACATTGCGTTCATCCCAAAATGGCCTTGAAGGCTGCAAGTTGGTTGTTTGAAGCCACTGGTGGCGATTCCACAACCAATTTCCAGATCTTGTTACGTACAGTAATTCCTACACATACAACACACAAGTAAGAGCAAAATCTTGTATTGAGCAATACTTCTACTTGAGTTGTTGTGTCATTCATTGTGATGTTTACCATGTTATTGGTACCATATGGGTTTTCCAGTTTTTTTCTGGTACACCATGCGTGTTTTAGTGTGAGAGACAATGGGACTATTTCTATTCTCCTTCTGCCCGCTGTATACCCTTCACCTGCCCAATTCTTGGCTTAATAGTCAACCCATCGATACCATGTATTTGCTCAAGCAATCAGAGGCCCATCAGTAACCTTCTTAAATTACATACAGAACCTTCCACAGATGGGAGGTGGTAGAGTTCCATAGGGTCTGCAGATCTCCTTTGTTCTTTCAAAACTATGTTATTGTTGGCTGTTTCCTGGTTGAGGCCTGTATCATGTCCAACTATTTCTCGAGATCCTGACCCTATATGGGTTGATTTAGGACCTAAATTGTGGATAAAGTAATTCTAAATCATATTATTGGGTGCCATACTAAGTGAGAATTTCCCCAATAAATGGAATTTCCCCTATATATCCAATTAGCGAACTAGTCAAAAAATAGCTTCAAAGGTGCAGCTTTTTCTAACCACTTTTTCTTGGGTTGTGTTTACCTTTTACCCTTTGAGTTTTCATTCTGAATCCTCTCCACCATCCAAATGTACTAAATTTAGTGTCATCAAATCTGTCTTCTCACTGAGGAGCCAAATTGATAGTTATCAAAAAGATTGTGTACCTGTGGTCCAAAATCAAAAGTTTGTGCTTATGGGACCTCTTCCACCTGTGTTCTTAACTCTATTAACTGAGGCGCTACTTTTTTCTGAGCTTTCTTTGTTTTGCCCTGTGTGTTGTATATTGGTACTTCTGGTTGGTCTGAAGTGTCGTGATCAGTTCCTCATCTGAATGGGCAAGTTGTATCAGTTTTGGACCCGAGTCTTTCCACTTGGGTCCTTTGTTTTCAGCTCTGCAACAATCAGTGCTGCACAAAAGTTTTTGTCCCTTACTGATTTTTTTTACATTTTTACACCTTTGTTTCACTTAACTTTTTCAGATCATCAAACAAATTTAAACATCACACAAAGAAAACTCAAGTATTCAAAAAATACAGTTTTCCTGATGTGATTTTATTGATTAAAAGAAAACTCCTATCCAAACCTACATGAACCTCTGTGAAAAAGTAATTGCCCCCACATTAAAAGGTGGGGTAATTGTGATCAATCCTACTATTGGGGAAAACCGAGTTCAATTTCATGGCCACGCCCAGGCCTGATTGCTGCCAAACATTTCCAATTAGGAGATCCTTAACATAAAACCTGTCTGACAAGGTGAGGTAGGTCATACTGAACACGCAACATCATGCCGCGATCCAGTGAGCTTCAAGAGCAAATAAGAAAGAAGATTATCGCGATGTCTCAGTCTGGGAAAGTAGCAAAGTCATTGGTAAATCTTTGGGACTCCAGTGGACCACTGTCAGAGCAAATATCCATAAATGGTGAAGGAATGACACAGTGGTGACATTTCACATGAGTGGCCGACCTACCAAAATTACTCCAAGAGCATGGCGCAGACCAACCGGAGAAGTCAAAAAGGATCCAAAAACCCACTTCTAAAAAACTACAAACCTAATTTGCCTCAGTTAATATCAATGTTCATGACTCCACCATCAGAAAGACATGAGGCAAAAAATGGCATCCATGGAAGAGTTCCGAGGCGAAATCCATTGTTGACAAAAAAAACATCAAGGCATGACTCACTTTTGCCAAGACTCATCTTGATCATCCCCAAAGCTTTTGGAAAAATGTTCTCTGGACTGATGAAAGTTGACCATTTTGGGAGAAATTCATCCTGTTACATCTGGCACAAAAGAAACACTGCATTTGATAAAAAGAACATTGTGCCAACAGTGAAACATGGTGGTGGAAGTGTGATGATCTGGGCATGCTTTGCTGCTTCAGGACCCGGGCGACTTGTCATGATTGATGGAATAATGAATTCTGCTCACTACAAAGAAATCCTGGCAAAGAATGTTCATCCATCAGTTCGAGACCTCAACTAAAGTGCACCTGGGCTCTGCAGCAAGACAATTATCCAAACCACACCAGCAAGTCCACTTCTGAATGGCTAAGAAAGAACAAAATGAGGGTTTTGGAGTAGCCTAGTCAAAGCCCCGACCTGAACCCAATTGAGATGCTGTGGCATGACCATACAAAGGCTGTTCATGCCCGAAAACCATCCAATCTGGTTGATTTTCAACAATTTTGCAGAGAAGAGTGGGCCAAAATCTGATCACAGCGATGTGAAAGACTCATCACCTCTTATCACAAACGCTTGGCTGCAGTTATTGCTGCAAAAGGTGTGTTACGTATGCCAAATGGATTCCATCCCGGACAGCCCCAAATTTTGTTACAGGACATGGAAGTTGCCTTGTGAAACCAGCAAAGCATAATGTAAACTATATACAATTTAATAATATGAACAAAATAAGACAAAATAATAACTTACATCTTAGAGCTAACCAACATACAAATTAAATAAAGGGTCACAAGTCACCAAGCACCTGCAGCGGTCCTTAATATAGATTCCCTAAAGTTCCAGAAAGTTCCATTCTGGAAAATTCCACATCACCTGACCACCAGGGCGCATAGGCAACTAGGTCTACGCTGCAAGTTTCCCGAATGGAAAGTTCCAGACCCAATTAGACCATGCAGGCAAAAAAACCCAACAATATTGACCCAAAAACATCTGAGTAAGCACACTAACTGAACATTTATACATCCATTATTTTTATATTTACAGTTATACAAATATTTACATGTCCATAATAAGTGATTCAACCAGCTATTAGGTTTAGGGGGGGACAATTACTTATTCACATGGTCCTTGTAAATCAGATGTTTTTTTTTCCCCTTAAATGCAATTGGGACTGAAAACTGCATTTTATGTTCACTTGTGTTTTATCTTTGTATAATATTTAAGTTTGCTTCATGTCAAATAGATGACAGTGACAAACGTGCAAAAAATGTCAGAAATTAGGCAGGGGCAAAACTTTCACACAGACCTAAATGTTTTGGATGGCACCAATAGTTTCTTTCCTCTACCTTAACTGCTGTTGGGGATGCCAGCACTACTTTGAGTGGTCCCTCTCTCTATTGTTGGCCTTAATGTTTCCTGTTGAACAGTCTGATATAGATGTAGTCTCCAGGTTCCACCTGGTGCAGTTACTCTTTTTCTACTTTCCCACCATTTTTAGCCTCTTTGACCCGTAAATTAAAAATTCTTTGTTTCTGGTTTACATGTTTTATATAGCTAGATATTAGACTTTGTACCTGCTCTAAGGATGGACCTTCATAAGGTCCCTGAATAAATGCCACTGGTATTGACTTTATTGTGAGTATTTCATGAGGTGAAATGAGTGCTTCTGTTGGTTTGTGAGCATATTTTCATCAATGCTAATGGTAATGCTTGTACCGAGTTTACTATTGTGGTCACGCATATTTTAGCTACTTTCTCTTTGATCATACCACTGACTTATTCAAGGATACCTTGAGATTGTGGCTAGTACACGCAACGCAAACAATGTTTCATACCTTGCACTTCCTTGCACTTCCATCAGCCTTTTTACCACTTCGTTTACAAAGTGAGGTCTATTATCTGAACTCATTTGATTGGGAATGCGGGGAATGACTTCCCTACATAGAAATTTAACCACTGTTTTGGAGTCATTGTTTGCTGTTGCCTGTGCTTCCACCCAATGACTAAATCGATCCTCCACTACCATAATATATCATTTCCCCTTTTTATTTCTGTAGTTTCCATATCTACAAAGTAAATCATTAAATGTCATAATGGTTCCCTGAGTTATAGTATGTGACTAATGGGTGCTGTGAAATGTTTCCTTACATTATGAGTCACACAAAGTACACATGGTTATAGGTATTTGTCCATCATGTTTGCTAGGTATGGAGACCACCATGTTTCATGAATTGTTTCAATAATCGTTCTATGATCACAGTGATCTATCCTATGTTCATCTTGATTAGCATACTAAGAAAGCTTAGTGGGGCTACTATCATTTCATCAGGAGTTCTCAAGACATTTTATCTTAGATCTAACACCACACCACATTTTTTTTCAAAACTCCTTTTTTTCCATTGACGCTGCTTCTTGGAAGTCTCTGATATCATCCATCGTAAACTGCATATGTTCATTATTATCCAGCTCTACTGTGTGCATCATTCCCATAATACAGCCTTCAGTTACCCCTGTTGCTGACTTTTTTTCTCCCTTATCTGCTGCTGAACTAACCCTGCTTACCCATTCCCCATCAGATTTGTGAGCTTTACATTTTATGATTGCCAATTACTCAGGGAGTATCATTGCCCTGACAGTTTTGAAATTGCAGGTCCATGCCTTATCTTTGACCGGTCAGCTCTCTGGGAGCCTCTTTGTGCCCAGCCTGGACCAAATACATGACAACCCCCCCCCCCATATGCATAAGCAGATATATTGTATATTGTGATGGCAGTATATAAAATAGTAGTATATTGTGCATGTTTTCCCTGCTCCCAATTTACATGCAGTAGTCAGAGCTTTTATTTTAGCCAATCGGCTGCAGCTACTAGTCAGTGATAATTTTACAATTCATACTCTGCAAGTCCATGGGACTCCCTTGTCAAAAAAGTGTGAGTCCCATGATGCATGCAATATGTCGTGAAACATAATCTGAAAAAATTCTTTATCAAAACTGAAAGTGCATATGACAACAATAACCATAATTTACATTTAACGCCTTTATTTCACAATTGACAAAGTGTACTCCATGCATGATGACAGTTGTATGTATTAAATTGAAAATTCTTTGCCATACTCTTCAACATCTTTGGTTTGGAAGAAAGACAGTGGTCTCATCCCCAGAACAGAGAAGGCATGGAGGATACTATCTTGAGGGAAGCGCTTTTTAATGTTTCCAATCACTTCGTCAATAAAGTCATTGATGGTTTTGTTCAGTGTGAATGGTGATTTGGAGAGATTGTGATATTCTTTGAACACACCATCCACCATATCTTCTTTCAGCTTCATTAGGTGTGGACTTTCCATCTCCTTGATTTGTTCCAGGTCACTGATGCACTGTTCCAGTTTCACCCCAACTAGCGCTACATCTATGTTCTCTGTCTGGAAAAACTGAGAAAGAGCAGTAATGGGTGCCATAGCATCCATCATAATATAAGTCAGTGCAACAAATTTCTCTGTTGCAATTTTTCTTCTAAGTCCTTCAGCCTTTGGATCCTTTGTGTAGTCAATATCCCTAAAATAAATCAGCAAACTTCTCAAGAGTCCTATAGACTGATGTGAGAGCATTAAAGTAGCTCAACCATCTAACAGAGTGTACTTCCTTGATCTTGAGCACAGGATCATCAATGATCATTTGGATGACCTGCAAGGATGATTGTCTTTTACTGCTTCCTTTGAAATAGTAGAAGAGATCTGTCAGTGTTTCTTGGTGTTTTTTTAATGCCGGGATATTTTCAGCAGCTTGAGAGGTGCAGAGAGCAATTTTATGTGCGATGCAGTGTACGTTGATCATGTGGGGGCTATCTCTCTTCAGGATTGCAGCAACGCCATTTTTGTGGCCAGTCATGACTGATGCACCATCGCTCCCAAAGCTCATAACCTTATCCATTGGAACATTTCTTGCCTCAAGTTCTTTCTTTATGGATGTGGCAATTCCTTTTCCAGTTGAATCTGTACATTCCACATTTGAGATGTAGTAAGTGGAAGGTTGCATGGCATCGTCGAGGATTTGTGCATACAGAACGAGACGTTTGGTATTTGATGAGTCTGTAGATTCATCTGCTAGAATAGTCATCACAGGGGAATTTTGTAATAGCATTTGTTTTTCATCCTCGATTACTTTAGCTATGCTAGCCAACAAATCATGGGCAGTGAAATAAGAGTCGTAGTTCAGTTTGTATTTCTTCAAAATATCCAGGTCAGAAACACCAAGTTCATGCATTAAGTGAATCATGCTGCTGAATTTACTGAATGGCAAATCCTCCACAGACATCCAGTGAATAATTTTTAACAACGCAGTAACGACTTTATCTTTCGTTTCCGACGCCTTGTACTCGATTTTTCTCTTGTTATTGCGTAATGTAGGAATTTCCAGGGCGAGTTTATGTCCTGGGATCTGCACGTGTCTATCCAGGGTGCTTTTTTGGAAATTTGTGCATTTTGCTGCTTGAATCATACCATTAACTTGTTTGTTGTCCGTGCATGCCGAACAATACATAAAATCTCCTTCCTCGTCGTATCGCAACCACGCGAACAATCCCAGCCAATGCTTCTGAAATGTCCGAACTTTACTACGTTTCACTTCAGGTTCATCCGTTTTATCCAAGCCTTCGCTTGTTATTTACACTGCTTTTGACAGAGAAAAAACTATCCAGGTTTTGTTGCTTTTTCTGAGACATAACTTTGGAATATTCGGCCTTATTATACTTATTAAATTTAATACTTTTTTTATACTTATTTAATTAATACTTATTAAATCGTCTGCTTACCACGAGGTGAAGGTCGCTCTCGTCTCGCGAGAAAAATTTCGTCTGCTATCAGCCGGTCTCGTCACGCGAGGTTTAGTCGCGAGATCAAAACAAAGATGGCGACGATTGTCAAGCGCAGCGAACGGCGATGTTTATGTTATTAATAATTTGTCTGCCGTGTAATTTTTTTTGCCATCGGGAGAAAATTGCTTGCGTCCCAAAAACGCACATTGTTTGAAACTGTGCGTCTGAAGGAAAAATCGTGCGTCTAGGACGCCGGACGCAAAGGTAACGAGATGACTGAGCTACAGACACTACTGGTTCAAAGTCCTCTAAACCATTAACTTGGATTACTGCATATCTAGCCTTATTCCCCTCACTACTGTGATAGCATAGACCATCCGCAAAGAAAAGAGATTGAGCATTCGCTAAAGGTTCTGCTTCCAAATGTGGTCTTATCTTTAATATGTTTTTGTCTCCTCAGTGCACTCATGTGGAATGCTTTCCTCTGGGAGTACTAACCTATCTGCAGGATTGATTTTGCAGCACCTTTTGATTGTTAGTTCAGGGTTGGTGAGGATTACATAGCCCACTCTTCGTGCATTGGTTCTCATACATTTTTGACTGGTTAGTAAGGCATGCAAAACATGATAAGTACACAGGGTCACTGGATGCCCCATTGTAATTGACACTTTTTGATAAGCAAATGCCGCTGCTGCCAATCCTCTATAACAGGGGTCGGGAACCTATGGCTCGTTAGCCAGAAGTGGCTCTTTTGATGACTACATCTGGCTGTCAGATAAATCAGGTGGCCTTTCTTAACAGAATAATTAATACATAATTCCGCTGTCCTTTAAATAAAAATACAGGGAAAAAGCCATCAAATACAAATAAATCTCACCCTAAATCAAATCATAAATCAAAATAGATCTATAAATCTATTTTCAATGCCACTTCTCGCTGTGGCACAGCGGAGAGCCAATGCTTTCTGTACTCCAGTGTATGGGCACAGTCGGTACCTTGAAACTCTAATTGTATTGGATTATATGCAACAGCCTGCACAAGTTGTTTAAGGATAGAGCGGTAAAAATTTCTTGTTTTGATCAGCTCGTGTGCAAGCCAACCAGAGCTGACAAGCAAAACACAAATGGGCAGATATGAAAAAAATTCAACCTGGAGACCAGCTGATTGCCAAAACTTGGGACGTGCTTCCTCTCACATAAACACTGCAGCGTGAGTCCTGTCTTATTGACCATGTTTGACTGCACATGACTGCACATGCGAGCAGTCCTTCTCACACCTGAAAAGCATCAAGACCAACCTGCGGTCACATGTAATAGATGGAAGCCAAAACACCTGCATGAAGCTGAACCTCAGCACGTATCAACCAAACGACAAAGCCATTAGCAACACCATACAGCACCAGAAGTCGCATTAATAGTAAGAAGTACTTAATTAATAGATATATTTGTTATAACAATGTTGTTTTAAATAAATTCAGAGTCGTATTATACTCTCAAATTGTTGGTCTCAGTATTAAAAAATATATTTGGCTCTCAGAGCCAATTAAAATATTATATATTTTAAATTGTTTTTTTTTTTTTGGCTCTCTTAGTCAAAAAGGTTCCCGATCCCTGCTCTATAACATGGTGCCGTTCTCCACATTATCGAGTTCCATACTGAAATATGCTATGGATTTTTTCCCTACACCTTCATGTTCAAGTGATAACACTGCTGAAGCAAATCCTGTTCTCTCAGATACATACAAATGGAAAATTTTACCATAATCAGGACACACCAAAACTTGTACTGGTAACAAGGCAGCCTTTATTAAATCAAATGCTTCCTTGGCATCCTCTGTCCAGGTCAGTGTGGCACTGCACTTTGTTTGGTCTGCTGCTTTTACCTCTTAATGGTTGTGATTTAGAGTATAATTACAGACCCATTGTCGGCTATACCTAGTCAAGCATCTGTTGGATAGTTTGAGGTCTCGGAGTCTTCCGATTCCCTTCAACGTGTTCTGGAGAGATTTTTGTATAGTACTTTCAAGAGCTCTACATAAGTATTCCACCTACAGTGCTGTGTAAAGGGTTTTGTCCCCTGACCAATTTCTGAGATTTTTTTTGTATGTTTGTGAGTCATCAATTTCAGATCAAGCAAAACTAAATTTTATACAACAATAAAACACAAGTAAACACAAAATGCAGTTTCAGTGCCAATTGCATTTATTAATAGGAAAAAACATCTGAACCTATAAGGGCCATGTGAATAAGTAATTGCCCCTAAAATCTAGTAGCTGGATGAACCACCTTTTGCAGCAATAACTGCACTCAAGCATTTGCGATAAGAGGCGATGAGTCTTTCACATCGCTGTGATAGGACTTTGGCCCACTCTTCTCTTCAGAATTGTTTAAGATCAACCAGATTGGCTGGTTTTCGGGCATGAACAGCCTTTGCAAGTGGAGTCACCAATATTGCTGCCTACTTCGTCTTCTTTTCCTTTTGGCTGTTCCCTTCAGGGGTCACCACAGCGAATGATCAGCAAATCACCAATACCGCTGCCTGTTTTGCTATATTCTCTTCCTTGTTCCTTTTCACCTTGTTTTTTTATGTCTGAGTTCACCCAGTTGGACTTTGTAGAGCTATATCACTAAGTTTTCAGCAGCCTTTCTTGCTTCTCTCTCTTTTCCTGTGTCATTCCACATAGTGTATTATGTTATCTTTAAACGTTGACCAATTATTTGAAGAAAGGCCTATTACTGTTTCCAATTGATCTTGAACTTCTATTGAAAGAACTTTCTTCACTAGTATGCGGGACAAGTTCTGGCTGGTTGGCGCCTCATCCCATGCTGTTCCCATTTCTTTTCTACATATATTTTGTAGCTTCAGCATGAACTGTGCTATCCTGTTGCCATTTTCTAGCTTGACCTCTTCTACCCTTCCCGGATCTGCTTGTGTGTGGTATGCTTTCCTATGGGCCCGCCAAAAGGATGTTACAATATAGTCCCAGTAGTATTGTGTCACTTGAGTGTTGCTCTCTATCATGCCTCATTCCTGGTCCATCAAACAATTCAATAATTTTGGCCTTGACCTTTGAGCTGTTTAATATTTGCATCAGACTTCTTTGAACTTCCTATAGTTAGTGTTGCTAATTCCCCTTGGAAGTGCTCGAACTGGATTTTTCTCTTTCACAGTTCATTACATTCTTTCAGTTCAGTCTGTAATTTCTCCATTTGGCTAAGAGTACTTTCTGCATCGAGGATTCATGAGGCTTTCTCTCATTCTTGCTTCCATTCTTTCCATACGCTCTGTCATTCCTTTGATTTCTTCTTCTGGCCTTCCACTTCTTGATGGGGTCAGTTGCACTTTTCCTGTTATGAAATATCATCATCTCCTTCATCTGGTTCTCTTTTCCTCTTATACTCTCCTGTCTGTGTGAGTGAGTCCATTCTCTGTATCTTCTTTAAGTTAGATATGGGGGTACTAACACACTTTTTCTGATGGGATCCAATTTTTCTGGTTTACTTATGTGTTTTCCCACAGCATAGGTGCTTTCTATCGGCCTCTATAGCTTTCCTTCTTCTAAAAACAAATCTACAATTTTATTTATCTTATCAATCTTTTCCAATATTTCCTTTTTAATTTTCCCCCATATATCCAGCCTTTCCTTCATCCTTTAATGAAGAAAGATGTGAAGGTGTTTGCTCATTCCAGTTTCTCATATATACCAGAATGTCATTTTAAGCGTCTTCATGTTTTGATATGGGTGTGGTGGGTAGCTCTTCTGCGCTCATAACACTCCCTTTTCTATCCCTATGGGCACCATTCCTGTGTCCTGGATTTGAAACCGTTCACGTTAATCATGCATTAACTCTCCTTACAGTTTTACAATGTCCTTTAAGCGCTCTTTTTAATTATGTGAGTGGATTTATGCTGTTTATGAAGAAGGGCATTGCTAGACCTCTGTCCCATTGCTCCCACCTGGGCTCAACTAAAATATTCAATTTCTGACAGTAATTGTCTTGGGGCAATCTATTCCCTAGCAATTCTACTTATTTAATTTCTAATTACCTTTGTTTTTCTTTGTTTAACCCCTTAACCAACCATTTTTTTGACAAAAACGTTCCTTTTTCAGACCAATTTTTTTTAAGTTCTTTACTTTATGCTGAATACGAAATTCAAGTCTATTTTTAATTTTTCATCTATTTTTGCATGCAACTGTAATTTGAAATTACCCCTTTCGGCAGAGACGAGATAACTCGCCTTTTTTTTTTTTTTTTTTAGCACATTTTTATTTATTTTTTTGTCACCAAAAATTAATGTAATGAAGAATACACGATTGATTATTCAAGTTTGCTCTTTATTCAAAAAAGAAAAAGAAAAAGAAAAGAAAAAGAAAAAGAAAAGAAATTACAATCAAAAGAAATTACAGTCTTATGTGTGATATTTATCAAAAAAGGGAACCACAAATAAAGGTACAAGACACATCTTACACGATTGATTATTCAACTTTGCTCTTTATTCAAAAAAAAAAAAAAAAAGAAAAGAAAAAGAAAAGAAATTACAATCAAAAGAAATTAAAGTCAGTGTGTGTGATATTTATCAAAACATGGAACCACACATAAAGGTACAAGGCACATCTTACACATATACCGTGACTCCTTCCTAATTGGTTTCCCTCTATGGTCACGTTTCTGACTGCATACAACACATCTTTTTGTTGGATTTGCCTTTTTCTCTGTTGGCGGGATTTCCTTGGGAAAATGTCCAGGTGTATTCCTTGTACTTACTGCACCTGCTGATGGTCTACCTGGGGATCTCCGTGGTGGCAGTTCTGATCCATACTTTGTGATGATGTCACGTATGATTTGTAGACGAAATTTGAGATGTGTGAGGCATTATGTGCAATTTCTTGCGTCAATCAGTTCATCATCTTCACTTTCGCTTGAATATTCATTTTCTGATGAGCTGGCACTCTCATCAGACGTATCCAAGCCTCTAAGAGAAGCTTCAGTATCGCTGTTGTCATCACTGTTATCCATTGGGATAAGGGATGCCGAGAAATTTCAAGGAAATCGTAAAATACGAGGCCGAGAGTACCGATTCTAAAGAGCGCGACACTCCCCCTTTGACTCTTTGCGGGTTACTGAGTCGAAAACGTTTCGCCGCTTACCTCTTGTCTAAGGTTGCCTTGAGATGCCATAGTTCATTTTTTTGAGGCGTATGATGATGAGTAGTGTACGATAACATCCTCAGGCATCAATAGAAATGACGAGTAAAGCCGCTTCCCTCTGGTTTTGAAAGAGTAAGTTTTGGCGAGTTAACTCGTCAATGACTGGAAATTACAATTTGGGTGATTGCGAGTATACTCGTCTCTGCCGGGTAAGGGGTTAAAGCTCAACCACCCCATAATTTCCAGGAAACAGATGGTGCCCTTCAACGTTAGCAGGACTACCAGCGGACAGTCCTGGCCATGGAACTTGCTACATTTTTAGAACACCTAGCAGAAGGCCTTGTTTCCAAGGATCCTTATCTCACAAACTATATTCCATGTGACGTCACATGCCATGAACAAGGTACTCAAACGCAATCAGAAACTCGTGACTAGGTCACTCAGGTTTGCTATTGGCACTGTCACCCTCTCTCTACACGCTCATCTGCTCTCACCATTGGCCAATGTACCTAGACTGAAGATATTCCAGCTGGTGATGGGTCTAACTCGTCTGGACTTTCTCCTGATTATTCACAACCTTCACTCTACTGGACCCCTTCCTCATCTGACCACTCTTTCCTGGACTCCACAAATGATTATACACCAATATCCTCCATCAACCCCCCAGGGGCCATATACAAATACTGATGCTTCCCAAAGATTCCCTTGGAGCAGTCAGCACTGTTTCCCTTTGCTAGTCCAAATGTTCAATGATTTGCAAGATTGTTTAATAAATGTTCTCTTTATTTCTCAGTGCAGTTCTTTTGTGCTGCTACACCATATTCTCAAGATTCGATTACATATTTTGTATCGTTAATGTGAGATCACACAATGATTAGACAATTTTAAAAGTTTTAACATACGCATTAATCAAGTACCTTCGTTTCGAAGATTAATGATTAATGTTGAAATTATTAATATTAAGTTGACATAATTGATTTTTCAACAGTGCTCGGGGTGGTAGTGAACCTGCTTAGTGTACGGCAGTGGTTCTTAACCTGGGTTTGATCGAACCCTAGGGGTTTGGTCTGTCTCAGGGGTTCGGCAGAGCTCAAGACACACACCCGACACATATTCATGATGACATGCCCCGCTTGGCCATCACTGGCTGCAAGTGATCACACTACATTGCTTGGCCAATGTGTGCTGCAGGAAATTTGGTATGCTCAGTACTCGACTTGTGACTGTCCTGATGGTATGTCGTGTGATTTCTTTCTGAACATTTTTATCCTTACTTTGTTGAGCAAAAAAAGAAAGTGGTCAGACGAATATGTACAATATGGATTCACATAATGGAACATAATGCTAGTCAGTGTCCTATCTGCATGATTTGCGAAGTTGGATCAACCCCCCGCTGACTGACATATACATATGTCTATGTGTATACAATATCAATAAATACATATTGTATATATGTACATATATATATAAGCACAGTATGTATATATTATCCAGTTAAGCTCTATGATGCCTTTAATACTACACCTTTATGACAATTCAGATGATTATTCCTCTTCCGGAACTTCAGAGGAAACTGTCGTTTCTTCAGGAAAAAGTCTTATTTCTTCAGAAGAAACATCCAACGTCAATACCTTTTCTTGGTGCTTAGCCAGCGTTTGAGTGGCATCATAGAACTTAACTGGTAATTAAAACACACTTAAAAAAGGCTCATTGATAACTTGTGCACGAATGAGGAAAAAAGGGCTGTATACATCATCTCAACCAATCATCAGGAAGGAGGACAGCCATTGACTGAATTTGAATCATGTGACAGTTGCTGGGCAATCCGTGAATAGTCAAGGGCGAGAGTGCAAAACTGCAAATAGTCAAGTGCCAACTGTATATTGAAATAAAGGATGATAGTGAGGACACATTACTAATGCTTTGTTGTGTATATGTGTGTGTGTGTGTGTGTGTGTGTGTGTGTGTGTATGTATGTATGTATGTATATATATCCCAAGCCCGGGTGCAAAAAGAGGAAGGTTGGCCTTGGAGTGCAGATGCCAAGGCCATAGAAACAAACATGATTGAAATCTATGGCTTGCAACAATCACTCAATCTGATGCGGCTCGGACGTTGCCCAGTCAAACAAGGTCCGCGTCCCCTACTGTGGGTTGGGTCGAAAAATATGCCCCTGGAACAAACCCTATTAAGACTGCAGAAGAGACTCTCAAGTTTGCCACATGGAATGCCCACACTCTTAAAACATGAGATCAAACCTTACAAGTGCGATATCTTAGGCTTGGCAGGAACAGACTGGCCAGTCAAAAGTGAGGTGAACAACTGTGAAATCATCTGGTCCAACAAATAAAATGCTTGCAGAAGAGGAGTCGGCTTCATTCTCAGCAAGAAACCTAGGAGCGCCCTGATTGGCTACAATCCCATTAGCCCACGTATCATAACAGCCAGATTCAAAGGCCAACCAATCAACATTACAGTCATCCAAGTGTACTCCCCCACTGCTGAATGCCCCAACGAAGAAATTCAACAATTTTATCAACAACTAGAGGACACACTTCATCTGTGCCCTAAAAAGATATGCATGTCATCATGGGAGACTGGAATGCCAAAATCGGCAGCAACAACACAGGCTTTGAACAAGTAATGGGCAAACATGGATATGGAGACCAGAACGATCATGGTCTCATGCTTCTCAAATTTGCTATCAAAAACAAACTCTACATCTGCAACTCTCTCTTCCAACAGAAAGACCATAGAAAATAGACCTGGACATCACCTGCTGGAACCCATCACAATATGATCAATATGATTCTCATCGATAAATGTTGGAAAACAGCCAGCAGAAACTGCAAAACTTACCAAGGCACTGACATCTCTTCTGACCACGACCTTGTTATATGCAAGATATGGATCAAGTTCAAGATCAATGCCAAACATAGGATCAAAGCATCACCAGTCTCAACAATCCTAAGCCACACAAATTTCCAAAATGCATTAGAAGAAAAATTATCTAACATAGATCATGATATCACCAACATAAATCAGTATGCATCCAACATATACTCAGCCATCAACAGCACCATTGAAAAAATCATCCCTATCACACGCAAACCACGGAAAACCTAGATCACAAATGAAACTCTCAAACTAGCAGATAGGAAACGACAAATGAAAAATTGTATGTCCCATTCTAATAACAATTGAAACAAATACCGCAAACTGTGCAACGAAGTCAGAAGAGCAGCAAGAAAGGATAAAGAGAACTGGCTTCGACAGCAATGCATTCTGATCGAACATAGTGCTAGCCAAAACCAAAGCAGAGCAGCTTATAAACTAAGGACTATCAGGAAACTAACAGGAAATATCAACCCAGACAGGGGACCATCAAAGACCAAGATGGCCAGATCTTACAGACCAAAGAAGAAATTCTCAAAAGATGGACCTCTTACTGTGAATCTCTCTACAAATCCAGCAACACTGACCAGTCCTGTGCAAACGAACTTAATGCTATCTTGCCATCTATTGAAGACATTAATGACCCAATCCTGATGGATGAAGTTACTAATGCAATCAAACAACTCAAACGCAACTAGAGTCTAGGAACTGATAGTATCGTAGGAGAGATTATTCAAGCTGGAGGAGATAACCTGGCGACGCACATCCACAAACTCTGCAGTGCTGCCTGGGAAGAAGAGAAAATCTCTGAAGAATGGTCAAAGCGATCGTGGTTACCATACCCAAAAACGGTCACTTCTCCCAATGCAGCAACTACTCTACACGGTCGCTGATTAACCACATGTGTAAATGCCTCCTAATTATCATCCACAACAGACTCAGAGCTAGAATTGAACCCCACCTTGCTGAGGAACAGGCTGGATTCAGGCAGTATAGGAGCACTGTCCAACAAATCCTTATCCTGAAAAAGCCCACAGAGAGAACATTACCATCTATAAAGCCCAGATGGTTTTGTGGTCAGTCCTTAAATCTGATGGAGTTGAACCCAAGCTCATCCGCATGCTCGCCAGAATTTATCAGAGCTCCAAAGCAGCAGTATGGATCGGCAATTACATGGTTAAAACAAGAGAAAGGTTCACAACAAGGAGACCACATCTCTCCAAACATTTTCATCACGTACCTGGAAAGAGTTATGGATAACATCCAAGCCAGCAATAGTGGCATTGTAGTCTCGGGCAGCAACATCAACAATCTCCGCTTCGCTGATGACATCAACCTACTGGAGCGTGACGCGTCCAGCCTCCAAAGAAACACAGATATGGTTAACACCGAGGGTAGAAGAACAGGGCTACTGATAAATGTTAACAAAACCAAATCTATGGCCTTTGGGAGTAATGTTGATATCAAGCTTAAAATCGATGACTCAAATGTTGAATGCGTTAAAGAATTTGAATACCTAGGAAGCCTGTTCACCACTGACAATGACATCAGTAAAGAAATCAGAAGATGCATCAGCAAAGCTTATGTTGCTATGGGCAGATTTAACAGTATTTGGAATAGCAGAATAATCAGCATCAACACCAAGCTCCAAATTCTGAAAACGTGCATATTCAGCATCCTGCTCTATGCAGCAGAGGCATGGACATTAAAGCTGAGCGACCACCAAAGACTTCTCGCATTTGAGATGAAATGTTATCGCAGGATACTTAACATCCATTGGTACCATAGAGTCACCAATGAGAACATCAGGAAAATGATCAACTGCCCACAGAACATTGTTCAAACAATCATCCACAGAAAGCTAGGACTGTTTGGCCACATATGCCGTATGACCAACAACAGGTTAATCAAACAAGTGGTCTTTGGATCAAGCGGAGGGAATAACAGAAGAGGTTGCCCGAGAAGAGAGTGGCTGGATGACATCAAAGAATGGTGCTGCAACAATGTAGCCCATCTATACCACGCTGCCCAAGACCATGCCAAGTGGAAAGCGATTGTTAAGCAAGCTGCAGACACCAACGGGCATTGAGCCCTTAGATTTTAAATATATATATATATATATATATATATATATATATATATATATATATATATATATATATATATATATATCTGTCAGGTCAGGTTTTGCCCTGCTACTGGTAATATGTAAACCAGTACAACCTGTTGCATGGTCGAGTGGTCGGCGACTAAACCCGCTCCCCCACCAGGTTCCAAATTTGGTGAGGATGGTGTCTAGTAACCCAGTAGGAATAAAAACAAGACCTATCAAAGGATGGATGAACTCTTTAGAGTCAACGACCAGCTAGCTAGAGATGGTGTCTCAATAAAAACACCCTGCAGAAAGAACTTTGGGCCTCTACTGCGCATGTTTTGCCCTTTGTATACAGCCATGACAAGAGATATACACATACACATACACATATAAAGGGATCCCTCACTTTCTGCTGTTAATTGGGACTGAGATCCGTAAACGACCATCGAAATCCGCAAAGTAGGATCACCCATACCCCTGACTGATGTATATGTACATGTATATAATATCAATAAATACATATTCAATGCTATATTCAATGCTATAAATGATTATAATAACAATTAAACATTAAATAAAAACATAAGATGTAAATAAAATATAAATACAGATGCTCCCCAATTAACTAACATTCATTTTGCAAACATCTGGAGATACAAACAGGTCTGTCCGAGGTCTAAAGTGAAAGTGAAATTGAAATGAAATTGAAGAACAAGTAGAAATAGAAATGGAATAAAATCTATAGAAAGATATATCACAAATATAAGTATTGAATATGATTAAACATTATCCTAAGGTACACTTAATACTAGGCTGCAGCAGAAGGGGGCATGGCTGATATGTGTTTTGCACCGGTCCAGGAAGAGAAGAAGAATTATACTTTTCTGAACTCCTGCTTTCAAAGCAGAAACAAATTGACTCCAGTATTATAATGAACTGGATAAGAGTGAAGTTCGGATCCGAAGTAGCAAAGATTATTAAGGGTGAAGTGAGGAGGGCATTGAAGATGATGAAGAATGGAAAGACAGTTGGTCCTGATGACATACCGGTGGAGGTATGGAAGTGTCCAGGCGAGGTAGCAGTAGATTTCCTGACAAGAACATTCAACAAGGTCTTAGAGAGTGAGAGGACGCTAGAGGAATGGAGGAGAAGTGAGATGGTGCCCATTTTTAAGAACAAGGGAGATGTGCAGAGTTGTGGCAACTACAGAGGGATAAAGTTGATGAGCCATATGATGAAGCTATGGGAAAGAATAGTGGAAGCTCGACTAGGGGCAGTGGTCAGCATTTGTGAACAACAGTTTGGTTTCATGCCAAGAAAGAGCATCACAGATGCAGTGTTTGCCTTGAGGATTTTAATAGAGAAGTACAGAGAAGGTCAGAGGGAGCTGCATTGTGCCTTTGTGGATCTGGAGAAAGCATATGACAGAGTGCCAAGAGAGGAACTGTGGTATTGCATGAGGAAGTCTGGAGTGGCAGAGAAGTATGTTAGAGTGGTGCAGGGCATGTATGAGAGATGTAAGACAGTGGTGAGGTGTGCTATCGGTGTGACAGAAGAGTTCAAGGTGGAGGTAGGACTGCATCAAGGGTCAGCTATGAGCCCCTTCTTGTTTGCTATGGTGATGGACAGGCTGACAGATGAGGTGAGACAAGATTCCCCATGGACTATGATGTTTGCAGATGACATTGTGATCTGTAGTGAGAGCAGAGAACAAGTGGAGGAAAATCTAGAGAGGTGGAGGTATGCCCTGGAAAGGAGGGGAATGAAGGTTAGCCTCAGTGAGACAGAATACATGTGTATGAATGACAAGGACCCAAGGGGAACGGTGAGGTTACAGGGAGCAGAGATAAAGAAGGTGGAGGATTTTAAGTACTTATGCTCAACAATCCAGAGCAATGGAGAGTGTGGAAAAGAGGTGAAGAAGCATGTGCAGGCAGGTTGGAATGGTTGGAGAAAAGTGTCCGGTGTACCGTGTGATAGGAGGGTATCAGCAAGAATGAAAGGAAAAGTGTACAAGAGGGTGTTAATGCCAGCGATGTTGTATGGTTTAGAAACAGTGGCCCTGGGGAAAAGACAGGAGGAAGAGCTGGAGGTAGCAGAGATGAAAATATTGAGTTTCTCTTTGGGATTAACGAGGATTGATAGGATCAGGAATGAGCACATCAGAGGGACAGCACATGTAAGAGGTTTTGGAGACAAAGTCAAAGAGGATAGATTGAGATGGTTTGGACATGTACAGAGGAGGAATAGTGAGTATATTGGTAGTAGGATGCTGAGGTTGGAACTACCAGGCAGAAGGCCTAGAGGAAGACCAAAGACATGATTCATGGATGTAGTGAAGCAGGACATGAAGGTAGCTGGTCTAAGAGAAGAAGATGCAAAGGATAGGGTGAGATGGAGGCAAATGATTCACTGTAGTGACCCCTGAAGGGGAAAGCTGAAAGGAGAAGAGAGTATATGTACTAGTCCTCAAAAAATGCAAAAATGCAAATTTTTTGAGAAGGACTAGTGTATATATATATATATATATATATATATATATATATATATATATATATATATATATATATATATATATATATATATATATATACACACACACACACACACACACACACATACATACATACACACACACAGTGGGGCAAATAAGTATTGTGCAACATAAAAAATGCAAGTTCACCCATTTAAAAATATAAGAGAGGTTTGTAATTTTCATCATAGGTACATATCAAGCTTGAGAGACAGAATGTAAAACAAATAAAATAAATCCAGGAAATCACATTGTATGATTTTTAAACAATTTATTTGTGAAAATGGGAGGCCAATAAGTATTGGGAAGCCAGCAAAAGTTCCTTTTAATACTTTGTAATGTTGCCTTCGTTGGCAATGAGAGATGAAATGGTTCCTGTAGTTCTTGACCAGATCTACACACGCCTTAGTTGTTATTTTGGCCAATTCCTCTGCACAGATCTTCTCTAGAGCTGTGATGTTTGAGGGCTGTCGCTTGGCAACTTGAAGTTTTATCTTCTTCCACATGTTTTCGATTGGGTTGAGGTCTGGAGACTGGCTAGGCCACTCCAGAACCATGATATGCTTTTTACAGAGCCACTCCTTGGTTTTCTTGGCTGTGTGCTTTTGATCGTTATCATGCTGGAAGACCCAGCCATGTTTCATCTTTAATGCTCCGACCAAGGGAAGGAGGTTCTTACCCAAAATGTCACAATACATGGCCCCATTCATGTTGCCATTGATACGGTGCAGTCTTCCTGTCCCTTTTGCAGAAAAGCATCCCCAAAGTATGATGTGTCCACCCCATGCTTCACAGTAGGTATGGTGATCTTGGGATGCAACTCAGCATTCTTCTTCCTCCAAACACGGCGAGTGCTGTTTAAACCAAAAAGTTTAATTTTGGTCTCATCTGACCAGATCACATTCTCCCAATCCTCCTCTGGATTGTCCAGATGGTCTTTAGCATATTTCAGATGGGCCTTTACATGTTTTTTGTTTAGTAGGGGAACCTTTCGGGTAATGCAGGATTTCATCTCATGACGACGTAGTGTGTTAGTAGTTATTGTCATCTTTGTGACGGTGGTTCTTGCAGTCTTCAAATCATTGACCAGTTCCTGCCATGTAGTTCTGGGCTGATTACTCACTGTTTTCAGGATCCTTTGAACCCCACGAGGTGAGATCTTGCATGGAGTGCCACTCCTAGGGAGGTTGTCAGTGATGTTATACTTCTTCCATTTTCTAATAATGTTTCTAACTGTTGATCTTTTCTCAGAAAGTTGTTTATCAATTGCAGTTTGACTCATCCCAGCTTTGTGTAGTTGTTCAATTTTATCGCTGGTGTCTTTGGGAAGCTCTCTGGTCTTGGTCATGGTGAAGACTGCAGTCTGACAGTTTGAAGGTGTGTGCAGGTTTGAAGGTGTCTCTTATGCATCTAATCAGTTCAAACAGGTTTCATTCATACTGTTAACGAGTGGGGACCGAAATAATGTTTGTTTTCTAGCTGCCCAATACTTATTGGCCTCCCATTTTCACAAATAAATTGTTTAAAAATCATACAATGTGATTTCCTGGATTTTTTTTTTTTACATTCTGTCTCTCAAGCTTGATATGTACCTATGATGAAAATTACAAACTTCTCTTTTTAAATGGGTAAACTTGCACATTTTTATGTTGCCCAATACTTATTGGCCCCACTGTATATATGTATATAAACTTTGGTGAATTGTTTGCATGGGTCATGTGGCAAAACAGTTTTGCTCTTGGACCAATCAAATACAGGGAGCACTAAATTGCAGTTAGGTTTTAAGTAGGGACATTAGTAGCTCGGCAAGCTCAAGAAAACATCAGAATATTTAGAAAGGTTTGATTAAGTGTCTAAATTACTGCACAAATTGGAAGCACCCCACCAGTACTAGCAAGCTTGGGGTTTGGCTGTGAGCAGTAATGGGCCTTGTACAAGTGTGGCTTAGTGCATGGCTGTTATCTGCAGTTGGGGTATCAGCAGTACAATGACCAACATGAAGACCTCTTCAAGTGCCTGCTGAATTTACATCTGATGAGTTCGGACAGTCTGCAATGCAAGTGAATTCTGGGGGAATCTTTCAGCAGGTTCAAAGTGACTCTAAATCTGGAGTCTCTGTAGTAGCCCCACTTGAATTCCAACTTCAAACCCCTTCTGATGATCAAACCCAGCCAGTGTTTCAGAGACCAGGGAGACCAATTACTTGGCGTTATCCAGTAGCCCCACAAATCCCAACCTTGCTAGCACTAGTCCATTTTAAAAAGTATCCTGTTCCTGCTCAGGATGTTACAGCACAGTGCACTGAGTCTACAAACAAATGTTTGGAAACTATGCCTTTCTCAATGCTGCTGACTGGGAGGCTGTGCTGCTAAAGTGATGGATGCTTCTTCTCAAGCCCTTGTATTTGAATCTGCACTGCATTGCTGCAACAGCAAATTGACTGTAAGCTGACTTTTACAATATGCTTTAAATTTAATATTTTCCTTGTCATAGGCTGTGTACATCTTTTTACAACTCTCCCCTGAACTCCAGTTACTGCAAGTGAGTTGGTCTATAGCTTCACCCTTGCTACGGCTTCAGTGCCTTCAAGTGGTCCTCCCATTCTAAGAAGAGTTGGTACAGGGATTTCCATTGAGTGTCATTATCCAAGGAATTGGTTCAGAAAAATAAATCTGGGTTTAACTGAAAGGATATACTTGTCTGTAACTATGTTGTTTAAATGTGTTCCACACACCACAGTATTAGTAGCAGTGCTCTCATGCCTGCTTGGATCCAATATGATTCTGCCCAAGCTGCTGGGCACTTGTCGTCTTTTTGAGGCTCATGATGGGTTGGTGTCACCTGTTGTGCTGTAGGTTGTATCCCTAGGGGTTTTGTCTTGTAGAGGACTGGACATCTGAAAGGTGCTCAAATCAGTACTACCTGGGTGAGGTTATAAATATTGAGGCATCAGTCATGCAGTTCAACCATGTACCCCTACATGTCCTTGTTGACAGCTGTGTGGCAACTTCTGCCGCTGACAGAAATGTGTGTGTGTGTCCCTAGCTATTCCTTCATTGAGAATGATGGGTGAGTGAGGTCCTTTTTGACCATTTGTAAACTGACTAGTTAAAGTGTAACCGAAACTCATTACATGTGTTTCACTGACTTCAAGCTAACACACTCCAGTTCCTGCTTTCTGCACTAAACTGAAGTGGATAAACTGAGGCTTCAGGTGGAAGCTTTCAAGATTCAGCAAATGAGCAGTAGCTTGGTAAGTCTTGAAGTGATGGATATGTTGAGATGTCAGAATGAAATCTGTACCCCATCTTAACAGGTCTATATTGCATACATGTTGTGGCAACAGCATCATCAGCCCTTGCTGATGCTGAAAACAAGACTTGTTCATTCTCTGGCAACAGGTATCTTATTCTGGCTGTGGATTTGTGCTGATTAAATGAGACTGCTGCTTGCTAGTTGCAGGATACAGTTGTTCACTAGATGTCTTCCCTTTTTAAAGATTTTATCCAAGTACAGCTTTCATACAAACCTTTTGTTAAATTATGTCAAAGTAGATATTCTGCTGTAGTTACACAGCTTTGTACAGCTTTAGATTTCAGCTTAGGGGCAGTTCAACATTTTCCCAAGCATTTTTTTTTTTGGGGGGGACCCAAAATATAGATATATTAAACAAAACAATGGTCAAACCTCCTTTTATAAAATAAATCAATGTATTTCCTTGATCAATACCTTTTTATACACCAGTCAAATAATAATGAAATCAATAAAAAAATTATACTTTTAAATAATTCTTTTTAATGACACCTGCTTTAATATTAATATTAAGACATTTGGTTTTAATAATAAAAATGACATTGTTTTTAATAATATTATTTTATATAAAAATATAATTCAAAATGTCTGCTTTTTTTTTTTTTTTTTTTTATTAGTCATTTGGCTTTTGGACGACCACGCTTCAGTTTGTCATCAGCTGCCTTCTGATGTTTCAGCAGCTGATACCGGGTTGGGTAGTATTCATAAATAAATCATTGCACACACAGCGGTTTTGTTTTCCGTGCTTGTCGTAAGTTATCGACCCGAAAGCTGCCATTGCTAAGTGCCCTCCCACACAGTTATCGTGACGTCACTGGGTTGAAATATACACATGCATATCACAGCACATTATAGGATATAAACAACATGGAATCTCACGCCAACAACACACACAGTTTTTTTCAGCAGAAGACAATTCATCTATTACTCTCAGAAGATGAATCAAATATTATAGTTCAAAAACATTCTCAAATATATTTCAAACTACATCTGCAAGCACATGTGCTAAATACATTTACAAATTGAGCTAAACTTATTTATCTATTCCAAGGCACAAACAAATATTAATACATATTTACAGCACAAAAACATACTATTAAATTTATAAAAGTACTGAGCATTAGGCTGCAGGTACAGGCTGGATGGCTTATGATTATTTTAGCCATTTATTCTCTGTACGTCAATGTTTGTGTTCTAACACATGTGCAGGAACCGGAGGCAGTACTAAGAAACTGTGCTATATACTCATACTCACACTTTGTTTGCCAGCTATTATTGCTTACTTATGATATCATGTTTGTTGATTGGTCAGCTCGAGCTTGCACATGCACAGTGCCCATTACACGTTAACTTCCGGTTTACTTCCTGACTGTAGTCATGCGGAACTTATCTCCGACTTTCTCTTCTATAACAGTCATTAAGTTTATTTATGAGATTGTGAATACACAATTTCTCTCCAGTGGAACTCAACTCCTGCTGTTGGGGGGGGGCTTTAACACCGGTGTTATGTCAAGCAGAGCGAATTAAACTATGTTGTTGTTCTTGTGCGTGTACCGCTCTTAGGTGGTTGGCGAATCACGCATTGAGAGTTTCAAGCATAAACGCACAAAAAAAAAAAAAATCTCAAGCACATGTATTATTTTTGATCGACATTTTTATAATATTAAAAAGCATACACTGAAATCTTATGACCTCCGCCCTAGTTTTGTATGCTTAGGAAAATGTTGAATGACCCCTTAAGTGTTTTTTTTTTTTTTTTTTTTTTTTTTTTAATGTATTTCTGAAATTTGAAGGCATAGACAGTGCTTGACAGTTTCCCAAGAAGAACTCAAATAAGGCATCGGAATCAAGATGACAGTTGCAATGTGGTGTTAAATATTGGACACAGGACTCATCACGACATCGTACACATTTGGTTCTCATCGTGTCCCATGTTTTCAGGCCATACCAAAATTTTGTTGTTCTCTGCTTGCCTCTTCTACCCACTTTTGATGTGCAGTCTGATCTCTGCCTGTTTACCACTGATGACATTTGTGCTTTTTTATATGCTTGTAGAGCTAAACAAATTTTGTCTGTGAATGCATCCAAAGTGTGTCCGGCCTCCTTCACAACCTCACCCTTTGCTTTTCAATCCGCTAATGTTTGTTTAATATCTTTCTACTTGCATAGCTAGCAGCAGTAATGTTATTTCTTTCCTTCTACTAATGGAGCTTCTTTCGGTGCTTCTCAGCCCCAATTACAGTGGTACTTCCCTTTGCGAAAGTCTCACCAAACGAAAAATGCAGGTTACGAAACGCATTTCCCTAAAATTTTTGTTTTTGGATACAAAACAAGTTTACGTTACGAAAGCGCCATCTTAAAAATTTAAACGTGCTATTCAAACATTAAAACATGACATTCAAACGTGCCATTCAAACCATGCACGAGCTGCTCTCCCATCAATGACGTTCAAACATCCCGCCCTGCTGGCTTCCCATTGGCTTGGAGGGATGACACAGCTCCCTCTTATTGGCTATCTCCCAACATCCCGTCCCGCTGGCTCCCATTGGCTAGGAGGGATGATGCAGCTCCCTCCCATTGGCTATTATGGAGCTGCAACTACCATGATTCTTTTTGTGTAAAGGACGGAGTTACTGTTGTTTCATGCTTTATTTCTTGACTCATAAACATTTGTAAGATTATAACTCTGCTAAGAAGACATGAGCAACACACACACACACACACACACACACACACACACACACACTTGTGTGATTTCCGGTGCGAATGAGAAGAAGAAACGGGCTTGAGTGATATCACAAAGGAATATGGCCAAACCCATCTACTATAGGTACGATATTGAAGCAGTAGGAGGTCTTAAAAGGTATGCATTTATAATTTTTAAAGGGATTAGGAGTAGTGTGGGAGCCTTGGAATGAATCACGCGTTTTACATGTAAAATGCGGTTCAATTTACGAAAAATGCAGGTTACGAAAAAGGCGCTGGAGTGGATTAAATTTCGAAAGTGAGGAACCACTGTACTTAAATTTGACAGGTATTAGATCTGATTTACTTCGATTGTTTTTTTTTTCCTTCTTCTTCTCAAACTTCAGTATTAACTCTGTTTCTTTCAGGTGTTTACACCTGATCATTTCATTAAAAAAATTGAATCAAAAAACATCTGATCTCTGGAAGCTTTAAGTTGCTGATGGACAGGGAACTGCAGCTGGGTTTTCATACGCACATACTTCTTGTTTACCAGTAAAGGTCAGGGTTTTTTTTCTCCTTTTTTTTGTGTGCGCTGACTTCACACTCAAGGCAAATATACAGGTCTCACACTTCACTATGTGAGCAGCAAAGAAGGTACTACATGCTGTTATGCTTAAACACGATGCTGTGCTTTTATCATATTCTGCCTCAATTTTGGATTCTCTTTGTGCCGTTTACTGTTTGTAATTGGGTTGTGCCCCAATAGTTCACATGATTAAACCCCTTTTTGCTGTGAATGCAGCCACATGTAACATCAGTCATGGAAGGGATTCTTTCTTTTTACTTGTGTCTGTTTTCTGTTAATGTAGCCTTTTCTCTATTCATTTCAAATCCTAATTAAGGTCACGACGAGGCTGGCACCCTGCCTTAGCCCCGAGTCAGCTGAGAGCATACCCTGGACAGCTCACCAGGCCACCACAAGGAACAAGCCTGCTGCTCTGTACGAAAGTCAGAAATGGTTCTTTTCCACCCCTCTCACCACAGACAGTGAAAGACATGCCTGGCCTTTGATAACCCAGTTAGCTGCTTTGAGGGCACAGCAGTGACAACTTGGTGACCCCCCCCAAGCTTCAGATCAGTAAGCCAGTGCCCTGCCACAGGCCACCACTGCCTCATTTTCTTTTCATGAATGTATCCTTGTCTTTTCTTTTTTCTTTGTAGTAATGCAGCTCGTCCTGTCCTTATTTTCCCCTTTTCTACCTAAGATCGCTTACCATTTTTCCTACCGGAGTAGCTATTTGTTTTTAATGTTCCTTCTGTCTTGCTTCTCTTTTTCTTTATTGATTGAAATAAAGCTACTGAATCCTAATTATGGTCTGGTCACCTCGACCTACTGTCAGTGAGTGCAGGGTACAACCCGAACAGCTCCTGCTTTCTATTTTTTTAAGCTAATCTTCATCTCTCCGTTGTAAATTTAGTCATTTAAAAAAAAAAAAAAAGATTGATTTTCAGGTGTTCACATCAAAATAAAACATCTCATTTGATACCCGGACAAAGGAAGTGCTACATGTTGCTTTATTCATAAATACAGTCATTTGTGTTCTCAGGTACTTAATCCTCATTAGGTTCCTGAGGAGACTGGAACCATCACCGTCAGCTCTGTGTGGTTTACACTCTGAATAGCTCACCATTCCATCACAGTGCCAACATACAACCAAGCACACGTCAAACTGCCAATCAGCGTACTATGCATGTTTTTAAGCTGTGGTATAATATCAAAGTACCAAATGCAGCCATGAGGCGGGGGTAACTAGTGTCTCTCCACCTTATGCCGGTCCCAAGCCCAGAGAAATGCAGAGGGTTGTGTCAGGAAGGGCATCCGACGTAAAACCAATGCCAAACTTTTATGATGCAAATTAGAAGTATTACCCCCATACCGGATCGGTCGAGGCCCGGGTTAACAACGACCGCCATCAGTGCTGTCAATCAACAGGGTGCTGATGGAAATTGGACTACTGTTGGTTGAAGAAGGAGAGGCGGGAGGCGTGTCCGTAGGCAGAGAGAGAAGAGGAAAGACATGAGTCTAGGACTGAGAGTGGGGACTTTGAATGTTGGAACTATGCAAAGAAAAGGTAGAGAGCTGGCTGACATGATGCAGAGGAGGAAGGTGGACATACTGTGTGTTTAGAAGACCAGGTGGAAAGGTAGCAAAGCTAAAAGCTTAGAAGCAGGGTTTAAGCTGTTTTATCATGGTGTGGATGGGAAGAGAAATGGAGTAGGAGTCATCTTGAAGGAGGGGTTTGGCAGGAATGTTCTAGAAATGAAAAGAGTGTAAGACAGAGTGATGAGTATCAAGTTGGAAATTGAAGGTGTGATACTCAATGTTGTTAGTGCTTATGTCCCACAGGCAGGAAATGAGCTAGAAGAGAAGGAGAGATTCTGGAGTGACTTAGATGAAGTGATGCAGAGTACCCCCAGAGGTGAAAGAGTGGTCATTGTTTCAGAATTCAATGGACATGTTGGTGCAGGCAACAGAGGGGACGAGGAAGTGATGGGCAGGTTTGGTATCCAGGACAGGAACACAGAAGGACAGATGTTGATAGATTTTGCAAAAAGGATGGAAATGGCTGTGGTGAATACTTTCTTCCAGAAGATACAGGAGCATTGGGTGACTTATAAAAGCGGAGGTAGGAGCACACAGGTAGACTACATCTTGTGTAGGCGATGTAATTTGAAGGTAGTCAGTGACTGCAAAATAGTAGTGGGTGAGAGTGTTGCCAAACAGCATAGGATGGTGGAATGCAGGATGACGCTGATGGCGAGGAAGGTGAAGAAGGCAAAGGCAGAGCAGAAGGCAAAGTGGTGGAAGCCTGAAAAAGGAAGAGTGTTGTGTTGTCTTCAAGGAGGAGTTGAAACTGGCTTTGGGTGGCCAGGAAGTGCTTCCAAATGACTGGACAACCACAGCAAATGTGATCAGGGACACAGGTAGGAGAGTACTTGGTGTGTCCTCTGGAAGGAAAGTAGGAAAGTAGATAAGGAGACTTGGTGGTGGAATGAGGAAGTGCAGGAGTGTGTACAAAGGAAGAGGTTAGCTAAGAAAAAGTGGGACATAGAGAGGACTGAAGAGAGTAAACAGGAGTACAGGAAGACACAGTGTAAGGCGAAAGTAGCAGTGGCTAAGGCCAAACAGAGGGCGTATGATGACTTGTATGATAGGTTAGACAGTCAAGAGGGAGAAAATGATCTATACAGGTTTACACAGCAGAGAAATAGAGATGGGAAGGACGTGCAGCAAGTTAGATTGATAAAGGAGAGCGAGGGAAATGTATTGACTGATGACAGAAGTGTGCTGGGAAGATGGAAAGAGTACTTTGAAGAGCTGATGAATGAGGAAAATGAGAGAGAAAAAAGAGTAGAAGAGGTGTCCATTGAGGAGCAGGATGTAGCAAAGATCAGTAAGGGTGAAGTGAGAAGGGTAGAGGATGAAGAATGGAAAGGCAGTTGGTCCTGATGGAGGTATGGAAGTGTCTAGGAGAGGTAGCAGTAGATTTTCTGACAAGAACATTCAACAAGGTCTTAGAGAGTGAGCAGATGCCGGAGGAGTGAAGAAGTGTGCTGGTGCCCATTTTTAAGAACAAGGGAGATGTGCAGAGTTGTGGCAGCTACAGAGGGATAATGTTGATGAGCCATACGATGAAGTTATGGGAAAGAATAGTGGAAGCTAGACCACGGGCAGAGGTCAGCATTTGTGAACAACAGTTTGGTTTCATGCCAAGAAAGAGCACCACAGATGCAATGTTTGCTTTGAGGATGTTAATAGAGAAGTACAGAGAAGGTCAGAGGGAACTGCATTGTGCCTTTGTGGATCTGGAAAAAGCATATGACAGGGTGCCGAGAGAAGAACTGTGGTATTGCATGAGGAAGTCTGTAGTGGCAGAGAAGTATGTTAGAGTGGTGCAGGACATGTATGAGAGATGTAAGACAGTGGTGAGGTGTGCTGTTGGTGTGACCGACGAATTCAAGGTGGAGGTGGGACTGCATCAAGGGTCAGCTCTGAGCCCCTTCTTGTTTGCTATGGTGATGGACAGGCTGACGGACAAGGTTAGACAAGAATATTCATGGACTATGATGTTTGCAGATGACATTGTGATCTGTAGTGAGAGGAGAGAACAAGTGCAGGAAAATCTAGAGAGGTGGAGGTATGCCCTGGAAAGGAGAGGAATTAAGGTTAGCCTCAGTAAGACAGAATACATGTGTGTGAACTACAAGAACCCAAGAGGAACGGTGAGCTTACAGGGAGCAGAGATAAAGAAGGTGGGGGATTTTAAGTACTTAGGCTCAACAATCCAGATCAGTGGGGAGTGTGGAAAAGGGGTGAAGAAGTGTGTGCAGGCAGGTTGGAATGGTTGGAGAAAAGTATCCGGTGTGATGTGTGATAGGAAGGTATCGGCAAGAATGAAAGGAAAAGCATACAAGACGGTGTTGAGGCCAAATGTTGTATGGTTTTGAAACAGTGGCGCTGAGGAAAAGGCAGGAGGCAGAGCTGGAGGTAGTGGAGATGAAAATGTTGAGGTTCTCTCTGGGAGTAATGAGGATGGATAGAATCAGAAATGAGTATATCAGTGGGACAGCCCACGTAAGATGTTTTGGAGACAAAGTCAGAGAGGCTAGATTGAGATGGTTTGGACATGTACAGAGGAGGGATAGTGAGTATATTGGCAGTAGGATGCTGTGGTTGGACTACCAGGCAGAAGGCCTTCGAGGAAGACCAAAGAAGAGATTTATGGATGTGGTGAAGGAAGACATGAAGGTCGTTGGAGTCCGAAAAGAAGATGCAGAGGACAGGGTGAGATGGAGGCGGATGATTTGCTGTGGCGACCCCTGAAGGGAGCAGCCGAAAGTAAAAGAGGTATAATATCAAAGTACCAGGATGAAACCTACCCAAGCACAGTGAGAACATACAGAAACATCCACAACTATGAATTGAATCCAGACCTTCGTTCTGTGAGGTGGACGTGTTAACCACTGCATAATCTTATGTTTATTCAGAAGAATGTATAGTATTTTCAACATAAATGCAGTTAACTGTGTATCTGACACACATGAGCGAGAGAGCATTCATAACATACTGGTCAGTTTTTAATGTCATGAAAACACAAAATGTTGTCAGGGTTAGGTTGCCGGGCAGCAGTTTGAGCAATGACGTGCAGATGTCCCTCTCCCGGATCACTTCATCCAGCTCTTCCGGGAGGCCACAGAGGCGTTCTCAGACAAGTCTAAAGACATAATCCTTGCAGCTTGTTTTACGTTGATCCTGAGTTCTCTTCCTGGTTGGGCTTCTTGTCGTATTTCTAAGGGACAGCCCCACCATCCTGCAAAGGAAGTTCATGTCAGCCGCATACATCCGTAATCTTTTTCTTTCAGCCACTATCCAAAGCTTGTGACCACAGATGAGGTTTGGAACATAGATCAACTGGTAAAGTGCTTTACCAGGATGACCGGGTACTCTTAGTCAAAAAGGTTCCCGACCCCTGTTTTAAAGTATTTGAAATTAAAACTGGGCCCACTGTAGGCCTATAGCTGTAAATTATTTTTTTTTTACAATTTTAAGAGAGAGAAGAGGAAAGGCATGAATCTAGGACTGAAAGTAAGGACTTTGAATGTTGGAACTATGGCAGGAAAAGGTAGAGAGCTGGCTGACATGATGCAGAGGAGGAAGGTGGACATACTGTGTGTTCAGGAGACCAGGCGGAAAGGTAGCAAGGCTACAAGCTTAGGAGCAGGGTTTAAGCTGTTTTTTCATGGTGTGGATGGGAAGCGAAAGCACATCAGAGAGACAGCACATGTAAGAGGTTTTGGAGACAAAGTCAGAGAGGCTAGATTGAGATGGTTTGGACATGTACAGAGGAGGGATAGTGAATATATTGGTAGTGGGATGCTGAGGTTGGAACTACCAGGCAGAAGGCCTAGAGGAAGACCAAAGAGACGATTCATGGATGTAGTGAAGCAGGACATGAAGGTAGCTGGTATAAGAGAAAATGCAAAGGATAGGGTGAGATGGAGGCAAATGATTCGCTGTGGCGACCCCTGAAGGGAAAAGCCGAAAGGAAAAGAAGAAGAGGGTTCTCTTTAAAAGTATAACCCCAAACCTGTTTGGGGGCTTTGCCCCCCTGAACCCCCCAGCAAGGGCACTGCCCCTACACCCCTGCAGGGGGCCTAGGTGGCCCCCTTGACCCCTGCCAATTTTTCCTCCTTTTCCATAAAGGCCTGTTCTCATCCCTGACACCCAGAGAGTGCATTCCACTCTTTTCTAGCCAAGAACCATAGCCTCGGACTTGGAGGTGCATTTTTAAAGTTATTTACACCTCAGATGAAAGAGTCTTCAGGTCAATGATGTACACTGCAGGAGAGTAAAGAAGAATCAGTATAATTTCAGAAAGATTGTCAGTGTTTTCTTGTTAAATTTTGTAACTGAACATAGGGGAAGAGGAAGAGATTTGACGTTTCAGTCCGGTCACGCTGGATATTAAATTAACTATGTGACTCTGTTTAATTATAAAATACATTGGGTTGTAACCAGAATAACAGGGAAATTTCTGCCTTGTATCAAATCTGATCAAAAATGCAGCCGTGAGGGGGGGGCACAAACCAGTGTCTCTCCCTCACGCCGGTCCCAAGCCCGGATAAATGCAGAGGGTTGCGTCAGGAAGGGCATCTGGCGTAAAACAAATGCCAAATAAACTATGCGAATCACAAGAAAGAATGACATACCGGATCGGTCGAGGCCCGGGTTAACAACGACCGCCATCAGTGCCGTCAACCAACAGGGTGCTGATGGAAATTGGACTACTGTTGGTCGAAGACGTCGAAGAAGGAGAGGCGGGAGGCGTGTCCGTTGCCAGAGAGAGAAGAGGAAAGGCATGAGTCTAGGACTGAAAGTAGGGACTTTGAATATTGGAACTATGACAGGAAAAGGTAGAGAGCTGGCTGACATGATGCAGAGGAGGAAGGTGGACATACTGTGTGTTCAGGAGACCAGTGGAAAGGTCGCAAGGCTAGAAGCATAGGAGCAGGGTTTAAGCTGTTTTATCACGGTGTGGATGGGAAGAGAAATGGAGTCGGAGTCATCTTGAAAGAGGAGTTTGCCAGGAATGTCCTAGAAGTGAAAAGAGTGTCAGACAGAGTGATGAGTCTCAAGTTAGAAATTAAAGGTGTGATGGTCAATGTTGTTAGTGCTTATGCTCCACAGACAGGATGTGAGCGAGAAGAGAAGGAGAGATTCTGGAGGGAGTTAGATGAAGTGATGCAGAGTACTTAAGGAATTAAGGTTAGCCTCAGTAAGACAGAATACATGTGCATGAATGCCAAGGACCAAAGAGGAACGGTGAGATTACAGGGAGCAGAGATAAGAAAGGTGGAGGATTTTAAGTACTTAGGCTCAACAATCCAGAGCAATGGAGAGTGTGGAAAAGAGGTGAAGAAGCGTGTGCAGGCAGGTTGGAATGGTTGGAGAAAAGTGTCCGGTGTGATGTGTGATAGGAGGGTATCGGCAAAAATGAAAGGAAAAGTGTACAAGACGGTGTTGAGGCCAACGATGCTGTATGGGTTAGAAACAGTGGCCCTGGGGAAAAGACAGGAGGCAGAGTTGGAGGTAGCAGAGATGAAAATGTTGAGGTTCTCTTTGGGAGTAACGAGGATGGATAGGATTAAGAATGAGCACGTCAGAGGGACAGCACATGTAAGACGTTTTGGAGACAAAGTCAGAGAGGCTAGATTGAGATGGTTTGGACATGTACAGAGGAGGGATAGTGAGTATATTGGTAATAGGATGCTGAGGCTGGAACTACCAGGCAAAAGGCCTAGAGGAAGACCAAAGAGACGATTCATGGATGTGGTAAAGGAGGACATGAAGGTCGTTGGTGTAAGAGAAGAAGATGCAAAGGATAGGGTGAGATGGAGGCAGATGATTCGCTGTGGCGACCCCTGAAGGGAAAAGCCGAAAGGAAAAGAAGAAAAGAAGATCAAATCTGATCAAAACCACAAAATGATCTGTTGTCCTGGTTACAGAACTGACTCTATTGAATCCTACTTGGGGCAGGCATGAGCATGTAGTTCCACATAAGGATGTGGGGTTCTGCATGAGGAGAAAGGTTGTACATGAGCGGAGACTCACGCATAAGGAGGTGAAAGGGGGTTACACATAAGAAAGAGGGGGAGAGGGATTCTGGATGAGTAGGTAGGGTTACCCATGAGGGAAAGGCTACCTAAAATACTCATGATGTTAGGGGCATGTATATAAATGTGAGTGTGTAAACGATGTACATAATTAGATTCAGAGTGTGCTGTAACTAGTGTCACGTGGTATAACTCAGCTGTAAGGGGGTCTGGAAACTTCGAGATGGACCTGGTTGCACATGTGCCCTGGTGGCGGGTCAGGTGATTCAGAAACTTCGAGAATGGAGCTTTCCAAAACTTTGGGGAGGTTATATTAAGGACCTGGTGCCGACTAGCTCCAGCCTCTTCCCATCTCGTGCAGTGTCTTTGGCGCGCAGATCCTCTAAGGAAACTCATCACGGTGGGTCCTCTCATCCAAGGCAGATCATGGAATGCGTTTCGACAAAGTTTCATCATTCAGGACTTCATCGCCAAAGTCCATGTTCACCCACAGCCAACGTGAGGATGTTCGTGATTTGTTTCCATAGACACGTGGGATTCCAAGCCTTTCCCCGCCAGTGCACTTGCTGCTTCTAACTTTACCATGCTGCAGGTGCTTAGTGACTATGGGACCCTTTGTTTAATTTGTATTTTGTTTAGCATTAAGCTGTAAGTATTATTTTTGCCTTGCCTTGTTTATATAATTAAATTGTATATAGTTTATGTCGTTGTCTGCCGCGCTTTACTGGTTTCAAGGGGCAATTTACATCTTTTAAATTCCACATGTAACAAAATTGGGGTCTCGTCTGATAGAATCCATTTGGCATACATAACAATGACTACACTATTGCTGTTTCCTACTGTATCTCACGCACACAAACACATGTTCTCCTATTGAAATCTCCTCCAGCTTAGAACAGGTGCTGAGAAAGATTTTATAAAAATGCTGAGATTCAAAAACACTCATTTATCACACAAATCCACTTTCGTGCATCATGAAGCCCTGAACTTAATGACTTTTAAAATTTATTGAAAAGAAACTGTATAGAGTCTACATCTGAAAAATAATAATAATAATAATAATAATAATAATAATAATACCATGTAAAATAATCATATCAGCCATTTTTCAAGATTACCATCAGTCTATTTCACTGGTTATTCCACAATCTCAAGACTCAAAGGCTGGTCTTCACATGGATGAACAGTAGGAGGTTTGTAGGAATACTTTTGATTTGTAGCCTAAAATGGAAGGAAATGCAATTTTACACATAAAGACATCAGACCTTTAGTTTAATTCCATTTTAATTCAACTCACACCTGCTTGGCTTACCTGGGAGGACTGCATGTGTGTGATGTTTGTTACTATGGTAACAGTCAATGTCCATAAAGATCACCCAAGACATTTGTGAGGTGAGACTGAAGTAAATGTCACATAAATTCTGATCTGCCTGTTCATTCCGACGCATCAGATCAGTATCAGTTCAGTAGCCAAAAGAAAAGAAAAGGTTTGTAGAAAAGTCAGATCCAGCACTCTTAAGCCTTCTGAAGAAAATTATTAGGATTAGGTTTAGGTCCGTTTTAAACCCGGGCACTGGGTACGTCAATACCAGTGTATAACTTTCTATGAGGGAGAAGAACAGTGTCAAAGTGGTTTGCATGCCCACCTCACAGTAAGTCCAAAGTTTGAATCGTGGTCCTGGAGAGGGTGGTACTGTCTGCAGTTTGCATGTCCTTCCTGTGCTTGGCTGGGTTTTCTTCACTGACTCCAGTTTCCTCCCACAGTATAAAGACATGCTCACTGAGCTAATTGATTGTTACCTATTATCTCTAGCTATGAGTGTGAATGGCTGTGGACATGTCACCCTGCTAGTGACTAGTAAGTGGTGCCAGGGTGTGACCCTCCTTTATTCAGAGTTGGTTGAGATGGGATCCAGCCACCCCATTAGCCTGTTCAAGGTTACATGATACGATAATGAATGACTAATAATGTAACGTGTGCAATTGTTTGTAGACGTCAGCTGTTTCCTTGACAACAATTACGAGTTGACAGCCAATCAGAGACAACTTCTTTTCATTTTGACCATTCTCTTTCAAGGGGTCACCACAGCGAATCATCTAATGTTGGATGCCAACCAATCAGAGACAACCTCATTTACATATTGTGAGTGTTTATTCATTCATTCAAAATTAAATTTTAAAAATCAAAACCTCTGATTTAAAAAAAATGAAAAAAAAAAAAAACAAACCAAAAAACTCTTGACCAATATCAAACCTCCGTTTTATTTTTAAAATCTCAGAAAAAGCTGTAGTGTGGCAGTTATGTTCATATCTTTATTTATTCATAGGAATAACATTCACGAAATGTATCAGTCTGGTTTTAAGTCTCATCCTAGCACAGAGACAGCACTCATTAAGGTGGTAAATGACCTACTGGTGGCCTCCGACCACGGCTGTGTCTCGCTGCTTGTGTTACTTGACCTTATTCTAGCCTTTAGCACTATTGATCACATGATTCTCATTGACAGATTGGGCTGCTTAAAAAAGTCTAAGTCAGTCAGTAATGTAAATCACAGGGCCAAAAATCACTCCTGATATACCTCAACAACCCACCACAGAAAAATTATTGGTCATTGGACGATGCAGTTTTTTTATGTGGATCCTCAATTTTCTATCGAAAATATATTGAATTCTAGTTTGCAAAATGTCATTTTTCAAATTCGGTCACTGGGTGCGATAGTTTTCATTAGCCTTTCTCATATAAAACAAAGTGAAAGTTGGATTAACAAACTTAGCATATCACAGAAATTGATTCTAAAGCACCTCTTGGATCTCTCCTCTTCCTCATAAAACCTTTATCGCTCTAGAGATACAAATTTAACAGCTTAACGATTCCAAGAAACAAATATCAATAAGTACATAAGTATAATGAAACTGGCCTCATAGTGCAATGTAAAGTTTATAAAAAGTGTGAAACACGATGGATTTTGGAATTACAAAATCTACCCCTGCAGTAAATGAGAGGCACATCACCCCACCCGAGTTTGGAAAGTCATATTATTTTCTGTTGCACCTCCCCTAGGAGGAGGAAAACATTTTGCCCCCCATATAAATAGTGCTATTTGTCTAAAAATTGTTATAAGTAATCCTCTGCATAACACTGTGTCCTTATTAACATAATAAATTCTGATGATCACTATGGAATACAAAAAGGGAAGAAATATAGATAAACTTCCAACAAAGATTTTGTTAAGAACAACTTTATTAACAATGTTTTAGTCAATAAACAAAAAGATTTAAAGTGCAGCAATTTGCCTGAAATAAAAGAAAGTATCCTTATTTAAACTGTAAACATTTTTGACAACAATTTGAACCATTTGATACTGAAAAATAAAATTAAATAAAGTCAATACATAATAAATTCAAATTGATCAGCAACATTAACTCAGGAGCACAATTTATATAATACTTTAACCTACAAAACAAAAATGAATAAAACAATTTGTATTATTATTATTATTATTATTATTATTGTCAAAATGATTAAGTCCAGATTAATGGCTATAATGAGCACGTTTTGCAGTGCACAGCTTTTTGAAGCCGGGTTTAAAGCCCGATACTGAACTCTCAGCTCCTACTCAATGCTGAACTGGGACCTGCACTTATTTCCGCAGCAGTGACGTCATCCAGCATGACAGAGATCGTGTATGCTGCAGGTAGGATCAGTTCCTCTGCTCTGCTCTGGGGTTTTCTGTACTGAGCAGTTTGGTACTCCACCTTATCTGATGCTAACAGAGCTTGCTGGTTTGCTGGAATATCTTTCACAAAGCGGGATGGTTGTTGACAATTCTCTGCACATTTTCTCTGAAATGTCTCACGCGGCTCATCACGTGATTGGGGTGTGGTGTCTTTAAGTGAGACCTGAATTTATTTGGGTTCATGCTGTCCGCTGCCAATGTTTTCAGACACAGTAAACACAGCGGTCTTTCCTCATTTCTCACCGCAGCACAGTGAAGCCGAGTGCTACATCCGCTTCATCATACCTCCTCCATTTAGCTTCTGGGAGACTTTTGTTTCTCTCACTGTCTCCGTCTCTCTCCGCCTGTTCTTGTTAAAAATTTCCATGGTGGGTTTATAAACTTCACTTCTTATTTTACCTCTGGACACACTCTGACAATGAAGAATCCAGTACCACCTGCTGGAGTGGATGTAGAATTACACTTTATCCTAATATGATAAACAAGCATGTTCTCTGGAGTCACACGCATGCCCCCCCTCTTGCATCACACCGCACACCCCCCCCCCCATGGGGGTGCGCCCCACAATTTGGGAACCACTGTACTAGAGGGAGACGCTCTATTACAACTATGCCATGTTATAATGAAACTTGCAGTCTTGAAGCCTTTTCCTTAAAGCATGATATGAATAAAAACTTTTAAAGTGAAAAAAAGATTATAAATTTATCACACTAATATTCACAATAAATACATTTATATAGCATTTTGCTAAACTAATCGCCAGTGAAATCATCAGATGATGATGAGCTGATAGTCTTTTAAATGAGAAATGTTCAGTTCAGTTCATTTTCTGTAACCGCTTAATCCTAATTAGGGTCATGGGGAGGCTGGCGCCCATCCAGCCAACTCCGGGCGAGGGCAGACAACACCCTGGACAGCTCGCCAGGCCATCGCAGGGCAGAAACAGGCTGATGACTTTGCAACCTACTCTTGTCGAAAAGTCAGCAATGCTTCTTTTACATGCCTCACACCATCGACAGTGAGAGACATGGCCGGCTTTTGATCACCCAGTTAGCTGCACTGGGGGACATGAGAAATAAAAAAATGTAAATTTTGGGTACATACTATTATGAGAATAATGCGATAACATGGTGAGAACACAGCACAGTCATAAAGTTAACCAAATTCTTTAACATGGAATGAATCATGCTAAAAATGTTTATAAAACATCCACTTGGCGGAGACATTTCATTATAACTATGTCAGGTTACAATGGAAACTGCAGTTTTATTAAATGTTATTTTATTTATTTATGGGGAGGGGTTTAAATCAATGCACCATCATCTTTGTGTACATGGTGAAGTCATCATTTATTTATTTATTTATTTCGATAGATCGTTGATCTGTGTCCACCAAACTAAGTATCACAGAGTAAGGGTTAAAGGCACTGGGAATTATTTCTTCTTCTTTCGTAGCCCATATTCAATTTCATAGCCCATATGCATTTTACATTTTGTGGCGTCATTACACGCTTTTATAAAATAAACAGTGTGGATTTTTTAGATGATTAAGTTAAAGTAAAGCCAGGCATGTTTAAATTTATTCATTCATTCATTTTCTGAACCATTTAATCCTAGTTAGGGTCGCAGGAAGTTTGGAGCCCATAGCAGCCAACTCCAGGCGAGGGCAAAGTACACCCCGGACAGCTCGCCAGGCCATTGCAGGGCAGAAACACGCTGACGGCTATGCAGCTACTCGTGTCGAAAGTCAGCAATGGTTCTTTTACTGCTTCCCCACAGATAATGAGAGACATGGCTGGCCTTTGATAACCCAGTTATCTGCACTGGGGGGACAGCAGTGACAACCGTGGACAGTGGGGCTTGAATCCCTGACCTTTTGATCAGAAATACAGCACCTTATCACCATTAACCGTTGTTTAAATTTAAACTTCAGTAACATAAGAGAATTATTTCTTAATCCAAGTGCAGGGAGAGAGGAGGATGCATTCCAGTCTGAAGTAACAAATAAACAACAGTGTCCATAAATGCTTCCTTGTTTGGTTGAATAAAGAGTTGATCCATATTGAAACACAGCCCAGATCATAGCTCAAAATCCCTGATTGCGCAAACAGGTCACTACTATTATCCATTCAACACATTTAATCCATGTTTTCCAGATACTCACCAGGAGCATCCGGGACTCCTTTAGCTATAATCGAAGGTGCTAGTGCCAAACATTTCCCTGAGGGGTCACCATAATTACTTGTCAGGATTAGTATGTGGGCAGTGGAGGCCTGGTGGTGAAGGTGCTGATCCGAAGGTTGGGGATTCAAGCCCCACTCGCAACTGGCTGTCACTGTCCACCCCCAGTACAGCTAACTGGGTTATCAAAGGCTGGCCATGTCTCTCACGGTCTATGGTGAGAGGTTCGTGTAAAGAAGCATTGCTGACTTGCGACAAGAGGAGCTGCAAAGCCATCATCATGTTTCTGTCCTGCGATGGTCTGCCGAGCCGTCCACGGTGTACTGTGCCCTCGCCCGGAGTTGGCTGGGATGTCAAGCGATTACAGAAAATGATAATGATGATTAGTATGCTACAAATTAAACAAGATACAGTAGGCCCCCGACATTCATGGGGAGTTGGTTCCGAGCCCTCCCGCGAATCGAGATAATCCGCGAGTTCTGTACCCGGAAATAAAGCCCCATGTATTACGTCACATGCGCGAATGAGCAGCTGTAAGTAAAATACTATGTATCTATTACATGCACTAAAATATGCTTCTTAAACACATTCTACAGACAGTCTTACTCATTAATACAGTATTAATGTAGTAAAATATAGTCATGATTAAGAAAAACTTTTCAATTTTGTACTGTGATATTTAGTAAAAACATATATAAACATTATACAGCATATACTGTTGTAAAGCATTCATTTTATATAAGTCTTTTTCAATTATTATTCCAGTACAGTACCTAAGTTAATTCTGAGAATGTTTGTGCATGAGATTTTATGTTCTGTAGCATGTTTAACAAATGATACCAAAAGGATAAACTTTATTACGCTTCATGTACTTTTACATTGAACTTGGAGTGACGTCTTGAGGTGATGGCTCCAAGATGGCGCTGCCTAGATGGCAACATCACGGAGTTCTCAGAGTCAAATTCTTTGTTGGTTTTAATTCGTTTTATTTGTTTGTTCATGTATGGTCGTCTATGATCGGTTGATCCTACTACAGCTATGAGCAGCTTCAGCTTCGGGCAACTAAGCATGCAACAACTTCTATCTTATATTTATTCTATGCTATGGGAGCTCCATGCTAGCGGTTACCGGCTAAGCCCAGGCGGAGTTCTCAGAGGCTTGGTTAGCACTTCCGGCCATACTGCTTGAAAATGTTCAGTCCCTGCAAAACAAGATGGACGAGCTTCATGCTCAAATTGCAGCGCAGAGGGATCCACAGCACTGTGTTTCTGTGAAACATGGCTCGAGGAGCGTACACCCGATAAGGCGATTATACCAGCCGGCTACACGGCCTTCATCCCCTGCTATCCCAAGTGCGGGCGTCGTCGTTCGGCCTCTTCCCACCTGGGCTTTTTGTCCGCTGGGGTGCAGCTCGCAGTGAGCTGCCTACCATAGCATATTAGTTCTGCTAGCCGCATCCTGGCTAACAAGCCCAGTTGAGTATGCTTGGTTATACACGCCCGAAGATACTCCAATCTTATAGCTGTATAGTGCAAAACATGAACAAACAAAACAACAAATAAAACAAATTAAAACGAACCATAGCATGCTAGCTCTGCTAATAGCATGCTAGCTCTGCTAATAGCATGCTAGCTCTGCTAATAGCATGCTAGCTCTGCTTAGTAATACACGCCCGAAGATACTCCGACTTTATAGCTGCACCGGTCATAGACGAGCATAGTACAAACCATGAACAAACGAAACAACAAATTAAAATAAACAAAAAATCAATTTGACTCTGAGAACTCCACGACGTCACCCTCTGCGCAGCACCATCTTGGCGACGTCTCTCCAACTTCAATGTAAAAGGACATGAAGAGTACTGTAATAAAGTTTATCCTTTTGGTATCATTTGTTAAACATGCTACAGAACATAAAATCTCACGCATAAACATGAACTTTAGGTACTGTACTGGAATAATTGAAAAAGATTTTAATACAACAGTTCAGGGAAAGGAGAAAGTCTTATTTCTTCAGAAGAGACATCCAGCGTTTTCTATCGCATAGCCAGAGAGTGGGATCATAGAGCTTAACTGGTAATTAAAACACACATAAAGAGGCTCATTGACAACTTCTGCGCGAATGAGGAAAAAGGGGCAGGACATCAGCTCAATCAATCAGGAGAAAGGAGGGCTGCCATTGGCTGAATTTGAATCACGTGCCGGTTGCTCGGCAGTCAGTGAATACTCAAACCGTGGGTGCAGAACCGCGAATAGTCCAGGGCCTACTGTACTTCCTGTTTCATCATGTAATGTTTTCTTTAATGCTAAACATATGCAGGAAGCCTAATAGAACGTGTTAGTATCATGCACCACTTCCTAGTTTGATTGGATAAACAAAAAAACTGGTCCATCCCCTACTGCATTTCTACAAAAATGTAAAAAGTTTGAGACCATAATGGTGCATCTGAGGCTACTTTACAATGGCAGAACCTGCCAGAGATAGGCAAGGGAGTCTTGCATGAGAAAAAGAGACAGAGAGACATGGGGACTGACTCCTCAGTTGAGCACCTATCACATTGGACATACCACAACGACTCCACATGATACTTACCCTGAGCTTAGTCTGAGCAAATGATGAAAGCAACCGGTTACATGTTCTTGAAACAATCCTGAAATGTCATGGGTTTTAGCACCCTGTGACGTCCCAGAAGGAGAAGGCGTCGCAGTTATTTAAAGAATGATTTGCAGTACAAGTCTGTTTATATTTCAATTTTTGGGACAGTTAGCATATATGAACCGATTCGGACAATTAACATTCACTCTGCAGTTCAATCTCAGAATGAAATATCTTTTGTTAATCAAAAACGTTTTTGTGAAAATTGTGTAGGTTTCATTTTCTGGCTGAATTGCTGCTTGAAGCATCGCCGGAGCATCTGTTCAGCAAGACGCTGTCTGTCTGTCCTCATCACAGCATGTTTATTCCCTTATCTTTTCCTTAGCAGATGCTTTCGTGTACTTTATGGGTGGCCCAAAGACATTCATTTGCTTTTGTGAGTTTGTTCTTTTTTGGTACATTTTCATACTGAGTGTCTCTCTCTCTCTCTCTCTCTCTCTCTCTCACACACACACACACACACACACACACACACACACACACACACACACACACACACACACACACACACACACACAAGTCAGGCTTCAAGATGACAAGGTGCCTTTGTGATTCTAGAGAGAAAGAGATAAAATGAGAGCTGAATGGACTGATAAAGCTCAAAAACGACTGTAACACACACTGATATGACACCCGTGCACACAATCCCTGCTCCTGGTTACTGAATGGGAGCTCTGTGAGGCTGGTCATTGGTCAGTCCTTTATGTAAATAATCCAGAACGGAAAGCCTATTATGACATCATAAATTGGCAGTTACAATTCAAATTTTAAATCCTCCAACAGTCCATCACACACACACACACACACACACACACACACACACACACACACACACACACACACACACACGCGAAGGAACAGCTGGCTCTAATTTACCCCTCCAGCTTTATTTACTCTGAAATGAAACAGCTTTTGATCACTGAAAAATTGTCCACATCATTTGGGCATCAGAGAGAAAGAATTAGAAAATTAGTTCTGAAAAATAATCTCTGTTTGAAAAGATGAATTTATGGAGTCAATAAATGTTCAGCGGTGATAAATCACTAATCCATCACTCTGTAATCACATTCCTGGGCTGTTTCTGTTCAGCTCGCATCCATTTATTTACATTTCAATAGAAATACATGAATTCTGGTGGTTACATTACTGAACTGAGGGGAAGTGCCATGCCACTTACTTACTGTGGTGAGAGGCATATAAAAGAACTATTGCGTTGCTGTCAGTGTGTTTCTACCCTGAAATGGCCTCATGAACTGTCCAAGGTCTACTCTGAAACCTAGCCCAGGAGTATGGTGTATTGGGCCTGTCGCTCTGGGCCATTCAGGCTCTGTATCACCGGAGCCAGAGCTTGGACCGCATTGGTAATAACAGGTCAAATTCATTTCTGGTGATGGTTCTAGTCCACCACAGATGTCCTTTATCACCGATTCTGTGAATAATTTTTATGGATATAATTTACAGGTGCAGCCTCGGTGTTGAGGGGTTCTGGTTTAATGGTCATGGGATCTGGTGTCTTGTTTTTGCAGATGATGTTGTCCTTTTGGCTTCATCAATTTGCGACCGTCAGCTCTCATCAGAGCGATTTGCAGCCAAGTGGTCGGTATGAGAATCAGAAATTCAATGGTTCTCAGCCAGAAAGGGGTGAAATAGATCTCAAGATCTTGTTCACAAGTGAGTGAAGGATGGAGCCAGCAATCAATAGGTAGAATGCTGCAGCCTCTGCTGTAAAGTGGAGATTGTACTGGTCCGTCGTGGTAAAGAGGGAGCTGAGCCGCAAGGCAAAGCTCTTTCTTTACCAGTCGATCTACGTTCCAACCCTCACCTATGGTCACTAGTTTTGCATAGTAACCAAAAGAATAAGATCACGGACACAAGCGGCTGAAATGAGCTTCCCTCACAGGGTGACGGGGCTGTCCCTTCGAGATAAAGTGAGAAGCTTAGCCATCTGGGAGCAGCTAGAACCGCCGATCCCCCGCATTGGGAAGAGCCAGTTGAGGTGGCTTGGGCATCTAGATAGAATGCCCTCTGAACACTTCCCTGGTGTGGTGTTACGAGCATGTCTAACCAGAAAGAGACCCCGGGGCCAACCTAAAACACACTGGAAGGACTATGTCTCTTGGCTGCTCTAGGAACGCCTCGGTGTCCCCACAGACGAGCTGAAGGAAGTGGCTGAGGAGAGGGATGTTTGGAGCTTACTGCTTAGGCTGCTGCCAACGCAACCGAACCCCAAAATAAGTGGAAGAAGAAGAAGTAGCTAATGATGATGATGATGAAGATGACAGACAGAAAGAGCAGATGTACAGACAATCAGTGAAACAGATATTCAGACAGACACATAGAGAGAGACAGAGAAACTGATAGGCAATCAAAAAAGAATAAAAATACAGTCAGCCGTCTACTTACAAAGTTAATCCTTTCCAGTGCCTTTTTCGTAACCTGGAGTTTTTGTAAGTAGAGGAGCATTTTACATGTAAAACGCGTGAGTCGTTCCGAGGCTCCCAAGACTACCCTGTAAACCCTTTAAAAATGATGAAAGTATGCCAATTTTGTAAGAAATATGTATGAAATATGTATTAAAAGTAAAAGACAGTTATTTACCTTTTTTACTTTTTTTAAATCTCTCAAACCACCCATGCGACACTTTAAAGTCCGGGGGTTGCAGGTCTGAAGAACCCTCACCCCCACTCCCACCCTCCTTCACGAGGCCCTTAAATATGGCGGTTGCTTTTGCCGAAATAATCACCCCAGTCACTGTATCTCCGCTTTTAATGCCTCCTTCTGCTTCAATATCATTCCGAAATAATCACCTCCATCACTGTATCTCCGCTTTTAAGGTCTGCTTCTGCTTCAATATCGTCCCGATTGTAGAGGGCTTTCAGCCATACTCCTTTGTGATTTCGCTCAATCACATCCCACTTTCATATTTTTTATTATCTCCTGCTTCATTTCGATTGATAACGGAGCCCGCTTCTTCTTTTCGGTGTCACCAGGAATCATTTTCTTGGGGTCCATGATGGATAACAAAATATAATGCTGCAATGATCACTCTCAAAAAAACTCACGAGCCAACAGTCCTGTTCAACTCTCCTTCACGCGTGTGACAAACAGGAAGCATGGGTACAGGAAGTACGGGTACAGTTCAGCTCCCTCCTGGCCAATGTGAGACCAGCAGGGCGGAATGTTGGGAGACAGCCAATGAGAGAGCATTGTTTGAATGGCGCGTTTGAATTTTTGAATGGCATTTGGTGCTTTTCGAAAGAAGAGGTTGTTTTGTATACAGAGGGCGAAAATTTTGGAAAATATTTTTCATAACCTACATTTTTTGTATTCAGAGGTTTTCGTAAGTAGAGGGCTAACTGTATGTATATATATATATATATATATATATATATATATATATATATATATATACAGAGAGAGAGAGAAAGAGAGAGAGATTTGCCCTGAAACACTGGAGTGGGGAGGGTCCAGTGGGTGGTCAAGGATCAGATGGAGAAAATGTCAGTGCTGTCAGTATGGGGTGTGAATTTTTATTGTTCCTCAAGGTAAGCTACATCTCCATCATTCCAATAAATAAATCACTACACAATTCTATATGATCCCTTTCTTTAAATATTACACACACACACACACACACACACACACACACACACACACACACACACACACACAGCACTGACAGGAAGTAATGTGCTTGTCTCAGAAGTCCATGTGCTTTATCTCTGCCCTCCCACTTCACTTATTACTGAATCAGATTTTCCATCAGTCCTTCTCATTCTCACTCTCTCATGCTTCCTCCTCTCCTTCCTTCACACGATCAGCTCATTTCTCTTCCATCCATCATTTAGCTCCTTTACGTGATTTTCCACTGCCATGGCAACCGCATCAGCAGCCAGCATGACACCTAAAGCGCTTTCTTACTTCCAGATTCTCAATAGTTTGTCTAGTGGAGGTGCAGCAAGAGAGAGAGAGAGAGAGAGAGAGAGAGAGAGAGAGAGAGAGAGAGAGAGAGAGAGACTCAGTGAGGAGAGATATTGGAAAAGACAGAGGGAGAGACAGAGAGGAAAATTGGAGAGGAAAGGTGACGCATAATGAAAAGTCGACTCAGCTGTGCAGTTTTACTGAGCTGAATATTATTCCTTTAACTCTGAGCTGAATGGCCATCTGATCCACTTGCCCACTTCCTGTTTAAATAATGCACCTCACCTACAATTTATTATCCTCCGGACAGGAAACCAATCAGACTGCACCATTCCTGTGTAGTATATGTTAATGTAAATTATTTTATTTGTAGTGCCAACAGACTTCAATGGACATGTTGGTGCAGACAACAGAGGGGACGAGGAAGTGATGGGCAGGTTTGGTATCCAGGACAGGAACACAGAAGGACAGATGTTGGTAGATTTTGCAAAAAGGATGGACATGGCTGTGGTGAATACTTTCTTCCAGAAGAAACAGGAGCATAGGATGACTTATAAAAGCAGAGGTAGGTGCACACAGGTAATCTTGTGTAGATGATGTAATTTGAAGGAAGTCAGTGACTGCAAAGAAGTAATTGGTGAGAGTGTTGCCAAACAGCATAGGATGGTGGTGTGCAGGATTATGCTGATGGTGAAGAAGGTGAAGAAGGCAAAGGCAGAGCAGAAGACAAAGTGGTGGAAGCTGAAAAAGGAAGAGTGTCGGGGTGTCTTCAAGGAGGAGTTGAAACAGGCTTTGGGATGTCAGGAAGTGCTCCCAGATGACTGGACAACTACACCTAATGTGATCAGGGAGAAAGATAGGAGAGCTCTTGGTGTATCCTCTGGAAGGACAGTGAGCTAATAAGAAGTGGGACATAGAGAGGACCGAAGAGAGTTAACAGGATTACATTGAGACACAGCACAAGGCGGAGGTAGCTGTGTTGAAGGCCAAACAGGGGCGTATGATGACTTGTATGATAGGTTGGACAGTAAGGAGGGATAAAATGATTTATACAAGTTGGCAAAGCAGAGAAATAGAGATGGGAAGGACGTGCAGCAAGTTAGAGTGATTAAGGAGAGAGTGGGAAATGTATTGACTGATGACAGAAGTGTGCTGGGAAGATGAAAAGAGTACTTTGAAGAGCTGATGAATGAGGAAAACGAGAGAGAAAAAAGAGTAGAAGAGGTGACTGTTGAGGATCATGAAGTAGCAAACATTAGGAAGGGTGAAGTGAGGAGGGCACTGAAGAGGATGAAGAGTGGAAAGGCAGTTGGTCCTGATGACATACTGGTTGAGATATGGAAGTGTCTAGGAGAGGTAGGTCTTCGAGAGTGAGCAGATGCCGGAGGAATGGAGGAAAAGTGTGCTGGTGCCCATTTTTAAGAACAAGGGAGATGTGCAGAGTTGTGGCAACTACAGAGGGATAAAGTTGATGGGCCATACGATGAAGTTATGGGAAAGAATAGTGGAAGCTCGACTAAGAGCAGACGTCAGCATTTGTGAACACCAGTTTGGTTTCATGCCAAGAAAGAGCACCACAGATGCAGTGTCTGCTTTGAGGATGTTAATAGAGAAGTACAGAGAAGGTCAGAGGGAGCTGCATTGTGCCTTTGTGGATCTGGAGAAAGCATATGACAGGGTGACGAGAGAATAATTGTGGTATTGCATGAAGAAGTCTGGAGTGGCAGAGAAGTATGTTGAAGTGGTGCAGGGCATGTATGAGAGATGTAAGACAGTGGTGAGGTGTGCTGTCGGCATGACAGAAGAGTTCAAGGTGGAAGTGGGACTGCATCAAGGGTCAGCTCTGAGCCCCTTCTTGTTTGCTATGGTGATGGACAGGCGAACAGACGGGGGAGACAAGGTAACTCATGGATTATGATGTTTACTAATGACATTGTGGTCTGTAGTGAGAGCAGAGAACAAGAGCAGCAAAATCTAGAGAGGTGAAGGTATGCCCTGGAAAGGAGAGGAATGCAGGTAAGCTTCAGTAAGACAGAATACATATGTGTGAAAGACAAGGACCCAACAGGAACGGTGAGGTTACAGGGAACAGAGATAAAGAAGGTACTTAGGCTCAACAATCCAGAGCAATGGAGAGTGTGGAAAAGAGGTGAAGAAGCGTGTGCAGGCAGGTTGGAATGGTTGGAGAAAAGTGTCCGGTGTGATGTGTGATAAGAAGGTATTGGCAAGAATGAAAGGAAAAGTGTACAGGAAGGTGTTAAGACCAGCAATGTTGTCTGGTTTAGAAACAGTGGCCTTGGGGAAAAGACAGGAGGTGGAGCTGGAGGTAGCAGAGATGAAAATGTTGAGATTCTCTTTGGGAGTAACGAGGATGGATAGGATCAGGAATGAGCACATCAGAGGGACAGCACATATAAGAGGTTTTGGAAACAAAGTCAGAGAGGCTAGATTGAGATGGTTTGGACATGTAAAGAAGAGGGATAATGAGTATATTGGTAGTATGATGTTGAGGTTGGAACTACCAGGCAGAAGGCCCAGAGAAAGACCAAAGAGAAGATTTATGGATGTGGTGAAGGAGGACATGAAGGTAGTTGGAGTAAGAGTAGAAGAAGCAGAGGATAGGGTGAGATGGAGGCAGATGATTCGCTCGTGATGAATAAGATCGTTTCTACAAGTGGCTGAAATGAGATTCCTTTGCAGAGTTGCAGTGTTTCAGGGTTCACCTTCAGAGATAGAGCAATCCAGTGGAAGATGATGATAAATAAGATTTTCCCAGAATTCTGTCACCATTTTCTTGGTTATCTGTTGAAATGACAAAGACCGCATATTCACGTCTTCATTTCTTGTCTTGATTTGTGGACCTTCTGATAGCTGATGAGTCCTAGCTTGGAATGGCATATATGACCACACACATCACAGGATAGTCCTGATCTAACTGCGTTATATCTTCTCGTTTTATGCAGTTGGCATTTTTCTTGAGCAGCCTGGATACGCTCGTCTTCAAATTGCCTGATGCCCTTGTGACTGATGGATCTCCAGTTCTTCTGATTCTCTGTTAGGACCTCCCATTGGTTGTCATCTATGTGGCACATCTTCAAGCTGGCCTTGAGTGTATCTTCATACCGTTTGTATTGACTGCCATGCCTGCATTGTCCAGTTTTGAGCTGTCCATAGCAGATTGCCTTTGGCACTCTGTTGTCAGACATACGGACTAGGTGCCCTGCCATCTGAGTTGTGATTTTATCAGAAAGGATTCTATTCCCGGAATTCCTGCCCTATGCAAAACTCCAGTATTTGGAATTTTGTCCTGCCAGCGGATACCTAAGATTTTGCGGATGCAGCTGAGATGGAAATGATCAACTTTCTTTACATGGTGTCTGTAGGTGGTCCATGTTTCACAGGCATAGAGGAGTGTGGGTATAATGACTGCTCTATATGCCTGAAGTTTGGTCTGAACTTTTATACCCCCTCTTATCCCACACCTTTCCTCTGAGGCGCCCAAAAGCACTACTTGCTTTGGCAATGCGATGGGTCACTTCATCATCCAGGGAGACTAATTGAGACAGGATGCTTCCCAGATATGTGAATCTGTCAACCACATTTAGGCTTGTGTCTTTGATGGTGATGGTGGGCTCGACATAAACTTTCTGAGGAGCTGGCTGATACATCACTTCAGTCTTCTTAAGGCTTATAGTGAGGCCAAATTTTCTACATGCTGAAGAGAAATGGTTCATTATCAGCTGGAGGTCTTCTTCTGAGTGGGCAAGTAATGCACAGTCATCAGCACAAAAGAGTTCTCTCTCCAGAGCTTCAACTAACTTGGTGGAGGCCTTGAGTTTCTTGAGATTAAATAGCTTACCATTTGTCGAAAACTGTATGTACATACACCCCCGTCCATGTTTTGGAAGGCATCCAGTAGCCTAGCTGAAAACAGTACACTGAACAATGCTGGAGCCATGGCACAGCCTTGCTTCATGCTATTTTGTAACCTGCAATTGATTTGATGTGTTGCCATCTGACATTACCTTAGCCACCATGCCATTGTGGAATTGCATTATCATCTTGGTGAATCACTTTGGGCATCCCAGCTTGGCAAGGATTTTCTACAAGCCCTCTGCTGACTGTATTAAATTTTTTTGTGAGGTCAACAAAAGCCATGTACAAATCCACATTCTGCTCCCTGCATTTCCCTTGGATCTCCCTTGCTGCAAATATCACATATGCTGTTCCTCTGCCACTGTGCAAGCCACTCTGAGTTTCTGGAAGGAATGTTTCAGTGATATAGTGGATAAAGTGATTTAAGATAATTATTGCTATATCTTGCCTGCTATGATTAAGAGAGGTATACCCATCATTTTCATCAAACCAGTACTGGTGATGTCTTTTGCCATGCCAAGGGTTGCCTCAGCTGTTTGGTGATCAGTCTTCTTGAAAGTGTTCCACTCTTCCTCTACATCCTTAGATGGAGATTTGAGGATACCCGTATCCATATTCCTGCTGAGTTTTTCCTGAATGTCAGCAATCTTAAACTTGCTTTTATTGAGCTTTTTTGGTGGCTTAGCCATTTGTACATGTTTGGGTGCAGCTATCTGGAGCACTCGTTTGGACTGGAGCAATCTATGATCAGTCCAGCAGTCAGCACCTCTCATTACTCTTGTGATTCTTACCTCCTTTATGTCCTGCTGCCTTACTATTTATGTGGTCAATCGTGTCCAATGTTTTGACCTTGGGTTTATCCAGGTTGTTTTATATTTGTCATCTTGCCTGAATTGTGTGTTTGTGATGTTGAGTTGATGGCCAGCACATATAGTTAAGAGCCTCAGGCCGTTGCCTGTACCATTTGGTCCAATTACTTTCTTCCATGCTTCATAGTCCCTTCCAAAATGGGCATTGAAACTCCCCATCAGTATTATTTTGTCTTTTCCTGGTACAGCACTGATGGTCCTTCAAGGTCTTCATAGAACTCATCTTTGATCTCCTCAGGGTTAGTCAGTGTAGGTACATATGCACTTATGATGGTGGCATACCGCTATTTAGCCTGAGGGAGACGGAGTGTCATCAGACAGTCACCCACTCCTTTGGGTAGGTTTTCCAGTTTGGATACAATGTGCACTTTTATTGCAAATCCCACTGCAGATTCTCGGTGTTGATCTTCTGCCTTTCCTGTCCAAAAGAATGTATAGCCAGCACCAGTTTCAGTTAGTCGGCCTTCTTCTGCAAGCCGTGTTTCACTCAGAGCTGCAATGTCAATATGTGTAACATGCTAGCTCCTGTGCTACAAGGGCAATTTTGCGTTCTAGTCTTTCTCGTATATGGCTGTCAAGTTCCATGCACCAAGGTATAAGGCTTTCTTGATATATTTTCTTCTTATGGTTCGTCTGCTGTATGGGATGTTCACCAGCCGCAGAAAGCTGGCCAAGCTGTGTAAAGCAGACAATGTTTAGGGCACCTTTTCAAGCCCCTTCCCTTTTTAGGGTGAGCAGTGTGGTCATAAAAAGGGCTGGTCAGTCACCCAGGATGCTGCCGAACACAGTTGCTGCTTCTGTTTACAACTGAGAGCGACCATAGTCCCTGGCCACCTGTGTGAAGGTTTGTGGCTACAGCTCCCAGTGTATCTTCACCTACTGCTTCGCCTCATGCCCATTGCCACATGGCTTTGTAAAGGAATGATTCATTTGGCACCTGCACGTGATAATTTTATAGTGGGAGAAATATGTGCCACATCTATCCCACTCTCTTGGAGGTGTGTTCAGCTGCAGTGGATGGCCAGAGGTATCTGTTGCACCCATACGTTGCCCTTTGCAGTTGTCCACACAACTGTGCTGCCTTGCCTTCCATGCCAGTTTGAATAGCCTATTGACTAGTCTGCCAGGTCAAACGTGCTAATGCAGAGGTGGCTGTCCTCTCCTATTTCCCCATAGGTGGGACATAATTTGCGGCAGGGTCCACCTCATGTGCTGAAGTTTTGGCATCCCCTAGCAACGCAAATCAGTGGCTGGAGAGCCCCCTCACTTAGTTCAGCATGACTGCCGAGTCAAGGTCCCAGGGTATGGCCATAGGTATATGCATAACCTATTACTTGGAGCCATAAGTGAGAGTTGAGTGTTATGTTATGTGGGTACCAATGTTCCATACCCACACCCATATTGCCATAGGTGTGCGGCAGGCATGGATACAAGGTACTAGCCCTCCGCAACACCCCATATACCCCCATTTAGTCAACAATCTGTACAGCATAATGAGATCAGTTATTATCTTTTTTGAGTTCGAACTACTGGAACTTCAATTCTACCTCACTCTCACTGATTGTCTCATTTAAACCACCCTTTCCCTGGCTGTCATGAACTCCTCTGTCACATTTTCCACATGACAACATCCATCACCTGTTATGTCTAATTATGGGATGCTGAAATTAGAGAAATACAACATATGCTACATTGTTTTTTAACCAGAAATCCATTTTAACTGAATGTCTCTGAACAGTTTTTTTTTTTTATCCATGATTACCTAATGCAGTTTCCCCCCCTAGGGTGGCATACTAGTAGTGGAGCAATGTTAGGACATTTGCCTCACAGCAAGAAGATCCTGGGTTTGATTCACTGAGTCGGGTGTTTCTGTATGGAGTTTGCATGCTCTCCCCACGCTTGCATGGGCTTCCTCCAGGTACTCTGGTTTCCTCTCACAGCCCAAAGCATGCACAGTGACTGATTGATGGTTCCAAATTGCCCCTTGGAGTGAGTGTGAATGGTTTTGGGGTTGTCAGCCCTGTAATTGTCTGGTGAGCTGTTCAGGGTGTAAACACCCCCCCCCCCTCCATTGTCCCAATTGGAATTAAGCAGTTTAGAAAATGGATGAATGAATGAATGTTTAACTCTAATGAAAGTGTTATTAACCTTTCTAGTATAACCCCACGTTAAAGAATGGGGAGAAATTAATGATTTGCTGTATTTTCACCTTGTTCTTAGGATGTACCCACAATTACTCTTCATTCTATTTATCATGTAAATGACTAAGCATCAGCTGATTATTATCTGACAATTTCACTGTAAATTAGTTTAGTGAAATTCTTGCATTATGTTCATTATGAATATTATTCTTTTTAGGGCAGTGGTGGCCTGGTGGTAAGTGCCAGGTCACTGATCCTAAGGTTGGGGGTTCAAGCCCCACTCTCAACGGGTTGTCTCTGTCTCCTCAGTGCAGCTAACTGGGTTATCAGAAGTCGGTCAGGTCTCTCACTTTCTATGGTGTGACACTGTAAAAGAACCATCACTGACTTTCATCAAGAGAAGCTTGATGTCAAGCTTGTCACAGTCAGCATGTTTCCGCCCTGCGATGGCCTGGCGAGCTGTCCATGGTATACTCTGCCCTTGCTCAGAGTCAGCTGATATGGGCACCAGCCTCCCTGCGACCCTAATTCAGAAAATGAATGAATTAATTATTCTTGTTTTACATGAATCAACTTTTTTTTTTTTGCATCATAGGTATAATAAAATATTTCCCTCTGGTGGGCATCTTATGAACACCTTAAGCTTACAATACACCCCAAGTTAAAGAAAGGAGGGGAACTAACGAACTTATAAATTTGCTGTGACATTAAGTATTGACCTTGACTTTCCAAATACAAATTATTTGAACTTGGGTCAGGGTAATTTACTGACAATATCTGGATGAAATCAGTCAAGTATCTTTGTTTGGAAACTGGTCACAAAGAGACAAACAAATATTGATGATTGCGTATTTATTGCACAATATTTTATTATTTATTTATTTAACAACCTGATAGCTGATTCAGTCACCTGGAATAGCGAATTGTTAGCTTATAAATCAAATCAGCTTATAATTGATTCTATTTCACTCTAAAATATTGATTCATCTGGCCATGTCTCTCACTGTCTATGATGTGAGGTTCATGCAAAAGAACCATTGCTGACTTTCGACAAGATGAGCTGCATAGTCGTCAGTTCCACCCTGCGATGGCCTGGTGAGCTGTCCAACAATCAAATATCAAAATCACACCTTATCAATCAAAATATAATAACTTATTAACTAAATCATTGCCCTATGAATTCATCATGGTCATCATCATCATTATCTTCCACTAGGTCTGGGGTTGGGTGACAGGTTCATCAGTCTGGGTTGGACATGCCTGAAAAGTCAGACCAGGGAGTCATTCAGAAGGCATTCTAATTAGATGCCCAAGCCACCTCAACTGGCTCCTCTCAATGTGGAGCAGCAATAGTTCTAGTCCAAGCTCCTGCCAGATGATTATGCTTTTCACCCCATCTTCCCCAGAGCCCCAAAACTCTGCAAAGGAAGCTCATTTCAGTTGCTTGTATTTGTGATCTTGTTCTTTCGGTCACTCCCCAAAACTTGGAAAGCAGATGATCTGGTAATTTGAGAGCTTTGCCTTCTGGCTTTGCTCCTCTTCATCACAAAGGCTGGAATGATCTGCCTGGTGATCTCCTATTCCATCACTCCTTCTTCATGAACAAAACCCAAAGATACCTGACTTCTCCACTTGGGGTAAGACCACATTTCAGACCGGAAGGGTGCATTCAATTCATTTTTTTTCCAGCTGATTCTCAAATGTAAATGTAAGTGAAAATGGTTATGTGTGGTTGCCATGTGATGGTCTGGTGAGCTATTTATGGTGCACCCTTCCTTCATTCCGTGTTGGTTGAGATAGGCTCCAGCCTCCTCACAAGCATAATGTAAATTTTGTACAACATGGGTTACTGAAATGCTTTGTTTTAAAATATTGAACCATGTTCTTGTTGCTAAGGACTACGTATTCTAATTTTAAGAGGAGGTGGAGATGATGTTAGATGTGGACGGGGTCAAGTACCACACAAAAAGCAAGTTGGCGATTTCTTACCTGTGATCATTAAAATACAGATTTTTTTGTTTTTTTGTAAAATATATTTATATTTGTACTGACACAGGTAAAAATATATATTTAAGTTCATATTTGTTTTGGGGGAAGGTGAAATTAAGTTCTGCACCAATTTCCTTCAGGGTTCAGCAGGGAATTTTCTGTTATCACATTCGAAAGAGTCGCTGGAACATCAGTGTTGATTTTCACAACAGGCGTGGCAGGACCTTTCATATGAAAACAAAGACGAAGGCAATGAAAATGAGACTTTAAACCAGTATACAGAAAAGAGGACCTTTATTTAGCTGCAGGATGGGTCTGTCTCTCGCTCTCTCGCAGAGTGAGAGAGTGAGAGAGAGCAAGGGAGAGAGCGAGAGAGAGAGAGAGAGAAATTGCTGGTTTTGTGTGGGAGGGAGAGATATTTAAATCTTCTCAGTGATAAATCACTGTGTGTGATAAAAGTCCCCTCTTTACACAAGGCAGATGTGAGAACTGTCTACGGACACACACACACACACACACACACACACACACACACACACACACACACACACACACACTTTTTCATAACACTCGTGCTGAGAGTTGTTCAAGTGCATCTAAAACTGTGTGGATATGTGTGTGTGTTTGCCTGTCCATTATTGGAAAAGTGTGTGTCGTGTCTGTCACCCGCTGACTCTGCAATTGTTCTTGCTGCTGATGGTGTGTGTGTGTGTGTGTGTGTGTGTGTGTGTACATGAGAGATGGTATTGATTTCCGTTCTCCAATTTTAATGAAGTATGGTCATCTCCTCCTTCAATCTGTTCAATAAGGTATATATGGTATAAAAACAGTAAGAACGTGTTTACACTCTCTCTCTCTCTCACTCTATTATATATATATATATATATATATATATATATATATATATATATATATATATATATATATATATATATATATATATATATATATATATATTGTGTGTGTGTGTGTTTGTGTGTGTCTCAACCAATGATGAAACTTTTCGGAAACATGAACATGTGGCCAACAGCATGTCATTACAGCTGACCAGGTCAGAACTGTTAAACCCACAATGATGGCTGAAACCACGACGTTTTGACATTGATATATTTTTCCACAATTGTTGCATCAGTATTTCAAATAAACTGCAAAGTTAGTGAGTGAGTTTAAATTAAAAACTATTAAACATACAGATAGACAGCATGACGGTGTAATGGTCATCATGTCCCCTTCACAGTAAGAGGGGCCTGGATTTTTAGTCCCCAGCTCATTCAGGGCATTTCTGCATGTGGTTGCATGTTCTTCCTATGCTGTGTGAGTCTCCTCCGGGTGCTTTGGTTTTGTCCCACAGTCCAAAGATATGCATATTAGCCAACATTATTGGCAGTTCCGGCGGCACGGTGGCGTAGTGGTTAGCACGTCCGCCTCACAGCAAGAAGGCCTGGGTTCGATTCCCAGCCTGGGCGTTTCTGTGTGGAGTTTGCATGTTCTCCTCGTGCTTGTGCGGGTTTCCTCCAGGTGCTCTGGTTTCCTCCCGCAATCCAAAGACGTGCACTGTAGGTTAATTGGCCGTTCTAAATTGACCGTAGATTCTCTCCTGCAGTGGCACTGGAACCCAGTCATATCGGCACTTGCCTTTCCATTGGATCCTTCCGGTGGCGCCGAGACGGGGGACTTTCTGCTTGGGTAACAGCCTGTCCCTCATTACTCTCCCTACCCGGGCTCTGTGCACTGGGGAGTAGCACCAGCCGGGATACCAGCCAGAGCGCAGCCATAGTCGTTCGGGACTGACGGAGGCCTACCATACCATTGGCGGTTCCAAATTACCCCTATCCGTGTCTGTGATCATGAACAGTTGTATACACTTATGGCTAAAAAGTGTTGGCGCCTGTGAAATTTTTCCATAAAATCTACCATTTTCCCCAGAAAATTGTTGCGATTACAAATGTCTAGTATACACATGCTAATTTCCTTTATGCGCATTGGGACAACACAAAAAAGAGGAAACAAGTCAAATTTGACAATTTCACAAAAAACAAAACAAAACAAATAAATCAATAAATAAAAACAAAAGGGAAGGCCCATGCAAAACTATTGGTACCCCTTACCTAATATTTGGTTGTACACTCTTTAAAAAACAATTGAAACTAATTGCTTCCTATAACCATAAACAAGCCTTTTACACCTCTAATCTGGAATTTTGGACCACTCTTCTTTTGCAAACTGCTACTCCTGTCTCTCAGATTTGAAGGGCACCCTCACCCAACAACAATTTTGAGGTCTCGGCAGAGGTGTTCAGTCAGATTTAGATTTGAATTCATTGCTTGCTACTTTTAGAACTCTCTAGCACTTGGTCTTTAACCATTTCTGGGTACTTTTTGAGGTATGTTTGGAGTCAATGTCCTGTTGAAACATCCACGACTTCTGACACAGACCCAGCTTTCTGACAATGGGCCATATACTGCACCCCAAAATCTTTTAATAGTCTTCGGATTTCATGACCCCTTGCACACAGTCAAGGAACCCAATACCAGAGGCAGCAAAACAACCCAAAAACATCATTGAACCTCCACCATGTTTGACTGTAGGTATCATGTTGTTTTCTTTGTCAACCTTCCATTTTCTGTAAACAGTAGAACGATGTGCTTTACCAAAAAAGATCTACCTTGGTCTCATCTGTCCATGAGATGTTCTCCCAAAAAGATTTTGGCTTACTCGGGTACATTTTGGCAAACTCCAATCTGGGTTTTGTATGTCTGTGTGTCAGCATTGGGGTGTTCTTGCCATTCCCCTCATAGCATTTCATTTTATTCAGATAACATTGTTGCACATTGAGTCTGCGGAACAGTTTGAATTTGATTGGAAGTTGATTGCGACTGTTCATCCACCATTCAGACTATCCTGTGTTGTAGCTTTTCATAGTTTTTTATCTTCAATCCACATCCAAGATGAGCAGTGGCATTATAGGTTGTAAATATCTTGATTATGTTGTGCACAATGGGCAAAGGTACATGACGATTTCTAGAGATGGACTTGTAGCCTTGAGATTATAGAAAATTTTCCACAATTTTGGTTTTGAAGTTCTCAGACAATTCTCTGCACCTCACCTTGCCAGCACCTGTTATTTGTCACGTGTGGTTAAAAGAGTATCGCATGCTTGAAATGACATTATTTACCTTCAACTTAAAAATGTGACAATAATTTTTGGAGTTGTGTGTCAAATTTGGCATTTTTCTCTCAATTTTTTGTGATGTTCCAATACACATAACTAAAGATATGCATACCAAAACAATTGTGATTGGAATCATTTTCTGGGAGAAATAGTACATTTTCTGAAAACATTTCAGGGGTGACAACAATTTCAGCCATGACTATATGTGTTGGTTTTGGGATGTACTGGTGAGCTGTTCAGGGTGTGCTCTGCCTTCACCCAGTATTGGCCTCAGCCTTTCCGTGACCCTGGTGAGATTAATTGGTTCAGCAAATGAATTAAAAAGTTTCATACTTGACTGATAAAAGTAGACCTCATGAAATAAATGTCTTTCTATCAGGGAAACTTCTGTACAGTACTGTATTCATAGTAGAGCGGTACCTTGACTTACAAAATTAATAAGTTCCGAGGGTGAACTTATAAGTCAAAATGTTCTTTAGACAAAACAAAAATTCCCATAGGAAATAATAGAAAACCAATCAATCCGTTCCAGCCTTCCAAACTCATATAACCTGCCACAAACATGTATTTGACCTAATATATTAAAGATAAACACATAAAACAATAAATATTTAATAATAATAATAATAATAATCATAATAATAATAATAATAATAATACATGTACAATAACATTACTCATAATTAATACATAATAAAAAAACAATAAGTCAACTAACCCTTCGATCATCAATTGCGGCAAAGATGTCACATGGGTATAAAGATGTCACGTGGGCAGGCATGAGGTGGTACCTAACAGAGACGGAGGAGGAGGAGAATCTTGCACACTACAAATGCCAGCAAGGAAAGGCTCATGGTGAGCTCCCGTAGGCCAGTGCTTCTCAAATAATGGGGTGTGCCCCCCTTAGGGGGCATGCTGTGATGCTTGAGGGGATGCTTTGATGCGGGGGGGGCACGTATGACCCTGGGGTCCATGCTTTTTTTCCCAGCTGTACTAGAATTAAGTGTAATTGCACATCCTCTACAGAAGATGTCAGTGGCACTCTCACTGTTTCCTTATGGTGCAGGGGAAAAGCACTGAGCAAACAGTATGAAGTGCAGTAAACACTATTTATAGTCACTCATTGGGTGCTGGGGGGGCGTTTTTTTCCTCCTAAAGGGGGCGTCACTGAAAATAATTGAGAAGCATTGCAAAAGGCCATTTTTGGAGCGCAGAGAAATACATGTGAAAGAATATGAGGTCAATCAGCTCAGAAAATCCATTTCCCCAGCAGAGCTCGTAAATCAACATTTTGCTGGTTGGATGTGGCAGACTTTTGGTGGGATTGAAGCTCGTATCATGGAAATTTCATTATAAAAGACACACTTAAGTCAAGGTACCACTATACATCCATTTGTGAACACATTTTGCTAGGGACAAATGGATTATTATAACTTTCTATATTTATGATGAAATGTCTCCCCTAGTGGTGCCCGAACCTTTCACAACATTTTAAAGAATAGATTCTTTTGAGGAGTTTGGGATTTTTTTCTTTTTCAACATGATACCATACACAGCACACCTCCAAGTGCAATGATCTGTTACTTGTACCACACCCTACTGTAGACAAAAAAAATTTAAATGTATTCCTACGGCATATAGTATTATTGTACACAGACAAACAACAGTTGAAAGTAATTTCCTGGAGGAGGGGATAAAAACTAGTGAAAATCCAAATTCTAACCCTCAAACATGGGGTGAAGCAGGGTGGTGGGAGTCTCATGGTATATGGGCAGCTCTGCTTGTCTTCAGCAGGAACAGGAACTCTGTACAAAACAGAGCTCATGAAAAGCCACATACACCTGCTGCAGATGAAACAACTTCTTGACAAAGACCCAAAGCACAAATCCAAGGAGATGATGTACACGGGGTAAATCTGTATTTAACAAGAAACTGTACAGAATCACTAAAAGAGGGCTATGCTCAGGAACGTGTGTGAAAACTTTCATTTCTACTGACTTGGGAAGTAAGAGGTATCCATAGTATTTAAATTTCAGGATGTCTTCAATACCGCACTGACATGAATAGTTCAATTCCCCAAATTTCATCTCAAGATTCCTTGAACATGTCAGCAGGATTTACATTAATGACTTCCTTCCTTGTCAGCAGGATTTACATTAATGCTGAGCCAAGTGCACAGAACGATGGGGGGAGACAGGGGTATAGAAGGGAAAGAGGAGAGAAACAGAGAGAGAGAAAAGCAATAAGAAGAGAGATAATGTGAAAAGGGAATCACAGATTAAAAATTGAGATGAGGAAAGAAATGAAAGGAAGTATGTAAAGAAAGAATATGATTGTGAAATTAATACTTACATTTCTTCTCCATCACTTATCTGTCCTCTTCTTGTTGTCACTCTAACCTTCATTTATTTCATCGAGTCTGTCCATCACAGATCTCTCTCTCTCTCTCTCTCTCTCTCTCTCTCTCTCTCTCTCTCTCTCTCTCTCTCTCTCTCTCAAATGCAAGGTTGTAGATATGCTCACATTTCCATCACTTTGCCTCGGTGAGTGTGATTTGACTGTTATCGAGAGAGAGAGAGAGAGAGAGAGAGAGAGAGAGAGTAAGGAATGAATAAATAAGTGTTATGAGCATGTAGAGACCATTCATTGGCCCCACAATGCAAGAAAGGACATTAATCTCACTCCTGTCTTGAGTGTGTGTGTGCGTGTTCTGGCCTGAATCAAGCTTAACTGAATATGTGCACATTTTCTTCAGCTGTTATTAACAGGATTCAATCCTAATTCTGGTGATGGTGGTGGTGGTGGTGGTGGTTGTGATGTGTGTGTGTCCATTCAAACATTATGTCTCCTCATCTGTTAGTGAATTTTATTTGGGGCCACTGCAAAGTACCTGATAGAAACCCAGAGTGCCTTTGATGTACACCTTATTGATTGAGTTTAAATAGCAACCTGATGTGTTCCATTTTTGTGTGGTTCTTTGGGTTTTTTGAAGCACCACACAGCCATCACACTACATTGTGAGTGACTATGGGGCCTACCAAATGGGGAACCTGGAGCCTTTTCTCAGCTAACTCTTGTAGGTAGAGTACACCCTGAACTACTCCTCATCACTCTGGAAGTCTTTCAAGCACAATATTCACACATTTAAATCTTAGGAATAACAAACAGGTCAGCATGAAATAAAGTGCAAATTATAAAAAGATTACTTTACTTATTCTCTTCTGTACAACGCCACTTTGTAACTGTCTGTGAAAAAAACGGTTATGTGCAATAAAAACCCCGTGCACTTTAATCAACCACATCTACCCCACTGACTGTGAACCATATCAACCCATCTACTCTGCCCTCAGATACATTACACTTGAATATAGGCCAGTCTACAAAGTCGTTCCCTTCTTTTCTTTTTTATTATATATTACTTTATACTATTTATGTATCTATTTATTTATTTACTTATATAATATATATGTATGTGTGTATGTTTGTATATGTATCTACTTTTGCACCCCCTACTGATGGTACCTCAAGAGCCTGTAACAGTGAATTTCTCCATTGTGAGATTAATAAAGCTGTATCTTATCTTATGTTATCTTATCTTATCTTATCTTCTCCCCAGGCAGGAAGTACAGGAAGAAGCAGGAAGTAGGCTACAACATGTCATTCTAGGTGGTCCTTAGCAAGTTTTTGCACATCACCTTAAGTCACGCCTATTTCGTAAAGTTCAGTCTGGACTGTCCGTCTAATATTCACCTCCCAACAGGGGTCGACTGTAGAAATATTTGATCATATAATCATATAATATATTTTTATCAGACCTTGCAGCAGAAGTGTCCTTCAAATTTGAGGTGAGGTGCCCTCTGGTAATGTGGAGGTGAAATGCCTGAAGAAGCTCTAAAAGCATATGTTTATCCATTCATTTATTCCTTCATATTCTGAATCACTCAATCCTAATTATGGCTATGGGGAGGCTGGCACCCATCTCAGCCTATACTGGGTGAGGGAAGAGTACACCATAGACAGCTCACCAGGCCATTGCAATTGAGGGTTAAAGGTCTTGCTTAAGGCCCAAGAGTGGTAACAGTGGGGATTGGACCACTGACCTTTGACCATTACATTAATCACTAAGCCACTACTGTCCCACAGACAACATGATAGCAAGGAAGACTATCAATCAGGTACTCTGTCTCGCTGATGTGAAGAGAACTCTATGCAGAGTCAACCCGTGGAAGTCTGCAGGACAAGACAACATTCCCGCCGGGGTGCTCTTGCTGACCACCTTCTCATCCCAACATGCCTCAAGACAACGACTTTCATCTTGGTGCCAAAGAAGTCGATGGCTTCCTTCCTCGATGACTATCATCCCATTATACTCACTCCAATTGTAATGAAATGCTTTGAGAGGCTCATCATGAGTCGTATAAAGTCACAACTATTATCCTTACTGGAACCCTTGCAGTTTGACAATCGTAACAACTGCTCTACAGATGATGCCATCACCACAACCTGGACTGTAAGGATACACGTGTACGAATGCTGTTCATAGATTTTAGTTCAGCATTCAACACAATCCTCCCTCACCACCTGATTGAGAAGTTGAGCATGCTGGGCCTGGGAGACCACAGGCTGTCTAAAATTAGGCTGTACCACCAGAATAAACACTGGAGCTTCTCAGGGCCATGTGCTAAGTCCACTACTGTTCACTTTGTTGACTCATGACTGTTAGAAATGCACACTTCCAACCACATCATTACATTCGCCAATGATATGAGAGTGGTGGGTCTCATCAGCAATAATGATGAGTCAGTTTACAGAGAGGAGGTATAGCAGCTAACAGCCTGATGTAGAGCCAACAACCTGGCTCAGAATGTTGACAAGACTAAAGAGATAGTTGTTAATGTCAGGTGAGCACCGAGTGACCATTCCCCTTTGTTTATCAACAGATCCTCTGTGGAGATTGTCAAGAGCGCCAAATTCCTTGGTGTTCTTCAGGGAACCTCACCTGGTCACTCAACACCAGTTTCATTACCAAGAAAGCCCAGCAGAACCTCTACTTCTTGAGGAGGTCGGGAGAAAGAATTCCTTTCCCCCATCCTGACTGTGTTCTACCGAGATCATCAAGATCATCCTGAGCAGAAAATGAAGGTTTGGGAACTGCACCATCTCAGATTGCAAGACCCTTCAGCAGATAGTGAGGATAGCTGAAAAGGTCATCAGAGTCTCTCTCCCCTCTATCTTAGACATTTACATTCCATGTTGCATCTGCAAAGCTAACAGCATTGTGGATGACCCCACACAGCACACACATTCCTCACCCTCCTGCCATCTGGAAAGAGGTACTGCTACATTCGGCCCTCACAACCAGACTGTGTAACAGTATTTTTTCCTCAAGCCATCAGGTTCCTAAAGGACTGAATTACACAAATCTCATTCTCTCTCTCTCTCTCTCTCTCTCTCTCTCTCTCTCTCGCTCTCTTTCTCTCAGACACACACACAAATCTATACTGTAAAAAACTTCCAACTTACCCAACACACACACACACACACATACACACACACAGATACACAGAATGGACACGTTGTTTGTGTCTGTCCATGGAAGTAAAGTGTATGTAACTAAAAGCTGTTGGCAGCATCGTGGTGTAGTGGTTAGCACATCCGCCTCACAGCAAGAAGGCCACGGTTCGATTCCAGGCCTGGGCATTTCTGTGCTGAGTTTGCATGTTCTCCCTGTGCTTGCGTTGGTTTCCTCTGGGTGCTCCAGTTTTCTCCCACGGTCCAAAAACATGCATGGTAGGCTAATTGGCTGTTCTAAATTGCCCATAGGTTCACATCATGCAGAAGGCAATGGCAAACCACTGCACTATCCTTGCCAAGAAAAACTCCATGAAGATGATAATCAAGGCGTTACCCTTCCTGGCGGGTCACCAAGAGTCATCCTATGACTCGGAAGGTACCAGACCAGACTGGAAATAAAAGATGTTATAAGGATTTTGAGGTTTATTCACTTTTTAAACACAGCTTTTATTTCCATACAACCAAATGCATTGGGAACACGACACATTCTATTCAAAACCAAAACATAAAGAAAAATATATCAAAAGTGTTGTACTTTTAAATAAATCATAGAACAGTGAATAAAAGACTTAAAAAATATCAGAGTCTGTTTTCTTCTTTACAAACTCAAACATTCAGTGGAAAGTGAAATTGTAAGATTTTCTTCCCTTTGAATCTCTGAACTAATATTTATTTGTATAAATACTGTGTCTGAGTCCTGCTGCACATCTATGTTGTGGCGTCAACCAACTTCTGTTACCTGTGAGCAGATGTTCCGGCCTAGGAGAATTGGACCACATTCCACAGATCTTGTGGATTTCTTGGTTTTGTGTCAGAAGCTGCATTTTTGATCTCCCCCCACAAGATTACTATTGAATTAAGGTTTGAGATCAGGTCGGTCACTCCATAACCTCAATCTTCTTACCTCAATCTGTAACCAAGATGTTGCCCGCTTACTGGTGTGTTTTGAGTAGTTGTCTTTTTGGAACACCCATTTCAAAGGTATTTCCTCTCCAAGCCGCCAGCATGAAGGAACATGACCTCTTCAAGTGTCATGCATTCAAACTGATCCATAATCCCTGGGATGTGATAAATAAACCCAGCACCATAGTATGAAAAACATCCCCATATCATGATACTCGAGCTACCAGGCTTTACTGTCTTCACTGTGTCCTGTGACTTGAATTCAGTGTTTGGGGCTCATCTGACAAACTGTCTCAGACCACTAGACCCAAAGAGAACAATCTTACTTTCATCAGTTCTTGAAAATTTGAAGAATATGTAATACATGTTAGATTTGGTAAGAAAGCAAATAAAAATGTGTGCATTACAGCTTTCAATAAAGTGAAGTTCTTTTACCTGAATTAAAAGAAAAAATGCGGGAAAGCTTCAATTCCAAGTATTTGGTACGACTGATATACATGCAATTAAAGTAGTGTTGTTTAGCAACCTTTGCAAGGTATGCTCACATTTTGAGTTGGGGACTACAACAGAATTTCCTGTAGAGAAAGATCTGATTCACTGCAGCCCAGGGCCTGGGTAAAACACAAACTCCAATGAAATAAATCAGCGAATGAATACAAATACCAACATGTTCTTTTTATCCTTTATAGAACCTGGTTGCATCCCTTGAGCTTTACCATTCGTCTCATTTTAATTATATCTTCATACAACATTTATGTGACACCCCTTCCTTTATTAGCCTCATTAAACTGAGAAGAAAGGTAGGAGAAGGAAACGAGAAGAGAAAGAAAGAGTGGAAGAAAGAGACAGTGGTTAACTGCTGCTATTCATTTTGGTGCTAATGCGAGTAATTAGCATGTGGCTCAGCTTGATTAGCCTCTCTTTCTTGTGTCTAATTGAAAAGGTTCTCGCCGTGCATAATCGATATTGCACAGTTTAGAGTTTTGCACGCGTGCACAGGCACACACACACACACACACACACACACACACACACACACACACTGTGCTGTGAAAAATTTTTGCCCCTGACCAATTTCTGACATTTTTGCACATTTCTCACTGTCATCCATTTGAGATCAAGCAAACCGAAATATTATACAATGATAAAAACACAAATAAACACAAAATGCATTTTTCATTGCCAATTGCATTTCTTCTTCTTTCTTCTATTCCTTTCGGCTGTTCCCTTCAGGGATCGCCACAGCAAATGATCTGCCTCCATCTCACCATATCCTCTGTATCTTCTACTCTTACTCCAACTACCTTCATGTCCTCCTTCACCACATCCATAAATATTCTCTTTGGTCTTCCTCTGGAAGTTCCAACCTCAGCATCCTACTACCAATATACTCACTATGCCTCCTCTGTACATGTCCAAACCATCTCAATCTAGCCTCTCTGACTTTGTCTCCAAATCATCTTACATGTGCTGTCCCTCTGACGTACTCATTCCTGATTCTATCCATCCTCGTTACTCCCAAAGAGAACCTCAACATTTCCATCTCTGCTACCTCCAGCTCTGCCTCCTGTCTTTTCCCCAGGGCCACTGTTTCTAAACCATACAACATCACTGGCCTCATCACGGTCTTGTACACTTTTCCTTTCATTCTTACCGATACTCTCCTATCACACATCCCACATCACACCGGACACTTTTCTCCATCCATCCCAACCTGCCTGCACACGCTTCTTCACCTCTTTTCCGCACTCTCCATTGCTCTAGATTGTTGAGCCTAAGTACTTAAAATCCTCCACCTTCCTTATCTCTGCCCCCTGTAACCTCACCGTTCTTCTTGGGTCCTTCAAGCAGCATGTATTCTGTCTCACTGAGGCTAACCTTCATTCCTCTCCTTTCCAGGGCATACCTCCACCTCTCTAGATTTCCCTCCACTTGTTCTCTGCTCCTACTCTCTCACTACAGATCACAATGTCATCTGCAAACTACCAATTGCATTTATTAAGGGGGAAAAAACATGTGAACCTACAAGGGCCCATGGGAAAAAGTAATTGCCCCCAAACCTAATAGCTGGTTGAACCACCTTTTGCAGCAATAACTGCAGCCAAGCGTATGCGATAAAAGGCGATGAGTATTACACATCACTGTGATGGGATTTTGGCCAAATCTTCAACCAGATTGGATGGTTTTTGGGCATGAACAGCCTTTTTGCCACAGCATCTCTATCGGGTTTAGGGACTTTGACTAGGCCACTCCAAAACCCTCATTTTGTTCTTTTTTAGCCATTCAGAAGTGGACTTGCTGGTTTGCCTCGGATCATTGTCTTGCTGCAGAAACCAGGCACACTTTAGCTTGATGTCTCGAAATGATGGACGAACATTCTTCACCAGGATTTCTTGGTAGCGAGCAGAATTCATGGTTCCATCAATCGTGACACGTTGCCCAGGTCCTGAAGTAGCAAAACGGGCCCAGATCATCACACATCCACCATCATGTTTCACTGTTGGCACAATGTTCTTTTTAGCAAATGCAGTGTTGCTTTTGCGCCAGATGGAACGGGATGCATTTCGCCCAAAAAGTTCAACTTTAGTTTCATCAGTCTAGAGGACACTATCCTAAAAGCTTTGGAGATGATCAAGATGATTCTTGGAAAAAGTGAGTCGTGCCTTGATATTCTTTTTTTTTTCAACAGTGGCTTTCACCTCGGAACTCTTCCATGGATGCCATTTTTGCCTCTTGTCTTTCTGATGGTGGAGTCATGAACATTGATATTAACTCAGGCAAGTGAGGCTTGTAGTTGTTTAGAAGAGGTATTTGGATACTTTGTGACTTCTCCGGTTAGTCTGCGGCGTGCTCTTGGAGTAATTTTGGGAGGTCAGCAACTCCTGAGAAGGGTCACCACTGTGCCATGCCTTCTCCATTTAAGTATAATGGCTCTGACAGTGGTCCGCTGGAGTCCCAAAGATTTTCCAATGACTTTGTATCCTTTCCCAGACTGAGACATCTCTGTACTCTTCTTTCTTGTTTGCTATTGAAGCTCGCTGGTTGACGCATGATGATGTTTGTTCAGTTGGGCCTATCACACCTTGTCAGACAGGTTTTTATGTTAGGGATCTCGTGATTGGAAATCAGCAGCAATCAGGCCTGGGTGTGGCCATGAAATTGAACTCAGTTTTCCCTTTTCCCCAATAACAGGATTAATCACAATTACCTCACCATATAACGGGGGGGGGGGGGGGGGGTGTTTACTTTTTCATTGAGGTTTATGTAGGTTTGGATTGAATTTTTCTATTAAAAAAAAAAACCCACAACAGGAAAACTGCATTTTTTGAATACTTGGGTTATCTTTGTCTCATCTTTAAATTTGTTTGATGATCTGAAAAGGTTAAGTGTGACAGAGGTGCAAAAAAGTAAAAAAAATCAGTCAGGGGTCATACAAAAGATCCAGGTTACGAAACAAATTCACGTTACGAAACACGCCATCTCAAAAATTCAAACAACGCGCGCATTGCTCTCCCATTGGCTATCTCCCAACATTCCGCCCCGCTGGCCTCCCATTGGCTATCTCCCAACATCCCACCCCGCTGACCTCCCATTGGGTATCTCCCAACATCCCGCCCCGCTGGCCTCACATTGGCTAGGAGGGAGCTGCATCTCCATAATACCCATGACGCAGCTCCCTCCCATGGCTATTAAGGAGCTGTATCTCCATAATACCCATAATGCTTTTCGTGTGCTTTCGACCCATTGTTCGTCACGGAGTTCTAACACACGTAAAGGACAGAGATACTGTTGTTTTGTGAGTTTTTCGAGTGTGCTCATTGCAACTTTATTTTTTGGCTTTTAACCTTTCATAAACATTTGTAAGATTAAAACTCTGTTAAGAAGCCATGGTCAACACGTGTGTGTGCGCGCGCGCACACACACACACACACACACACACACACACACACACACACACACACACACACATGTGTGTGTGATTCCCTGTGAAAGTGATTCCCGGTGTGAGTGAAAAGAAGAAGCGGGCTCGTGGCATGCGGTTGAGTGATATTGCAAAGGAATATGGCCAAACCCGTCTACCATCAGTACGATATTGAAGCAGAAGGAAGCCTTAAAAGGTATAATTTTATAATTTTTAAAGGGTGTAGGGGGTAGTATTGGGGGCCTTGGAATGAATCAGGCTTTTTACATGTAAAATGTGGCTCAACTTTTGAAAAAAAATCAGGTTTCGAAACCACTTCTGGAACTAATTAATTTCGTGAGGTGAGGTACCACTATATATATATATATATATATATATATATATATATATATATATATATATATATATATATATATATATATATATATATATATATATATATATATATATATATGTGTGTGTGTGTGTGTGTGTGTATAAAACACAATTGCCCTCTCTCTCTCGTGCCATTGTTTATTCATTTCAGGAGCACCTTTATTAGTAACCATGATGAACTGTAGATCAGTCTCTATGGTGATATGGATTAATATGCACGGCGAATCGTAAACATCTTTACAGAGCTATGTTGTCCTGCGAGCTCTATTGAATCTTCTCTCTGTATAAGCATTAAACACAGGATTGAAAATAACTTGACTCTCTCTGATAACCTGAAATAAAATTACAGAGGAGAAAAAATTAGCTTGTTATTTTTCACTATCAAGAAGTAATGTTAAGATATAGATCATCGCAGAATTTGGTAATTTCTTGTTAGGATGAATGAGTTGTTCCATAATACAGTAATTACTACTAGAAATATTTGATTGTACCAATGTAGACATTAAATTAAACTTATTCCCTTGGAGGTATTGTGCATTTACAGCATTTATCAGATGTTCTTATCCAGGGTGACTTACAGAAGTAGATTAAAATCTGTGTGTGTGTGTGTGTGTGTGTGTGTGTGTGTGTGTGTGTGTGTGTGTGTGTGTGTGTGTGTGTGTGTGTGTGTGTGTGTGTGTGAAGCAAAGTGCTAAGTCCTGCCAAAAAATGTAAGTTTACAGCCATCGTATAAAGACACTCAATGACTCAACTGTCCAGACATCAAGAAGAACTTCATTCCACCAATGTGGAGCCAGAACAGAGAAGAGCCGAAAGGTATTTTTAAAAAAAATTAATCAAAAAGAAGCAAAGTGGGAGACACGGTGATGTAGTGTTCAACAAATCCGCTTTACAGCAAGAAGGTCCTGAGTTCAATTCCCAGCAGTGTTTCTGTGTGGAGTTTGCATGTTCCCCTCGTGCTTGTGTGGGTTTCCTCCAGGTACTCCGGTTTCCACACACAGTCCAAAAGCATGCACAGTAGGTTAATTGGCTGTTCCAAATCATCCCTAGGTGTGAGTGTGAGTATGAATGATTGTGTGAGCGTTGGCCTTGCGATGGCCTGGCGAACGGTCTAGGATGTACACCACCCTCGCCCGGAGTTGGCTGAGATGGGCACCGGCCTCCCCGTGACCCTAATTAAGATTTAGCAGTTCAGAAAATGAATGAACTTTGAAACAAATTAAAAAATAAAGAATTTAAACTTTTTTTTTTACAAATCCTACATATCTCTAATGAGCAAGCCTGTGGCAACAGTGGCAAGGAAAACCTCCCTTAGTTGACACTAGAAAGAAACCTTGAGAGGAACCAGACTCAAAAGGGAAACCCATTGAAGCCAAATTAAAATAGAAACCATGTAAACAAAAACTTCACTATATCTTAACATAAAGTATTTTTGAGGCTTGAATTATATTAATTTTAGAAATCATTTTAGAAAAATAGTTTAGGAACAGCAATGAAAATTCATCTTCACAGTATTAAAGTGCACATCTCAGTCCTTCTGTATCTTCATCAACAGGAGCAAGGTTCTTCCATGATGAGAATGGTAGCCAGAATCAACACACCTGGATGCACCATTGGACTCAAAGTGGAAGGAATCTGGATCACCGGCATCCTGTAAGAAGCATGTGATGTTAGGTCTGCTCATAATGATAGAATGGTAAAAGAGGAATGTATTTGTTCTAATTGCAAGTAGGGACTCTGACATGAGTGAGACCAACAAAATTAATATAAAGTGCTATAAATGATGAAGCAGTTGAGCACTGAGGAGATAGTGGTTGGCCCCCCATTTCCTTAATCCTCAACCGCTTCATCCTTCACTTTATATCAGTTTACAGTGCTGGCATCCTGGCTAGCACATTCACCTTACAGAAAGAAGGTGGTTCTAGCTCTGTGGTTGGCGGGGGCATTTATGTGTGGAGCTTGCAGATCATCCCTGCGCTTGCGTGTGTTTGCTCTTGGTGTTCTGCTTTCCCCCCACACAGTCCAAAGACATGCACATGCGACTCTTCCATTGGTATTTAGTTGGGACTGTGAATATGAAAGGAAGTCGGTTGTAGAGAACAGGTTCTGCAGGTGGCTTGCATCCCTCACAAGTGAGAACAATATATTGCAACAGGAAGTATGAAAGTGTCCCAGTGGATCACGGGAGCAGAATGAACATATAATCTTGATAAAAATGGTGGTGGAGATAAAAATGGTTTGTGAAGTGTTATAAGCTTGTTTTTACATTTTCAGACTTTCCATCATCATATTGCCACAAGTTACCTGCTTAAATGAAAGGGAGTGAGATTTCGGAGTGATGTGTGTGTCAGAGAAAGAGAGCGAGAGAGAGAGAGAGAGAGAGAGAGAGAGAGAGAGAGAGAGAGAGAGAGAGAGAGAGAGCGAGCGAGAGAGAGAGAGAGAGCGAGAGAGCGAGAGAGAGAGAGAGAGAGAGAGAGAGAGCTCACACAATTATACACACAATTTGCCTCAACATTCATCTACAATAAAATATTGCAGGTGCATTGTTGCCAAGAGAAGATACTTCAAGCTGTGTGTGTGTGTTTGTGTGTGTGTGTGTGTGTGTGTGTGTGTGTGTGTGTGTGTGTGTGTGTGTGTGTGTGTGTGTGTGTGTGTTTTGCAGGCTCCACATAAATTAGTTCAGTCTCCCATTGCTTCAGTACTCATTATGTGTCCTGTAATTAAAGACCTGTACCAACCAATTAAAATATTATTACTAATTTCAACCTTTGAATAAAAATGCCTCATGTTACAAGTGTTCCAAACCTCGCCTTTATACTGTATTTGCATCTCTGATAAACACACTTTCTCAAACAGTTACTCAGAATGCCACAGTAATTTGTAATCAATATCCAATGATGTTTCATTTAGGAATGAATCGAGTCAGAGTTATTTCTTTGTTTCAGTTGCTTAGCAATGTTAAAAATGGAAATATTAATGACAGTGAATTAATATTCAAATCATTTGAAATAGGGGCAGATCGTGAAAAGAATCCCAAATGAGGGGCCGAAAATATCTTGAAAAACAGGAACAGCTACAGTACAGTAACAATGAAGTATATAATCGAATAATTTACTTTTTAAAAGCCGACTTACAAGAGTACATTGAGTTATATCAACACATACTGGCCCGATGCATTTCTACATTCAAATGAAAACATACGCCATGTTGAATAATTAATCTAGTGACCATATCACAGGCATTTAAAATTTATAACCAACAAGAAGTCAACATGCACTTCATCCAGATGTGGCAACAGAACAACACTCCAGAGTGCAGTATTATACTAAATAAAACTGAGTGAATAGTGATGATGATTTCCATTCGGCTTTTCCTTTTTTTTTTCAGGAGTCGCCACAGTGAATGATTCGCATGTTTGATTTGACACATTTTTTTTTTTTTTTTTTTTTTTTTTTTTTTTTTTGGCAGATGCCCTTCCTGACACAACCCTTTTAGCAAGGGACAGAAACATGCTGACGGCTTTGCAGCTCCTCTTTACAAAAGTCAGCAATGGTTAGTATTTTTATTTAAATTATAAATAATTATTTACTACCAAGAAATAATAATATGTAAAATGATAATAATAATATGATTTATTATTATTATTATTATTATTATTATTATTATTATTATTATTATTATTATTATTATTATTACAATGAGGAGAAGAGAATAAAGTGAATATTAACACAGAAAAGTAAAGTTTTTAATTATAATAATACTAAAAAAACAGGAAAATGAAGTGAATGAAAAACCTTTCTTTTTCTTTTTTCACCCCCCCCACCCTCTCTCTCTCTCTCTCTCTCTGTGCATGCTGGGAGCGTGCATGTGAGCAGAGACCGCCTCTTTCTCTTTTCATAGTGCATTTTTCTATTTTTCTCTTTTATTTCTCAGTTTTGTTATTTTTCCTCTTTAGTTTTTCTGTGATGGGTGTGGTGGCGACACAGGTGGAGGTGAGCACTTGTGCTCAGCACACCGGGAAAATGTCGGTTGGCTCCGGGCTGGAGAAGCTGATTCGTCAGCACGCCATTAAAATGGTCCCGGTTGAAGACTGTGTTCTGGCTGTCGGGGAACTAGTCGGTTTTGAAAGCGTGAGATCTGCGTCCAAAATGAACCGCGCAGTGGTAATGTTTTTGGACAGCGTGGAGAAAGTAAACCAAGTTGTAGAGAGTGGGGTTGTGCTTCAGGGAAGTTTCACTCCCGTTCTCTCGCTGGTTAATCCCCCAAAATGTGTTACTATTTCAAACGTGCCGCCGTTTATACGTAATGAGGTTCTTGAGCGGGAGTTGTCCCGATACGGGCAGATTTTGTCACCGATTCGAAAGATCTCCTTAAATTGTAAGTCCCCACATCTAAAGCATGTTGTTTCCTTTAGACGGCAAACGATGATGATTCTTAAAAGCCCCTAGGAGCTGAATTTGGCTTTGAAATTCAAAGTTGACAATTTTGACTACATCATTCACGTCACATCGGGGAACATGAAATGTTTGAGGTGCGGCATGGAAGGACATCTTATCCGCTTGTGCCCGGAGGGGGATGAAGCAAAGCGGTCCAACAGAGCAGGGGGCGAGACTGGCTGCGGCGGTGGCCGTGTGGCGGCGCCCGAGCCCACGGTGGCAGTGGTGCTGGGGAAACCGAAAACCAAACTGTTGGAAAGCCCTTCCGAATTGCACAAGACAACAACAACCATTTCGGAGACTAGGAAAATGGTTTCTCACAGCCCGGAGACACAGATGGACGGTGTGTAGGCCAATACAGACACCATGGTAGACGCACAGGTAAATAACTCACAGGTGAAAGATAATGGGTGTATAGAAGACTCACATGGTGTTGATCAGATGGAGTTGGGAACACAGAAGGAAAGCGTGGGGCAGAAAGCAGCTCGGGTGGCAGAGTCAGTTCTGGAGGAATTAGGTGAAGAGGATGAAGAATTAATAGTTGATAAGTTAAAAACGGTAGCTAAGAGAAAGTTCACAGACACAGAAAACAGCATTTTGAACAAATTTTTAAAAAAGCCTCAAAGGGAGAAACCGGTCTGTCCCAGGGCTTGTCTGAGAGCGAAGATGAGAATACAGAAAAAATGGACCCAGACACGGCATACACCGTGGAAAATTTTCAAAAATTCCTACATGACAATAAAGGGGCTAGAATTAAAGCCGAAAACTTTGTTCCGGACCTCAGACTATTTATCGACTCTGTCCGTCTCCATTTAAGAAAGCGAGACGAGCCCGGACAGCCAGGTTTCACTGAACAGGAGATTTATAGACTGAGGAAACTGGTTTCAAAGTTTAAAAAACAACTCACTGAGGATGAGAACTAATGTTCTTTCTTTCATCTGTTTTTTACTCAACCTGCTTTTACCTCTCACAGTTCAGCTGCGATTTTTAGTTTAATTTATGTAAAGAAACTAAATGTTGTTTTTATTCAGGAGACACACAGCACCATGGACAATGAAGGTGACTGGAGGAGGGAATGGAACGGACAGGTGTATTTTAGTCACCACACAAGTGCCAATAGTGGGGGAGTTGGAATTTTATTCTCCCAAGATTTTAACCCGGTTTCTGTACACACTGAAGATGTGATGGCGGCCATATTTTAAAAGTTACAGCAGAGTTGGAAAAAATCAAGGTTTTGTTTTTAATCGTTAACACTCCAACCGCAGGCACAGAGAAACTCCTGTTTTTAAGCGCCCTGGATGATGTGATCCAGAGGTGCGGTCGAGATGAGTACCTGATTATCTGGGGGGATATTAACTGTACTGAAAATCATCTTTTAGACCGGAATCACCCCGAACCACACACTGCCTCGCAAAGGACATTAAGAAAACTTGTCGAGACACACGGACTTTTAGACATCTGGAGACATTTTTATGCCAACAGCCGACAGTACACCTGGCTCCACTCAAGGGATGGACTACTGTCCATGGCCAGGCTCGACAGGTTCTATTGTTTTAATCACCAGTTTAATTTTAATGTTTTTAAGAACTGCTCGATTGTGCCGGTGGGATTCTCAGACCATTCTTTGGTCGAGTGCTGTTTTAATCAACAACATCAGATGTGGATGTGCGTACTGGCTTCAAAAGTCTTCAAAGCCAAGAAACGCATGTTAGCTGACTTGCTAGGCATACCCACCAGGGGCGCTGTGGTATGCAGTAGCTTTCAAAATGTTGCTCTGATGGATGCTCCCTCTCACTTTTTCTTTGGGCTGGAAAGGAAAAACAGGCAGAAGAGGCTGATACACTGTCTGTGTTCTGGAGATGAACGGCTAATCCAGGACACTGCAGACATACGCAGGTACGCAGCAGGTTTCTATGATGAACTATATCAGTGTGAATATTCTGAGAAACCGGATATGTTGGATTTAATCCTCACTGGTCTGCCACAGGTGTCAGCAGATGGGTTACAAGAGCAGTCTGGAAGCTGACATCTCACCGCACGAATTGTTGGTGGCGCTGCAGAGCCTCAAACCGTGGAAAGCCCTCCCTTTTTTTATAAAGCGTTCTGGGCGGTGATCGGTGAGGACCTACTGGACGTTCTCAGGGACAGTCAGCTGAAAGGCCGGCTACCCCTGAGTTGCAGGAGAGCGGTCCTCACCCTCCTGCCAAGGAATGGGACCTGCAAGATACTCAAAAACTGGCGACCAGTGTCCCTCCTCTGTATCGACTACAAACTCCTTTCCAAAGTCCTGGCGAACAGGTTGAGGAAAGTGATGGAGCAGGTTATTCATGTGGACCAGACCTACTGTGTACCGGGCAGGCTGATAACAGACAATGTCTTTTTAATTCGGGATATTTTGGACCTCTCCAATTCATTGGGCATGAAACTTGGTCTCATTTCGCTGGACCAAGAAAAGGCATTTGATCTGGTTGAGCATACCTATGGCATACACTAGAGGGTTTTGGGTTCAGCCCTGGTTCATTACCTGGATTCGGACCTTGTATGGAGACATTGAGAGTATATTAAAAATCAATGGTGGTTTGACTGCTCCTTTTAAAGTGCAGAGGGGTATCAGGCAGGGTTTCCCTCTGTTGGGCATGCTGTACTCCTTTGCAATAGAGCCTCTCCTGCACCGACTCAGAACAGGTCTCTCTGGTTTTAATGTCTCGGACTGCGTTTCGACTTTTAAACTGTCCGCATATGCGGACGATCTTATCATTGCAGTCACTAACCAAAGAGATGTTAATTTTTTTAACCAATACTGTCAAAGATTTTAGTGCAATTTCATCAGCCAAGGGGTAAAAGTGAAGCTCTGTGGGTGGGGGACGAGCCGCGAGGTCTCATTTTACCAAAAATGTCTTTTAAAGGTCGTGTTTTAATTGTTAACAATCTAGTCACACTCTCAGTCTCTGTCTCTGTCTCTCTCTCTCTCTCTCTCTCTCTCTCTCTCTCTCTCTCTCTCTCACACACACACACACACACACACAGCACCCTCTCTCTCTCTCTCTCTCTCTCTCTCTCTCTCTCTCTCTCTCTCTCACACAGACACACACACACACATACACACACACACACATACACACTCTCTCACACACACACACACACACAGTGCCTCGCTCCCTCACACACACACACACAGTGCCTCGCTCCCTCACACACACACACACACACACACACACACACACACACACACACACACTCTCTCTCTCCCTCACACACACACTCTCTTTCTCTTTCACACAACACACACACACACACACACACACACACACACACACACACACACACACTCCAGCACGCACACACTCACATATTCTCTCTTCATGCTCTCTCTCTCTCTCTCTCTCTCTCTCTCTCTCTCTCTCTCACACACACACACACACACACACACACACACACACACACACACACACACACAATGTTGTTCGTCCTTCAAAGTCAAAGATGACCATGACTTCATATCAGATCGATGATCAGTGGCTGTGGGCCCGGAGATGGCGAGTGAGGCTGATCCTGGCCATACATGCTCATTGACACATTGCGCCTTTCTGCTACGTCTCTGCAGTTCATTGCTTCTTTGCTGTATGGGCACCTGTGAAGGCTTTGCTTCACCATGCTGAGTCGTTGGTAGCAATCTGCTCCCAAGTGCTGACGTTGATGTTAATGTCCTTGAGGGACACTTTAAGGCTGGCTTTGAAGTGTTTCTTCTGTTCCCCAACTGAACACTGTCCATCATTCTGACAACATGGCCTGTCCATCTGACCTGTGCTTTCTGAAGGAGGTTGTGGATGCTGGGACTGCTGGTTTGTTCCAGGACTTTCGTGCCCGGGATTTTGTCCTGCCACTTGATGTGGAGGAGTCTGCAGAGGCAGCTATTTTGAAAGCAGTTGAGCTGTTTGGCGTGTCTGCTGTAGACAGTCCAGGTCTCACAGACGTAGTAGAGGGTGATGAGCACCACTGCATGGTAGATCTTCAGCTTGGTGGTAAGGCTGAGTCCTTTCTGCTCTCACACATTCTCAAGGAGTCTTCCAAAGGCAGAGCTGGCCTTGGCAATCCTGTTGTAGACTTCTGCATTGATATTCACTGCTCTTGAAAGTGTGCTTCCCAGATAGCTGAAGCTGTAGACAGCCTGGAGTTCCTGTCCCTTCACCGTGATGTGTGGTGCAGGCTAGTCCATAGCTTCAGCCATTGTCACAAGCTCTTCAGAAGCAGTCCATTTCGTGCTGCATCTGCTCTGTGCCAGCGTTGAGGGAGCAGTCATCAGCAAATAAGAAGTCTCTGATGACAGTCTCCTTCACCTTGGTAACAGCCTGCAGGCGCCCGAGGTTGAATAGTCCACCATCATTCTTGTACCTTACGTGCATCCCATCCTGGCAATCACGGAAAGCGTCTGTCAGCATGGCTGACAAGACCATGCTGAAGAGTGTGGTGGCAAGAACACAGCCTTGTTTCATCCCAGTAGTCACTGGGAAAGCCTGTGACTCGTCTCCATCATCCAATACTTTCACCATCATTCCGTCATGGAACTGCTGGATGATTGTGATGAACTTGCTTGGGCAGCCAAACTTCTCCATATCTTCCATAAGCCATCCCTGTTGACCGCAAGCTTTTGTCATATCAACAAAGGTCACAAAGAGGTCACTGTGCTGTTCTTGTCATTTTTCCTGGAGTTGGCATGCAGCAAATTTCATGTCGACTGTTCCACATTCTACACGAAGGCCACACTGACTTTCTGGGAGGAGACCCTGCTTGAGATGCTGGAGGAAATGGTTGAGCAGGACACGGTTCAGGATCTTCCCAGCTATGGACAGGAGAGAGATCCCTTGATGACCGTTGCAGGACTGGGGGTTGCCTTTCCTGCCTTCCCTCTTATAGATGTGGACCATGGTGGCATCCTTCAGCTGTTGTGGGACCTTACCGTCACTCCACATGTACTGGAAGAGCTCTGTCAGTTTCTGCATCAAGGCTCGTCCCCCTGCTTTGTCTATCCCGCAGGGATTGCATCAGGTGCTTTGCCACATGAAACGTTGCTTGACGGACTTTCTGACTTGTTCTGTGGGGAGATTGTCGGGGTTTCTGTTGATCTGCACTTGAGGTAGGCAGGCGATGACCTCATCGTTGATTGTGGCAGGGCGATTCAGGACCTGGTTGAAGTGTTCTGCCCACCTCTCTAGAATCTGCTTCGTCTTGGTCAGCAGCTGCGTCCCGTCTGCAGTGAGGATGGGGGACGACACGAACTCTTTGTTTCATGGATAAACAACAACAAAAAAAGGGGGAGTGATGTCATTTACAAGAAAACCTATTATAAACTTGCATATGTGAAAACGCACATATACACAATGCCAAACAGGAATAAAATGGTAGAAATATGAATGGAGTCTTTCTGCCAGTGGACTGAAGTTCGTGCAAAGCCTTCAAGGCATCATAGAAATGCTTTGTGTCATGACTGTTCACATAGCCCTGCATTTCTCTAGCCTTCTTGCTTTGCCACAAGTCCTGCATCTCATGGAGTTTCTTCTGTACCTTGCTTTTTTACGCTGGCAAAGGCATCGTTCTTCACTCATGATGAGGGGATCATTCTGATGTGCTATGAACAGCTGGTGTTTCTCTGACGGGAGTGTCTGTATCTCATCGTCATTCTCATCGAATCAGTCCTGGTGCTTGCAGATTGCTGGTCCGAAGTGTTCAAAGGCTGTGGAGTACATCACATCTCTGAATGCTGCCCACTGTTCCTCAGTGCTGTCCTGATCATCCTGTTGTGTGTCTGGCAGCCTGTCGTCAAAGTCCCTGATGATTTCTTGTGCAATGTTGTTCAGCCTCTTGTTCAGCCTCTTTGCAGTCTTCTGGCCTTGTGGTCTTCTCATGGGCAGGATGCAAAGTTTGAACTTGAGCACGATGAGTCGATGATCAATCAGCACCACACTTGGCCCTTCTCAGTCTCAAGTCCTGTATGTCCCTCTTCCTGGTAATGACTTAGTCAATTATATTCCAAAGCCTGGAGCATAGATCCATCCAAGATGACTTGTCATGGGTGGGGAGGCGGAACAGTGTGTTGGTGACGATGAGGTCATGAGTGGCACACAACTTGAGGAGTAGGAGGCCATTGTTGTTGCAACACACACACTTTTTTCTCTCTCCCTCACACACACACACACACACACACACACACACACACACATTCTCTATCTCAGACACACACACAGTCTCTCCCTCAAACACACACACACACACACACACACACACACACACACACACACACACACACACACAAAATCTCTAGCAGGCTCTCCCTCTCCCTCAGTAAATCAGTGGATTCAGTGAGTTTAATGAACACTATTTATTTTTAGTCAGTCAGATGGAGATTACAATTTCACAAATTAATAGTCTGTCTTGCGTTGGTGTTGAAAGGATTCTTTGCAAGATCAGAATACAAGCACATCATAAAAATAACTCAATTTATTCATCCACATGTTGACTTACTTTCTACACACAGGGGGAGGAGAGTTGGGGATCTGGAGCCTAGCTCAGCCAAGTTGGGGTGACATACACACTGAACAACCCGTCAGACCATTGTAGGGCCAACACACAAGTACACAACCATTCACACTCACACATAAGAGCAAGAGCTGCGCGGAGGTGTAGTGGTTAGCACGTCCGTCTCACTGCAAGAAGGTCCTGGGTTTGATTCCTAGCGTGGGCGTTTCTGTTTGGAGTTTGCATGTTCTTCCCGTGCTTGCCTGGGTTTCGTCCAGATAGTCCGGTTTCCTCCCACAGTCCAAAAACATCCACAGTTGGCTAACTTCCAAATCAACCCCCCCCCCGACCAGTCTCCCCGCGACCCTATTTAGGATTAAGCAGCTCAAAAATGGATGACCTATGAGCAGTTTGGAACAGCTTAATGTGCATGCCTTTAGTCTCTCAGAGGAAACTGGTGTACTGGGAGGAAACCCACACAAAACCCATTAAATGAAAGATTTTTCAATTCTCAGATTTTTTTTCTTTTTTTTCTTTTTTTTATCACAGTGAATCATTGAAAAGATTCAAATGGATTGAATAACTGAAACTGTAATTAAGGATACCACCAAGCTAAGTGTATAAAAATAGAGCATTTTGTTAAACGTGACAGTATGAACTGAAACAGAAATAATGCAAAATTGAAGGTGGCCATGTTGGAAAAGGCAGACCAAGGAACTCTTAAAACAAACCAAGGAAAAAGTTGGAGACAACTAACCAATCACAGTGACTGATGCATCGCGTGTAAGTTAAAACACGTGTAACCTAAAAATACTCATATTTAGTAGAGATGGGTAAAAAACTACATTCAGCATTCACTAACTTTAGGGATTTGTGGGTAGAGCGCTTCGGGGATTGACGGCTCTCTCTTAAACGAGTACGAAGAAGCTCTGTTATGTCACCCAGAGTTCTCCTCTCCATCCATCATGCAATCCCTCACTGCTTGCTCATAGAAATAACACTCCTGTCAACCCCGTCAAGGCTTCCATCAATCCCACGCTGCCCTGCAGGACAACCGAACCGTTTCATCCGTCAAACCCGCATCATGAGCTCGAGTCAACACGGTCAGATTGAGTTTACATCACAAGATAGATTTTACTCTCTACAGGGATGAAGTCATTCACAGGAAAGTCGGGAGGGATGATTTCGGCACGCGATGGCTTGGCTCGTGTTATTATGGTATAGTATTTTGTTTTATGCTTTAATAAAAATTACTTATATTTGCAAATTTTATAATTTTTAATTCATGTTCATTTATTTTGTGCAATTTTTATTGTTTGTGTTTTAATAAGTACATCTGGGACACAACGAAAAGGTCCTGGGTTCAAGTCTCAAGCTCAGCAAGGATGTTTTTGTGTGTAATTTTCATGTTCTCTCTGGTACTCCCATTTCCTCTCGCTGTCCAAAGACACGTTGTTTCGGCTTAAGTGGCTTCTCCAAATTGCTCCCATTTGTGGATCTGCATGGTTGTGTGTGTTGGTCCTGAGATGGACTGGTAAGCTGTTGGAGGTTGTACCGTCTTCCCCAGAATCAGCTGGAGTCTGTGACCGTCCCCACAACTGAGTAGAATTAATATTATTGGTAGGGTGGTGTAGTGGATAGCATGTCCACCACACAGCACAAAGGTCCTGGGGCCCATTCTGAGCCTCAAGCGTTTCTGTATGGAGTTCCCCCTGGGGGCAAACTGAAACAGCCGACTGGCCTAAATGTACATCTCTTTGGACTCTGGGAGGAAACCAATGCGAGCACAAGGAGCAAATGTAACCCCATCCCTGAAATTCAGCATCTTCTTGCTGGTTTATCATGAACTTTGACAGCCATTTTAAATGGATAAATAATACTGTATCATGACTGTAATTGTTGGTCGGATTGCTGTGTTGCAAGATGAATGTCCTGCTTTCTTTCGAGTGTACGATACGATTTGTGCGTTTTCGATTTTTACCCGTCAGTATGTTAACCGTAAACCTCTGAAGTGTCATTCAGGCTTCTGCTTTTATCTTCTGTCTGTTATCAGCGCTAACGTGATGTGTTGTGACGTTTATCGTCATTCACTCAGTTTCAGAGGGAAGAAGAAAAGACACAAACATGACTAGAGGGCAAATTAAAGAGAGAAAAGATGGAGAAAGCGAAAAAAAAATCACAAATGAAAGGGAGGACAGAGCTGCCAGTCAAACCTAGCATCCATATCAGCATTTTCACTCTCTCTCTCTCTTACACACTCTCCCTCTTACGCACTCTCCCTCTCTCTCTATCTCTCCTTCTCTCTCTCTCACACACACACACACACACACACACACACGAACTCTTTCTCCCTCTCTCTCTCTCTCTCTCTCACCCACACACAAACTCTCTCTCTCTCTCTCTCTCTCTCTCTCTCTCGCTGTCTCTCTCACACACACACACACACACACACACACACTCTCTTTCTGGCTTACTCTCAATCTCTGTCTCACACACACACACACACACACACACACACACACACACACTCTCTCTCTCTCTCTCTTTCTCTCGCTCTCTCTGTCTCTCTCTCTAACACACACACAAACTCTCTTTCTCTCTCTCGCTGTCTCTCTCTCTCTCTCTCTCTCTCACACACACACACACACACACACACACACACCATAAATCTCTTGCTCTATTTTTCCCTTCAGTCAGATAGAAGAGGTTTCGCTTTCTAGCTCTGTCACTCAGAACGGATCAATCTCTCCTATTTCTTGGTCCATGGAGATTCTCTTTACTCATCTTGCCCTCTCTTTCTCTTTCTCTCAGAGACATAAAAGAATACGCACAGAACAGAGTTTTGTGAAATTTCGCACGTCAAAATAAATACACCAGCCAATCACGCTGTGATGTTGACACCACGTCAGAACAACTACAGACCTGTCGATTGTTTGTTTCATTCCCCTTCCCCAGGTTCCATCAATGTCACTTAATAAAACATCAAGCCTCGCAAGCCGAGCGTGTAACGGACAGCCTCATCTATGCGACGGCGTCACTCACAAGCACCGCTTTGTTCCTTGTTGCCCAGCAAACTGTCTCTCAACTTCAACTCCATTCCAACAAACTTTTACTTTCGTGAGCGTATGTGTCTACAATCATGCTAGACAGTTCCATCATTCACTCAAAACATGACTGTCACAATATATTCAGTGTGAGATGAGCACAAGATTATTTCAAAATGTATATTGTACACGGTGCTGTGACACTAGAATTTTTTTTAATATTCTGTATGGAGTGTGCATCTTCCTCTCATGCCTGTGTTTTGGGTTTCCTCTGGGTATTCTGGTCTCTTTTGCTGGTATTGGCTGCTTGAAATTGCCCCGAGGTGTAGACATAAATAGTTGAGTGTGTGATGTCCTGCTATGATCTGTACCTCACCTTTGCCCAATGTTGGCTGAAATAAGCTTCAGCTTTCCTGTGGCCCTAGTTGGATTAAGCGGTTCAGCAAACATATGAGGGAGTGTGTATTTATTTTTTCATTACTTTATTTGATTCAGTTCAGTCACCCACTTTATTGTTTGCTCTTCTTTTTAAATAAAAGCTGCATTTATCATCATCATCATCATCATCATCATCATCATCATCATCATCATGCATTTATTTGCCAGACTGCTTAAAATCAAATCAAGCCAGGTCCTGTGTCCCAATATTGGAAAAAAATCTATGGCCATGTAATGTCTGATTGTTATGCACGAAAGAAGAAAGTGAAGAGGCCTGATAGAACCGATACAGAAGCTTCTTATGTGTCCAAGGGCACAGTGTCACTTGTGAATGGGTTTGAGGGTGGTCGTATCACAGCCCCCCTACACAACATTGACTTGAAGTCAGGGTTAGAATCAGGCCCCGTAGTGGTCGCCATTACGCCACATCTAGGAGAAGGTCTCACTTCTCTGGGGAAATGATTTGGTGGGCGTCAACTGTTGCCAGAAGGCCGACACTAGGCCCAAGGCCGATTAAAAAGTGCTATAATCAAAGTATGACCGTGTCAGAGAAGATGAGCAGGAAGTGCTCCCTTCTCGCCAAATGAAGTGAGCCCTGGCCAAGAAAATGGCCAAGTCGCAGAGAACCGATTCAGAAGATGACATCATGGATTTATTGCAGATGTTTTCAGACCCAAATGAGTACCAGGATGAGACTGACAAGATGTCACCTACGTCCAAACCAGATCCGTCTTTGTCAAGAGAGAGACAGATACAGGAACAGAACTATGATCTCGAGTTAAAGTCTCTCTTTGATGCTGCCCTCCCAGAAGAGGAGTTGGCTAAAGCCCCCATTGGCGATTTTCTAAGTAATGGAGTCTTAAGACCCCCCCAAGATGTCCCAAGTTCTGAAGATAATTATGTTATCTTTCTAAAAATTGTCAGAACTTCCAACTTTTCTTTTATGGAGGGAGGTATGATGCAGTGAACAGACGTGGTAGTGATGTCAGGTCATTGTGACACCCGTGCCTACTGAGAAAGCCGCCTACTATGAAGTACATGCTCACTATGATGCCAGTAAGAATGTAATAAGAGAGGAGAGCGCTGTGTCTCAGCCCTTTATTCAATGGACCCCATTCGAACCCGGGACAACCGAGACATTACGAGTCACTGCTAACCTCTGTGTACCTACCTACCTGAATAAACTGCTACACTGACAGAGTTCGCCTCCTTTGCGGTACTCCAACTATCCACCCACCGATCCATCACATAAATTATCGTGACTCAGAAGAAAGGCAGGGTATACAGACGCTCCCCAACTTACGTTCATCTGTTTTATGTTTTTTCGATTTTACGTTTTTTTTTCAAAAAACAAAAAGTCAAATTTTGAGTTTAGACGTACCTACGTAGTACGCTGACGTAATGACGCAATGACGCTGCATTCATTGTTTACGAACTACAGACTGAGTGTGTATATATATATATATATATATATATATATATATATATATATATATATATATATATATATATATACAAAAGGACAGGACAAAGGCTTTCTATTGAAATTCCATTTATCACTACAGATCTGTTTAGAGGGTGGTGAAACCATCCCTCTCTTCAGGTGATTACAGAAGAATTCTTCTGTAATCACCTGAAGAGAGGATGGTTTCACCACCCTCTAAACAGATCTGTAGTGATAAATGGAGTTTCAATAGAAAGCCTTTGTCCTGTCCTTTGTTTATTTGCTCTACCAAAAAGTATTGAGCACTCTCCTACGGAAGGATCTACTCAGAAAATCATATATATATATATATATATATATATATATATATATATATATATATTATATATATCAGTTACATAGTGTGTTACCCTTGTGTTAAGACGTCGTCACTGTGATCTTTGTTTACACTGTTTTGCAGACTTTTGTAACCCGAAGCAAATATGGTTGGTCAGAAGTGTAAGCCTACTAGCATGGGTACAAGTCTCATACACAGAGATGAATTAACTATCTGCTCAGATCGGTACAATCTACCATGCATACACAGTTAAGCAAAGAGAGTTGTAAAATGAATGAAAACTCGAATGCACAAATTACAGAACAAATACAGATATTTATTATCTTTTAGCAGAATCCTAAGATTGTAGACTTATTTTTATATTAATATTCAATAGGATTTGTACTTGTTCTTTGTATGCATCTCTTGAATAAAGTTTACTTACTTACTTACACAAAAGAAAGAACTCTCCGCTTTGCTGGGATTCACATTAGTGCAGGCTGTGTTCTAAATGAGTTCAATGGCACCCTTTTGCACTTGAAAGACCGGAAGTCTGTATAACCCACAGCAAGTACACTACTTTCGGTATTGAGCGCCTCACATATTGTAAGCGTTGATTGGCTGTTTTAAGCTTCATGTAAAGTGACTCAGTATAAATAAGTGACTTATTTGAAATTAATGTTGATATTATTTGATATGTTTTATATTATTTTACAATGTTATGTTTATAATAATTGATTTAGGGGTGTTTTATGAGATACGGTAATGGTATTTATGGATGTATAGTACAGTATGAGCGTCATACGTCACACATCATACGTCACTGTAACAACTTACATTAACTTTCAACTTACATTTAGCCTTCCGGAACCAATTAAAAACGTAAGTCGGGGAGCGTCTGTACTTCTAACAATTTGCCAGTCCCATGGCAGGGTGACACACACACACACACACACACACACACACACACACACACACACACACACACACACACACCCCAGGGATAAGTTGGAACAGTAACTAGAGTAATGTGTATGTTGTTGGACTGTGGGAGGGAACCAGAGCACCCAGAGGAAACCCATACAAGTACGGGGAAAACATGCACATGTCACACAGAAATGGCGACTTGAACCTTTTTTCTGGGAGGTGGATGTGATAAGTACACTACTATGTCACCCTGACCTGTAAGTCAAGGTATAACTTCTCAGAACGTTCATGTGAGGGTGTTGAGGTAATGACCGATAATTACACAGCACAGGTACATGATGGACTGATGGACACAAAGCATTACGATATCCTCTCAACGCTGTATCAGTGGGGGGTTAAAAAAGGTATGTTTTCTTATGAGGACCATTCAAATATCCAAAACATTCAGGTATAATTTATTCTGTCCATGTAAGGTGAGAAGAGGAGGCAGTGTTTGCCTTATAAGAGTGTGTGGTGCACGATAAAGTATGTATATAATTCTTATCTGCAAAAATTGCAAAGACTGAAACAGCAAAAAGAGATGAACAGAAAGAAGGTGAGAGATGTGCAGTGACATGTTTCTGTGATTGAGTAAGAGTGGACATGGTGAGATCTAACATGCACTAACAATTTGCCCGCAGGCTGTGTGTGTGTGTGTGTGTGTGTGTGTGTGTGTGTGTGTGTGTGTGTGTGTGTGTGTGTGTGTGTGTGTGTGTGTGTCAGAGAGAGAGAGAGAGAGCGAGACAGAGACAGAGAGAATTCATTGTGATGTTTTGTCATATGAATTCCACATTGCACATTCGTCTACCCCCAGCACAGCTAACTGAGTTATCAAAGGCTGGCCATGTCTCTCACTGTCCATGGTGAGAGGTTGATGTAAAAGAACTGCTGTTGACTTTTGTCAAGAGAAGGCTGCATAGCCGTTCTGCGATGGCCTGGCGAGCTGTCCAGGGTGTACTCTGTCCTCGCTTGGAGTCGGCTGGGCTGGACGTCAGCCTCCCCGTGACCAAATTAGGATCAAGCGGTTACAGAAAATGAATGAATGACATTCGTCTAGCTAGCACATGGTATTGCACACATTGTTGTAAGTATGCACAAGACAATGTTGAGGCCAGCGATGTTGTATGGTTTAGAAACAGTGGCACTGGAGAAAAGACAGGAGGCAGAGCTGGAGGTAGCAGAGATGGAAATGTTGAGGTTCTCTTTGGGAGTAACGAGGATGGGTAGGATCAGGAATGAGTACATCAGAGGGACAGCACATGTAAGAGGTTTTGGAAACAAAGTCAGAGAGGCTAGATTGAGATGGTTTGGACATGTACAGAGAAGGGATAGTGAGTATATTGGTAGTAGGATGCTGAGGTTGGAACTACCAGGCAGAAGGCCTAGAGGAAGACCAAAGAGAAGATTTATAGATGTGGTGAAGGAGGACATGAAGGTAGTTGGAGTAAGAGTAGAAGGAAGATACAGAGGATAGGGTGAGATGGAGGCAGATCATTTGCTGTGGCGACCCCTGAAGGGAACAGCCAAAAGGAATAGAAGAAAGAAGAAGAAATGCAATCGGCAATGAAAAATGCATTTTGTGTTTATTTGTGTTTTTATCATTGTATAATATTTCGGTTTGCTTGATCTCAAATGGATGACAGTGAGAAATGTGCAAAAATGTCAGAAATTGGTCAGAGGCAAAGATTTTGCACAGCACAGTGTGTGTGTGTGTGTGTGTGTGTGTGTGTGTGTGTGTGTGTGTGTGTGTGTGTGTGTGTGTGTGTGTGTGCCTGTGCACGCATGCAAAACTCGGTAAGAATGAAAGGAAAAGTGTACAAGACGGTGATGAGGCCAGTGATGAGACCCAGAGGAAGACCAAAGAGAAGATTTATGGATGTGGTGAAGGAGGACATGAAGGTAGTTGGAGTAAGAGTAGAAGATACAGAGGATAAGGTGAGATGGAGGCAGATGATTCGCTGTGGCAACCCCTGAAGGGAAAAGCCAAACGGAAAAGAAGAAGGACACACTACTTGAGCCTTAAAAGCCAGAAATGTTCATAAAGATCAAGTGTCTATTTAAAGAGCCCTTTTTACTTTTTTATTCCGAAACATTTTGTTTTCAGGCAGTCCTCATAATGCTGGTGTGTCTGCAGGTCCTCATAAAAAGAGAAACCCCCCCCTCCCCACACACACACACACACACAGACACTTGCAGATGTGATGCCACTTAAGATAATAGTTAATGGTTGAAGTTGGAATTTGCATCATGGGGTTTTTAATTCGTTGCAAGTGCAGATGAGTTCTCACTCGCTTCAATGCTGCCATAGCAATGATTAGCAATGCTGAGATATCTCTGATCCTGAAATATGCTGCAACTAGAAGAGCTTAAAATAATTTTTTTGTTGTGTATTTGATTGCATAGATCAGAAGATAAATAGTCTAGGGCACAAGTGTCTGGAATTTCTCTCATGTTACATGTCCAAATCGCATCTCCTCCGAGAACCTACAGTAGCAAGTGGAGTTCATCCACTTTAGATAATTAGCTAGCTCGCGAACTGCCAAGCTGCATTGGAGCAGCATGTCTCCACGTGTTTAATAAGCAGTCATGTGCTGAAGGTGAGGAGGATGCTGCTGTTGCGATCCAATTCCGCGACATCCACTAAACTTAAAATAACTACATATTTTGTATCGAATGCACCATTTTCACACACACACACACACACACACACACACACACACACACACACACACACACACACACACACACACACACACACACACGATTTTTATAGACTGTTTACTTTTTTATGTGGGCACTCAGTAACTTATTTGCTGAACTGCTCATCCCTATTAGGGTTTGGATGAAGCCTGTCTCAGGAAAAATGTGTGTGTGGGGGGGGGGGGGTTTCCCTGGTTACACCCTAAACAGCTCACCAGACCATCGCAGGGATAATGTATACACACACAAAATCACACTTGTAATAACAACTAGGGCAATTTAGAACCACCAATCAGTCTTCAATTCAGTTCTGTTTTGGACTTTGGAGGAAACCAGAGCACCCGGAGAAAACTCACGCAAGCACACGGGGAACGTGCCGCTTCACACAGAAACACCCAAGCCTGATATTCAAACCAAGGACCTTCTCGTAGTGAGGCAGCCGTGCTAACCACCCCCACCTCTATATCAAGTATTGTCTCCCTGTCACATACAAACACCATAAACCAGTGATGGATGTACAGAAATATGTGCCACCTCCATGACCACCCGCATCTTTATGAACTGCTGGGGATGACCCAACATACTTGGTGGAACACCACTGTCCACTTTTTTTGTATGCATGAGCTCACAGGTCGGATGCCCATGATTGGCTGAAGGCTTTACATCTAAGTGATGCAAAGTTCTGATACTGGAGACTCCTTCCATAACTGTGCAATAAACAGCAATGCATACAAAACGGCAACAAACACAATCATTTTGACATGTGTCTGTGTGTGCTTCCCAACTTAAAGTTTACCACATGAAGAAAAACAAAAAATTAAGGATGGTAATTTTTTTGTGTCCATGTGTGTGGTTGAATGCAGCTGAAGCATGACTAAATTCATTCACATCCTGGAATGCCCACCATATGCTCCATCTTAATTTTGACAGATGAATTTGGTTAAAACTGTGTGTGTGCCAGATGTGGAGGCA